>OY720035.1:785688-886271 GCA_963082485.1 Eudonia mercurella
CCCAAAAAAAAATCTGAAATTACTTTATTAAGTCAAAGTCAATTTATTTTTGACTCTGACTTTGACTTTATTCAAGAAACATACAAAACAATATTATTAATAATTGAAACATACGCGATTAAAATAAAAAAACGACGGGTTGCACTCTGGGAGTGCCGGCAGAAGTGAAAACTTGAATATTAACGTTGTGCATTTTTGATATTTTGGAATAGTTAGGGAATAATTTTGCATGAATTGCTTTAATTATCAGTATAAAAGTACTCTCATTTATGTGGTAGAATACAATATTTATTTATTGGGCTATCGTACACAAACATGACAATTTATATTACATTAAAAAGTTATATTAAGTTATATTAAAAATTTATATTACGCCGCGCCAGCTGTCTACTCTCCATCCGTCTTACGAATTTTCGATCAGGTCACGTGTCCTGACGCGAGTTTAACATTTTTTACCCATTCCTCTTCTCTCCATCCGTCTTACGAATTTTCGATCAGGACACGTGTCCTGACGGTCACGTGTCCTGACGCGAGTTTAACATTTTTTACCCATTCCAAAAAAAGTGCACAACGCCGCTAAAGAAGTTTTCACTTCAAAAATTATATCGAAGTGGCCCCAGCGTTCGACGCCAGGTTTCATCGCATAACAATAATATAGAATTTCATTAAAAATTTACTGGATGCCAATTATATGTCTGTATTTAATTGTTAATAAAATAAAATCAGTTGTTGTTGTTGTTGTTGTTTGTTGGGTTTATGCGAGTGTGTACTTTTAGTGTAGCAAGTGAATGTCTTAGCCCGTGTTTCGGAAGGCACGTAAAGCCTTGGTGCAGTCGTAACAACCACCAATCCGCACTGGGCCCGCTTGGTGGTTTATGGCCCGTTCTCCCTATAATAGGGAAGGCATTCCCATAGGGAAGGCTCGTGCCCAGCAGTAGGGACATAAAATTAGCTGGTGATATTGAACCTCTAGTGTTGTACTGTGCACATCAAGTGCAGGCCAGCAGTAGCGGGTACTTCGATCAATTATGTACTAGATAAAGGATACTGAACAAAAAGGCATCTCGAAAGCGGTCCTGTTTGCTCGTACCTATACATTTAACAACATCTGAAAAAACATTGCATAGCATTAACAATTGCAGCTCACTATGAACCTTCATCATCAGCTCATTTTATGTCCCCACTGCTGGGGCGCGAGCCTTCCCTATGGATGGATAGGGAGAACTAGCCATAAACCACCACGCGGGCCCAGTGCGGATTGGTGGTTGTTAACGATAGCTAATGCAGCCGGGACCAAAGGCTTTACGTGCCTTCCGAAGCACGGAGGAGCTCGAGATGATACATTTTTGGTCACCCATCCGATGACCGGCCCTTGCGAAAGTTGCTTAACCTCAGCACTCGCAGACCGGGCGCGTTAACCACTGCGCCATCGAGCTCCTCCTATAAACCTTAACTGTTGCAAAATATTTGTACTAAATATTGACTGTCATCGCCACAAACGTCATTGTGGCTCCGTGGCCCCAAATCGCGTACCGTTTTTCAAGCGCTCATCGGGAACGTAGTAGATCTCTAATCGAAGCGTGGGTACCTGGTGCGCCAGGCCGGCGGGCTGCAGGCCGACGCGCCACAGGCAGCCGAGGCGCGCGTCCACCACGTAGTGCGGCTGGAACACCACCCAGTTGCTGGAGTCTGCGGCAAGGCTCAGGCCACTATTGCACTTGTGTACGCCACACACTACTCTCGACGTTTAAACTTACCAAACAATTCAAAGATTATACGCTATACATTAACTACTTAAGACCTTTTGAAAAAATTCCACGAGCGGGATTCGAACCCGCACCCCATGGTGCGCTACCAACTGCATAGTTATCGTGGCTCTATCTAACTTGTCGAAATTCATCAACACTATCTACTCTTACTCTGTAAGCCAAAGGAGCCCTATTCAATGTCGTCAACCACGTCATCACCATCCGATCTTAATATTTTTACAAATATTAAAGATCAGTTAAGAATTAGGCAAGATATATTTATGATTATAGTTATCTAGAAACCAAAGGATTGTGTCAGCCTTTAGTTGCAAAAGAAAAGTGTGTTTTAATGTTTTTGACTGTGTAAATACTAAAGGTACCAATAAAAAAATAAACTAACTGACTTTCTCTTCAATATTGAACATAACACTTAAATAAAAGAGCTCCAAGCTCCTTTAAAAGGCTTCGATAGAAAAATTGCAAGCATTAAGAAAATAGAACTTAAAAAATTAAAAAAAAAAATTAAAAATTTAAATCATTTAAAAAGCAGGCAATGCATTCTCGCCTTCACCAATCCCCGGGATTCAAAGCTTATGCGTATGCCGTGCATTAATGGCATGGTGGCAATGTACACGACCACGCCCACTCTAAGGGGCGTGGCCTAACACGCAGAGCTAACTCTGCTAAAATTTACAAAATGTTTCCACTACTCGGGAACAATGGAACGTTATTCCCCGTTATAAAAACTTTGATTAAAATTGAACGCGAAAGCTTAAAAGTGTATATGTTTTATTTTTATTTTCGTGAAATTATTTATAATTTGTGTAGAAAAAAATGCGCAAATTTAACGTGACAATATAACTGAATTTACATGAATACTTAAAAGAATTATACTAATACCAAATTCGTTAAATTATTTAAAAATAAAATTGGTACCAATAAAAAGTACAATAAAACATACATTCACAGCACATTACAAATCACTAAGATTTAAATATGTGCTAGAGTTCGCTGTTACATAATTAATTGTTGTAATCTAATTTTAAGTTTACAACTTAATGCGTTGCTATGTCATGTTATTATTTATTTCGAGTTTCGACTAATCAATCATTACTCCAGCAGCAGATACCATATACGTTTAATGTTCTAAATTAATTATTGTTGATGTTGTCTAATGTGCAGGACCTTACAGAATATTAAGTCGTGGTAGGTAAAGGATACACATGGGCACGAGCTGGGATGCGAGGGTCGCGGGCTGCATGCCGGCGGCGGGCAGCAGCGGCAGGTGCAGCGCAGACCCTTCCGCGGAAGGCGTATCCTCCATTATGTCAAACAGCTGGGACGTTTGGCTCGCCTGGCAGGACACCCATTTATATTCACTAACACACATGTCACATGGATACAGATTGCCTGAAATAGAGATAGGTGGAAGGCTTTGGGGGAGGCTTATGCCGAAAGGCAAACGGACGATGACTGTAAATATTTTGTAGAATTAATATTGTTTGTAAAAAGACTTAAATAAATAAAAAACACACATGTTTCATAGAGCACCGGTGTTCGAAACTTTAAAACGAGTGTTCGAGCAAATTTTTACCGCGAAAAAAAAAAAAGATTTTCATTGAAATTTTACGGGATGTGACTAGGTGGTCTGTATCCAACTGTTGCTAAATACTAAAGTCAGTTGCCGACCCCTATTTGTAACGATAAGAGGAAAACTCTGTCGAACACCGGTGCCACTACCCTACATAATAAAAGTCAATTTTCTAGAAAGTTAGAAAATTAAGTAAAAAATGTATTGAATCTCAATACCATTTCTTAATTGATTTTCCATACGTAACACGAGGATCTTAAAATAACGTTAGAACAATATGAACTCTAAAAGCAACTTTCGCAAAGGCCGGTCATTGATTATTGACCAAAATTTTATCATCTCTCGAGCTTCACCATGCTACAGAAGGCACGTAAAGTTGTTGGTTCCGAATGCATTCGTCAACAACCATCAATCCGAATTAGGACCACGTGGTGGTTTATGACCCTTTCCCCCTATGGAAGGCTCGTGCCTTGGCAGGGGTGAGATAAAATCAGCTAGTGATGATGATGCCCAGACGATAACACCCAGTCGGACCGAGTAGTTGTTTTTAAGAGCTGTAATTTATACGTTCATTCTGAGTGACAGCCCAGCTGCGCTCAAATCACTCATATCGCCCTGAATCGACTCTGGCTTTGTTCTAGAAACCACCAAAGCTCTAAACAAGCTAGGTGGACATAACAAGGTGAGATTGATCTGGGTCTCAGGCCATATGGGAATTCATGGCAACGAGATGGCGGATGCATTTGCCAGGGAGGGCTCCGAGTCCCAGCTCATTGGACCAGCCCCCCAATTCTGCTATTTATTTTGATCTGAAACGAATCTAGAACGCTACAGTTTCAACGTTTTCTTATCTGCTAACTACGAAACTATAGAGTTAGTTTCGTTGTTAGCAGAATACGAGAACGCTATAGTTTCAACATTTTCGTATTCTGCTAACTACGAAACCATAGAGTTGATTTGGTAGTTAGCAGAATAGCAAAAACGTTGAAACTATAGCGTTTCAGATTCGTTTCAGATCAAAATAAATAGCAGAATTGGGGGGCTGAGCCGTTCGTGGTACTGCACCAAGTACCATTAACAAGGCCTTAAAAGATTACATCGTAAACAGGCACAGCATCGAATGGAAAGAGTAGTTGGGTATGAAACACTCCAAATCCTTCCTTGGCGAAAACGCCTTAGGACGGAGTAAGTTCATATGCGGAGGCAGTAGAAAGCCTGTGTAGGGCATGTGGAGAGGAAACGGAGTCAATGCAGCACCTACTGTGTGACTGCGACTCTCTGGCTACGAAAAGAATGGGACTCCTGGGGTCGGCCTATCCGAAACCGGAGGACTTCAGGCTCTTTGCTCTTAAGGACATTGCCAAACTTATGGCATCTTTACAGAGGAAGAAGAGTGAAAGGATGGGGTGCACAAAAGATTCCGATGGGCCGAAGTGTTACTGCGAGATCAAACCTCAGCAGGCCTCACTAAGATAAGATAAGATAAAATATTATACGTTTATTGTTCTCAAATCAATGATTGTTGTTGTCAAGTTCCCGATTGGATAACGTCCTACCTGATGGTGCACGACGACCAGGTCATCGACGACGTTGATGGCGAACCGCCCCGCCAGCCCCGCCTTCAGCACGTGCGTGCGCCCCGCCGCGCCCACCGGCAGCAGCCACACCTGCCCGTGCAACAGCTGGCTGCATTATTTGTTTATTCAATTCAAACATAGCTAAGAGGAGATATTTTTTTTACTACAAAAAGTCAACCAGTCTCGGGATGCTCGAGTGGGAAAGAACACTTTTGCAAGTATTTAACGATCGATAAAGACGTAGTTCCTCATAAATATATTTATTATTTTAGTTTTTGCATTCACGATGCTATATGTAGTTGTGAGATAAAATTTTACTAAAAAAAATCTAAAACTAATCTCAAGAAGCTCGAGTCGGAATCGAACCCACCTTAGAAGCTATTAGATGTCTTCAGCCGCACTTTGGAAGCGTTTTAATACGAATCTGACTCGTACGAACGTACGAATACGCACGATACCTCGCACACTAGATGCGAACTAATCGTGCGTGTTTGCACAAAAAATCCCGATGGGTCGAAGTGTTGCTGCGAGAGGGAAACCTCGGCAGGCCCCACTAAGATAATCGTGCGTGTACGCGTGTATAGTCCCGACGTCCGATATCAATCAATCACAACTTTTTAATGATTACACATCATCAGTATAGGAAAAATTATGTCATTGGTCAAACGTCACATTCACTACTGGCATTTCAACTGAGAAAAACGCAATCAGAGTGCGCGTTCAATTCGTATATTTACGTACGAATTGAAAACGCATCCAAAGTACGACTGGCCTACAATTTTCACGTTCTGTCAGCGCTCGGCCACGACCACTGGGATCATGCTACTCATGAAATAACTTTGTTTTCAATGGAACACGAAAGTTTAAAAGCATATATAAAAAGTCAAAGAGCATTTTGCTGTAATTGGCTATACTATTCAAATATAACAAAAAATATTAGGCCTTTCTACTAACTTCAGTTGATCCAGGCAAATTTGCAACAGTTGTGCCACCGTGCCGGAACACGGCACACCAAGTAGCCTCATACAAACGCAAAAGGAAAACATCTCTTTCCACCACTGGCCGCGCTGTGTCCACTGGAATCAAAAGAAATAATGTTTGGGTACAAATAATTTATTTCAGATCTCATTAATCCATATTACAAATAACATTATTTAAACAATAACTTATTAAAATGCCATATCAATCTTGATAGACAAAATCACATTAAAAACTAATTATCATCAAAATTTAAAATATTTGACTTTATTTACTAATTATATAATAAAAATCAAGAATAAAATATATAAATATAATTCACTAAAAATAAAATTAAAAATTAATTATTACTATATTAATTACACTATGTCTAGTGTTTTATGAAAGCACAATCCTCATCCCCATTACATTTTTTTTCCATAAAAAGAAGGAAAAAAGATATCTAATTCATTTTCTACCTATAACCTTACATATACATGAAAAAAAAAATCATTGTTATTGTAAATATCACTAACTTAACTAATATTTACTAACATTCCAGCTTCTGAAGCTTTGTGATGGTGGAACTGTTGAGCGAGAAAGGCTGAAGTAGAACTCCATTGTTGCCTGCAAGCAGCACTATGTTGCTTGCAGCACACCACGAGAACCAGGCTCCACTGGAAACAAATCATCATCATACAATCATCAGCCTATATTAGTACACTGCTTCACATAGGCCTTTCCAAGAAAATAAATGATAGGACACTATATTATACTAAAAAGCTAGAAAGTATAAACACCATATTTTGGCAGTAAGCCAAGCCTATTTTGTTAAACTAAAAAAAGTATCAATGGCAAAGTAGATGCTGCCGTAAATTAAACCATATTCCATGTAAATAAGTAGTAGAGGTACCTAGTAAAACATTGAAAAATATAATACACAGTACTAAGGTCTATCTAGCCAGACAGTAAAACTTTCAGTTTCAGTTTGATAAGTGATTGTGGGAATACAGGTTTCAAATCAGTTGATAGTTGAGGTAGTTACCTACATAAATTATAAAAACTCTGATAGGTGCTAATGCCAACTTCCAGGTTAAGTTATTATGACAAAGTAGTATATAAGTACCTCATCATCATCAGCTCATTTATGTCCCCACTGCTGGAGCACAAGCCTTCCCTATGGATGGATAGGGAGAACGGGCCATGAACCACCACGCGGGTCCAGTGCGAATTGGTGGTTGTTAACGATTGCTAATGCAGCCGGGACCAACGGCTTAACGTGCCTTCCGAAGCACAGAGGAGCTTGAGATGATAAATTTTTGGTCACCCATCTGGTGAACGGCCTTTGCGAAAGTTGCTTGCAGGCCGGGCGCATTAACCACTGCGCCATCGAGCTCTTCTAAATTTTTAATGATTTATAAGTACCTATTCTTTTTAAAAAATACGACAAGAATGTGACATGTCATGTAATTAATTAAAACAAAATACTACCTGAAAGATGTGCTTTTCAAACTTTTCAACTGTTTTTTCTCTGGTAACACTTGCAACAATTCAATGCCATGGTCCGTTACAAATGCTATTTCATTAGCTTTAGACCACACAAAGCCTAGTATCTTAGCGTTCTTCCATTTGCAAGTGTGAGAGTATTCAACGTTGGTTGGTGCTAAATCCTTGAAATTGACAAACTCAATAGTTGGATGTTGATTTTCGTGGTTACGCTGAATGGCTAGTATGTTGTGGTCTGGTGAGAACTTTATGGAGATTATCGGTCCTCTGTCTTCCATCCTGAATGAAGTAGACTTAGAATTGTCCATTCCAATTACGGTAACTCCCGTCACGCCCCCCGATCGTACTGTGAATACCTTAAAGAAATATATTTCCAAAGTAACAACAAGATATGGAATTTATGGTCTAATAACGTTTGAGATGAGGAATTTTGCATCTTTTAATATGTAAAATAATCTTTTTACTTGTCCATTTGTGTCGTCAAAAAATACATTGGTAACTGGACTATCGGCGTCAAACCGCTTTGGCTGTTCCGACAGTGATAAATAATATTCTTCGCTATCTTTTAAACAGAATTTAGACATTGTGAAAAAAGTTAATTATGGTAACAAACATATGAAAACTTCCATTCCAATTTGTTTTCACAACAAAAATACTTAAAATGTCACTTGTCACTACCACTGACATATGTTATGACACATTTAGAGAAGGCAAAGGGAACTAATCCATACGGTTCACTTACTATTTGATGGTAGCAGGCAGTCTTTCAAAAATAATGAATGATGAAAGTAGAAGATACTACTGAAACTCAATTCGCATTAAATCTTAAATAATAATTTAAAAGTTTTAACTACCTATGCGAAAACACTTAATACAAGAAGTAAAAAGTCTAAGATAAATTGCCATGCTGCCATGTCACTGCCACGGTCATCCATGGTCATTGCCATGGTGAGCGAGTTGTCATGACAACTTTTGGCGGGACAACAAAAATTACAATGCAAGCTAAGCTAAAAGGTACAAGGTAGGTAGGTACTTATTTTAATCTTGCATTAATAATTATGTCCGAGAACATAGAGTTACACTCATTTTGTATCAGTACTAAAATCAGAAGTGACGTAGAAGAATACCACGAAATAACTCAACAGGAAGAAACTGACCAAGATGCCGCCTTTTCGTCAACATCTCCAAAGCTTATGGAATTTGATTTCTTCACAAAATTTGATGTGAAACCCAATCAGAAAGAGCACAAGAAGAAAAAAAATCATGTTAAGAAAAAAGAAACATCAACTCTAATGGACATCGTAAACTTTGAGTTGGCTTCAGTAGCACTACCTGTTACTGAAGAAATCATAGTAACTATGAGGGAAGAAAGGGAAAAGGAACAAAGTAGTTATTTACTGAGACTTCCAAGCGTCCAAAGTTTATTTCGAAGATCACAACGTTTACGTCCAGACTATGAAAACGGGTGAGACAAAACACAATATAATTTAAGCACCTTCTTATTTCAAACTTTATAGATATTAGCACTGTAGCTTTAGCATACCTACTACTTATAAAATGTTTACATTTTCGGTACTACACCCTAGCTTTGATGACGAGTTACTAGCTCTCGGAATCTTCGACCACTGAGGAACTGATTTTCTCTGCGGCAGTAGTAGGTAGGTAAGCATGCATTTGTCACAATTATTTTATATATTGACTTAGTTGTCGTTAACAGGTGGAGACGTAAGGAATTTGTTAAATTAATTCCAATATTTCCGAGAATACTTGAAAATGCAATGCCTGATTCATTTCTGCCCGTTCAATACGTTGATCCTATGTCATTTGAAGATTTCACGTTAAAATTTCTGAACTCTGAAAAGTCTGAAGGACATGAAAAATTTCTGGATATATCTATTAAAAGCATTAAATTTTTACATCACCATCTGTACTCACTAGAAAAAATGCTTTGCGATAAACTTATTAAATATTATGAAACATATCAAGACTCTCAAATGGCTATCAAAGATTTATCTAGAGACATACAAGTAAATAGAGAAGCCAAAAATAATGTTAAGCAAGAACTTCTAAGAATAAGTCCTAACAAGAAAGATGACATAAGATTTGATAAGACTATACGAAAGTATAGTGCAAAATTGGTAAAATCAAAGCAAGACTACATGCAATTAATTAAGCAACAAAAACAAATTGTCCATAAAATAACATCACTTTGGTCAGACATTGAAATGATTCGTGAAAAATCTGGTAAAACAGGTACACCTTATTTTCTTGAGATAGTTAATAAGGATATGGATGAAAAGAGATTTGAAGAAGAGTGGGCTGAAGTTTTTGATACCGAATTCAACGATTTACTCGATAAATTAGAATATGAATATGTAAGTAAATATGAAGAATATAAAATTATGAAGAATGATCAAAATTTAGGCAGCTCTGAAAAGAAAAAGCTGACTAAACCGAAATTAGTGATCGACGAAGAAGTCTTGAAAGAAGAGGTAGAAGAAATAGTAAATGGTATTGTAACTAGGGACCAATTAGACATGGTTTTAAAAAGAGACAACAGTTTTTTGTCAACAAAGGTAAAATTTGGACATACGACGTTAAAATATCACTTCGAGATTTACGTTGATTCAGTTTTTGTTTGTAAGTCGGAAAGCTTTTCTTGTGATGAAGAATCTTTATTTGAAATTGAATTTTTGGATACATTTTCTATACAAATTTTACCTAAAAATACGTCGATAGCAATAGCCTTAATGGAAAACGACGAAGAAGTATCAGTATTGCAAGAAGATCTCTCGAAAATAGATCAAAACTACAATATTGCAGATGGTACAAGTTACACTTTTATTTACAAAAATTTAATAATACAACCAACACATACGTATGTGGGGAGTGGATTTAATATTAAAGAAATAGCCAAAGAAAATAAAGTAAGACTTAAAAGTAGTAACATATTTGAAGGAAACCTAGAAACAAAATGCGATGTTTCTATAAAAATCGGTTGGAATGAAAAACTAGGTCCTAATCAGAGCGTAATTATAAAATCTTCATATGACCTTGGAAGGGAAGTAGCACGTCTGGTTCACGGGGTAGATAAGCCAAATGTAGATTTACTCTTAGATTTAATTAATAAGATATATGGAAAAAATATCAAATGTGACGAAAAACTTACCCGAACCCTGCACAGCATTTGTAAAACAAGAATTAGGACCAACTTAGAGTTTCCTGTGGATGAAAATAACCCCGACTTAATTCGATTTAAGTTACTTCACTTACGAAATGTTGGTGGTTTTACGAATATCGAAAATAAAATGATACCCCTTAACGCCAGTCAATTATCCACGGAACAACTGAATTGTCTTCAGAACAGCAGCAAGAAAGACATTGATGTAGAATACATTAGTGACAAATATTCTGAAACGCTTCCAATAGAACTGCAACGGTTTATTGGTTGTAAATATGTGCAAAAGCTTAACAGGAATATGTTGAAGAATTTGCACGATCATTTGATGAAGAAGACTCTTAAAGACGTTGTTCGTGATTACAGGGACTTAAGTTTGCGGTGAGTAGAATAATTATTTATTTCGTTATCTCATAATCTAACTTTATACGAAGATTAAATTTCAAATTTCAGAAGTTTGTTTAAAAGTCAATCCAACTTGACAACTTTAGCTTCTATGCCTAAAAGCACAAAACAACAATATCTCAATGATTCTATAAGTAAAGAACAAGAAATCCAAGTAACAGTTGCTAGAGCTTTTAACTTAATGGACAGAAGTTCTACTATTCTCACGGAGGATAATGATGAAGATAGTGCTACGATAGCAGGTACGTATCTAAAATAAGGTACCTACACTTTTCAGCATGAAATAGTTTTTATTGTCAACTAACTCATAATAGCCAAAATCATCAAAGAAAAAAGCATCAATCACATTATATTGGTACGACTTCCTAGCAGATTTCAGCCGCAAGGAGGCCAGTCGGATGATATTAACTTGTTTGATAATGGTCGTTTGACCTGACACACCCACCCACCCAATCTTAGCAGATTTTGTTACAGTAGTTCTGTGACTGGCTTTTGAGCTCATCTCGTTTACGATCCAGTCCAATGTGCTTTTCCTCCTTTAACTATTGTACCTTTCCCTGAACCAGGTGCTTCCACTCTTTACCAAGATGCTTTCAACTATCACGAAGTAATAAATAAACATTTTTAAACAGGATTTAAAGTGCGACCGCTCCGTCCTTACGTCCGGTTGAGTTACCACGGGGTCTCAACTAAGACCGCCACTGCTATCGGTTGCCATCCTACCTGGAACCAAACTGTCAGTATTAAAACTAAGTAAGTGTACTTTTAATAATTTCTAAAAGCATTCCATACCCATTACCCATGTTCTGGGGTAAATGTTTGATATTTGGGATTGAATATATCTACCAGCTACTACATTAGGGCCGAATAGAGGAATACTATCACTATCCATCAGGTCAGGAGTGTAGAGATATTTAACGCGACTTTTTGCGTGTCTAAAACTCAAGACTTACCACAATTTTAGTTCTATTGGTACACTTCTAAATTAGTGTTGAAATGTTGGGTAAGTTAAGTTCTAATGCGTGTTGTGATGCAAAGATGCCGCCTAAAACATAAACATGTGATCATAGACGAAACTTTTTTTACAAATATACTTTGTCTATAAGTGAAACTATAAAACTTAACATTAGATTGCAGCCTCTAGCATCTCTTCACATTAACATTTTCGACGAATACAAGACGAACGTGAACGAGGATGATTCGGATGAAGGGTCGTCGCAGGGCAAGATGGTGCACTACAGGTGCTGCAGCAGGTGGATTGGCGCGCTGCAGGTGCCATTGCACGCCGTGGTCACTTCAGGAACGGTCAGTGAGAAGCTATTTTCGCAAACACAAAACATTAGTACCTATTACCCATATAAAGTGCCTGCCACGCACGCCTTTGCATAATACTAAACGTCTTTCCTCAATAGATTTTGAACTTTATGCCTTAGTGATATGGTTGAAAATCTATTTAAGAAATTTGTCAGTTTTAGAAAGGTTGATGTCCAGGCGTCTGTACAACAAAGACATAATTACTTGATTCATCATCACCTTATATACATCCCACGGCTGAACTCACGCTTTTCAACGTGATTTAGAGTAATTATTAATGAAATTATGACCATGTTTATTATTTTTGAGACCGTACACGTGAAAACAGACCAATAGGCCTGAGTATGATTTCTTAATTAATTATGAAAAAGTCTTATTCAGTCCTTTGCTTTTCCTATTATTAATATCAGGCTCTCACACATAAGAAGGGAAAGCAATAAACCCACCAAAACAGCCCAATGCTTAATGGCGTCTTACTTAACGAAGACAACTAAGCACATGCCATGTATTCTGAAGCAAAAGACGAGCCTAATCAAACAAAACTTCTTTTGTTATGTAGTCTGTGCCATATTATTTCACTAGTGTTTGCTGATTCGCTAAATATTTCAAAGTAAAATGATCATCAATTTCCAGCTACGTGGAACATTCAAGATAACCACTCCACCCCTCCTCTTAGGATACGATGTCTTGCAAAACAAAGACGCCACGTACTCGCTCATACCAGAAGTAACGCAACTGCTCAGAAAGGACACATCCTTCATTTCACTTCGAATAACTACCAGCCTCTCTCACTTGGGAGGGTTGCAGACGTACAACCAGCCAGTACCTAGCAGCGTAGATGACGATGACCTAATAAAACATCTGAACCATGTCGTCACCGATTACACAAACGACTTCCCCACAAGAAACATCACCTTGACCTTCATAGACAGTTCTGGAAGGAACAAGTGTGTAACTCAATTTCTGCAGCCTTTAACTTTGCCGAATTACGAGTGTTTCCCAAGAAACCCGAAAAGCAGGGCTGAGTCAGCATTGTCAAAAAGTTCCTCTTCCAAAAGCGGTGGTGGCAGAAAGAGGGACACTGATGTGGAAAGGGCGAGTCAATCTCCAAGTGGGAGAGAATCGATTTATAGCGGGTTCGAGGCGAATTGGAAGGGGGAAAGTCAAGTGGTGAAGATGATGAACGCCTGTTTGAGATACGTGGCGCTGATACCGACGTACGAGGTGACGGAGTCGCACGTTGTCACTTTGATGGGGCTAGTAAGTACAAATATTAGTAAACATAATATTTAATATTCTATAGGCCTATAAGGTACTTACCTACACAAGTTTTCATTACTCTCCGAGTAGTTTTCATTACTTTCCACACGTTCATTGCTATCCATCGCCTTAGTAAAAAGTAAGACTTACAAAGGTCTTTCTTTGATTACAAGTCTGGATAGATCGAAATCTTTCTAAACGAAATGCGATGACAACCCTTAGATGCAAAGTAATTTATTTTACCGCGTCGGATTCCCTCTCTGATCATATGGGAAGTCTACCCAAATCTTCGTTAATAAGATTTTGCATGTTTTTACGGTGTTCTCTGTACTTGGTTATATGGCTATGTTACGGAATTATACACCTATTATCAAACACCCTGTATAAAAAGTGAACACTACCATTGCAGGAACTATTAAAAGTCTTATACGGCTCGCCTTTAGACCACACCGTTTTACTCGCAAGTTATTTTCTCTACCTGGGCATCAAATGCTGGGTGGTGATAGGCAACGGTCTACCTCGAGGCAAGTGCAGTTACGTCCTCACCAAATACGACTTGGCTAGGAGACGAGACGTACTGGTGACCGACCAGGTGTTGAAGAGCAAGGGCTTCCTCAACAAGGGTGATGGGTACACGTGGAATGTGTGCGATGCCACTACTGGGGAACGCTTCGAATTGAGAGACGTGAGCTGCCCTTTGAAGACTGTGGACTATTTTTTCGATGACGAAAACGTAAGATTTGCATTTTGAGATTTAAAAAAAAAGGGTTTTTGAGTGTGATCTGTAAAGCTAGTTTTTTTGTGTCAGAAGACTAAAAAAGTGCCCATTAAATGGTTCTTAATAGTTGGCACATAGAGTTTGTTTTATCGCAGCAAATGATAGGTCAACATCCATGTTCTCAAAAGTAAATTTACGCAATATAATTTTTTCAGGTTTGGTTAAACATGCAGTCTTCTCAAGATTGCGAGAGTGTTTCATTCGATTTGATAAAATCTTCTAATTGGATGCCTGTAAGTATAAGTTAATTGTATATTAAACATAAGAAATACATATAAAATTATATAACCGCTACTGTATGTAGACTTGCAGTTAAGCATTTTGCCCACTAGAGTGCAATCGTCTCAGTTTCACAGATCCACTTATCTCTACTACAGAGAAAGCACCTACTTTTTTTCACGCGCTTTCTTCAGCTCTTATCACCGCCTCAGTAGAAACGCACCCTTAGAGTATCATTATCCCTAGCTCTTATGCACTGCTGGGACACGGTTAGAGGATTCGATCCCGGACCTTTTTTTTAATCCCGGGATGACGGGATTGTATATAGGCAATCCCGTAATCCCGGGAAAGCCCCGGGATTATGAAATAAAAATCATTGTTTTTCATAAAAATCAGCTTTTTATTGATGAAATAATGAAATGTTTGTAAATATCTGTATAAATTTCTATATAAAAATCAACAATATTATATGTCTTCAGAGATCAATAATAATAATTAAACTAAATGACACGCTATGGACTCAATAGTGTTGTCAAAATTTACTGACATTGTTTAACAGTTTTTCACCAATCTGTAAAAAAAAAGATAAGCCTACAAATTACAATTATCATAACCTCTTGGAATTACAAAAGATAACCATATTTTTTATTCCTATCAAAATAACATTCACGCACTTCATAATACTTTCTAATAGGTAATTTCGTGCAAATTACCTAACTAATTAACTATAAAAATAATTAAAAACCACTACTTACTACACTGCAAAACCCAATTTTTGCACAAACAAACAGAACAGAACCTCGCTGAATGAGAGCGCAAACTAAATAAATCAGCTGACAAGACAAGATGGCTGCCAAATGTTAAACGAAGAATACGTTTCGTTTTACGCAATAATTTTATACGAATTTTATTTTTTTGTTTGCAATCCGATAAGTCAAATACAATCCCGAAACTTTCGGGATCAAATATCGTCCGGGATCCCGGGATCGAATCCTCTAGACACGGTGTTTTCACAAAGAGTAAAGGCCATAATCCACCACGCCGGGCCAGTGCCGATTGCTTGTTAAAAGCTGCTAATGCAGCCAGGACCAACAGCGTTACGTAGCTTCCGTAGCACGGAGATAAATGATACATATTTGGTCACCCATCCGATGAGCGGCCCATGTTGAAAGTTGCGTTTACCACTGCGCCATTGAGCTCTTTCGCTTCAGAATATACTTATATGTATATGAAAGATAATGACTTGTTTCAGGTGTTTGATAAAACTATTTTTGTCATGAAACAGCCATTGGGGATGGACTCCAATCTGTACAGCGCGCCTTTCGACGTTGCCGCGTTACAAGAAATGTTGGAATCCAAAATTAAAATAAAAGTTCAGAAATGGCGGACACACCTCAAGACTATTTGGAATCGGTATCTATAGTAGTCATCAGTTTTATAAACGGCGGTCGTTTTATTCCTGGTTTCTATCCTTCCCCCCTGAACTATTGCATATCACCATACTATGGATAAAAATAGTATTTCCTCCCAGCACATGTATTTCCTCTTTCCTACAAATTGAAGTCTTTTAAAGTAACTTGCAGGTCGGCAAGGTGAGAACGGCTAGTGAGGGTACCATTCTGTTCCAGTAGCTGTTCTCGCGTCTGGACTTTACTTCTGCGTAACATCAGGCAGACCAGTAATTTGCCAACTTTTCTATAAAAAAAATCATGCCACAGCACACCACATTGACCTAATGCTAATTGTTAGTTTTAACGACAGCCATCTTACGATAACTGGGACCATCAGCTTTACATAATTTCCAAAGCTGCTGCTTTTGTTGCAGTGCAAATGAAAAAATTAACAACACAAAAAACTTACAAAAGACTTTTGTGTGCTTTGTTTAGTCTAAACATATTTTCTGGTGTTCTAAGTTATAAATATCACAAACTTTAGTTTCTTATTTATTAGTTTCTTCATTAGAGGTATGCATTATTTGTAATTTCGGGCTCTTGAAAGTTTTTAATTGTAAATATTGTATGATTTGGTTTACATACTTTTTTTTGTAAATGTCGTTACTTCCACTTACATTCTTCTCCACAGCTATAAAATAGACGTCCTGAATTAGTAGGTAAAAAATGTATGGACGATTCAAAAGCACTTTTCGTATAATTAAAATTAAAAAAAATAATTAATATTTAAAAAAAATATATATAAATAAGACAAAAAAAAATATTTTTTTTTTACTTTGACTTTTAAATCAACAGGATAACAATGGCCAATATTATATTGGCACATGGTATTGTGATCGTGATATTACGCACCAGTCTCCTTTATTGGTTTTCCTGATTTATTGGTTTCTAAATTGAAAACTAAATTTAGATGTTATCTTATATGTTTAATAGGTATTGCAGCAGTTTACTGCGTGAAGTCCTACCGCATTGGGAATATTGGACATTCAACCCCACGGAGCCTAAGCCAGTGTTGGCGCAGCGCCTCAAACAACTGATGATCACATATAAGGCAATATTTCAGATTACTTTTTACCTGTTTATGAATTTGGTCAAGGAAATCTTTAAATTCCTGTTGCTTTATTTATTAATAACCCTTTCCTTTTGCAGCTTTTCGGTTTCCCGTTGAACGTACCGTACGTCAACGCTAAGGCCGTCATATCGACAGTGAAATCGACAGGATTGCATGTCAACGATGATCCAAACGTAGAGTACGGGCTAGCTGTGGAAGTGTACGCTTACCCTAACAACGTATTGAGCGTTTGGGTTTTCCTCGCTAGCATCACTCCAATATAAGTTTTATAAGATTTTGTACTAGATTATAAACAGAGACTGCGGAAGAGTATTTTGGAAGGACATCGCCACCAATCATCCAAACAAAAACCGTTTGAGAAGAGCAATATAAAATTTATTTTAAAACTCATCCAGGATTCTTAAAAAGAAAGAAAAAATGTCAATTCATTATTAATTTTTAAATAAAAAATAGAGCTCGTATGTCTTTTCGTTTTAATGCTAACAAAATAAAATTAACATTTATTCCATCGTAGTATAAAAATATACGTAAAAGTAGAAAAGAAGGGATGTTACAAGAGTTACGTGTCGGAGCGTTGTTGCAGCGGCTTAGCTGCCTGGGTCGTCAGGTTTGTTCTGGCGCGAGCGGCGCAGCTGCTGCAGGTAGTGCCGCTGGATGGGCTTGTGGAGCGCCAGCTGCGCCAGCGCGTCGTCCACGGAGAACCACTGCCGCTTGCGACCCATCAGCCGCGAGTCCTCCCACTCCGCCAGCTCCTGCGTCACCATCATCACGTACACTTCTGTCCGGTGTTTGTGCTCGCGATTCTGCAATTAGGACAAGAGTTACATAAATAACATGAACAACAACAACATTAACCCACTTACTACAAAACAATGTATACAGTTAAACAACAGCTAAATATGGGTTTAAAATATTGTGTCGCTGTCTAAAAGTATTAGCTAAAAAGTGACCGCATCTGTTTTAACATTGATTAACTTTAGCCATCATATTGTGGTAAAGCAGTAAGTCTTAATTTAAACTATCATGGTCAATTGCATTAGAGTAATTATTAACAGGTTTCTCACAAATAATAAACATGGTAAGAATCCCGTTAATAATTACTCTAATTAAGTCCTAAATTATGACAAATATTAACATGTTAGGTATCCACCTAAAACAGACAACGAAAAAACAGTAACCAAGCGATTGAGTGATTGGGGGCAGTGGCAAAGGCTAATTGAGGCTTATTCTTAGCAGTGAATACCTCCTGGCTGACAATCCTCTTTTTATTTATACATGATATATACATGATATGCTTCCACTTGAAAATATTCATTGCTATGCAGATGATAGCACAGTGCATAGGGATATAACGGTCACCCAACGGCAGGGTACCCACCCTGCCGTTGGGTGAAACCGAAGTGAATCGAGTGAATCTTATCATTGAGCTCAATCGGGTATTGGACCTCATATCTAATTGGGGCTCCAATAATCTGGTTGAGTTCAATGCCAAGAAAACACATACATATGTGCGTTTACAGCAAAAAAGTCACCATTCTTTCCCCTTCCAACTCTTCAGGGTACATCTCTAAGCCATCGGTATGACGATTCGCTGCGATCTGTACCAAAGGGACTACATTGAAGCCGTGATCAAAACAGCCTCACGAAAACTCGGTATTCTGAACAGTGCGGCGATTCTCTACGACGGACCAGTTGTGCCTTTTGTACAAGACATAGATGCGGCCTTGCGTGGAGTATTGCTCGCACATCTGGGACGGTTCCGCGTACGTACACGTACATACACGTAAGTACCTTCTCGATGCCTTGGACAGATTGCAGCGTCGCACTGAACGCATTATCGGCAATGCAGAAGTCGCAAATGCTCTCGAATCTCTGCAATTGCGTAGAGATGTTGCGTCACTCAGCGTGTTTTACCGCTTATACCATGGCGAGTGCTCTGAAGAGCTCTTTGACCTCATCCCACCTTCTCCCTTCCTTCATAGGAGTACACGTGCTGCTCTTCGGAATCACCGCTTCACTGTCTCAAATATCCCATCGCGCACAAAGAAATTTGGTGACATGTTACACAACTAAAATATTTGAACAATGTTTTGCAGTAAAGTTTGTGGCGAACTGAACAGTGGTACTATGAATACATGTAAACATACTTCATCATCATCATCACCATCATCATTAGCCTATACATACTTACACACTCATTAATGTGTATATTGAACAGATATATTTATTAGGCATAGTTCACCTCTTAATTTGATTGATGAAGTCTACATTGATTATTTTGTAACAAATTTGAACAATGCAATGGCTGTATTTAAGGGGTTTAGGTAAGTATACACTACTAGATAGGTAAATTTTGAAGTTTCTCTACTAAATACAAACATAGTTCATTATTTTATTAAAATACACAACTTAATAAATTAAATTAGTGTACCTATTTATTACTAAAGAAAGTAATGTATTCTAGTATATAAGAACAATTCTCTTACTGATTTTACTTACTTACTTACTTTATAAAAATTTACACAAAATAAACATGATCAAGTATATTGATAAGGTATTATGATTTACCTGAGCAAACTATGGATGGTCAACACAAAAATGCAAATAGATATTTTATTATTTCTTGTGTTATGGCTTCTGGAGTGTCTTTCCAACACAAAGGCAACATTGTTTCTTTTGACATGTAACTAAAATCTACAGATCAACAAATTAGTGTATTTGCTTTAAGTCCGTTTGGCAAATACAACACATTGGATTGTGAAGAAGCTAAATTAAGTTAGGTAATAGAATTGGTGGCAAAAGGAGCATGACCATTTTACTATGGGAGGGAGGCAAATTTTTTTTTTTCACTTTTTTTTGTCTTTTTTTTTTAGTAAACAATAGCAAAATTGTTCTGGATTATGAAGAAAAAAATCAGTTTCATTTTAAGCGGGAATTTGTAGCAATCTTTATTTTTAGCAGGTATTTTGAGGTTATTTGAATACTTTCTTAAGTACTTACTTATTTACTTAACTAATGCATATTTAAGAAATTGATAAGTATGAGTAGAAAAGAGTAACTTGATCGAAAATAGAAACAATAATATTATTCTAGGTGATCAATGTTATAGCATTGATGATTTTATACATTGATGCCATATACCAAAGAAAATAATGTTTCAGTGTTTTTTAAATATTAACGGGTAAGCACAGTGCCTGGATCTCACCTGATGTTAAGTGATGATAAAGCCAGTGATGGAAGCGCACTTCAACCGTGATCCTCAACTAATGAAGCACTGGCTATCTTATCTGTAGCTGCCAGAACACAACAATGCTACAAACATTGATGTTATGGCGATATATTTAGATAAGATGGTGGTAGCTAGCCAGGCAGGCAAACAAGCCCTACCACCAACCAAACAGAGTACACAAACACATACCCCCTGCTGGGAATTGAATCTGGGACCTCTGAGTCTTAGCCGGTGGTCTTAGCTACTAGACCACAGAGGCGGTTTTGTCTAGAAACAAGAAAATATTGTTTTGCAGACCATACAATAGACTACAGTTTATGATCATATTCACTCTTATAATCAGTTCAGCATTTATTTATAATAATTTTGGAACCCTGCTTCTTTATACTGAATTTTTAAATATTAAATACTATAATAAGAGAAAGATTAATACAAAAAAATTGCTGGTTTTGGTCATTCTCCTTTTGTTACCACATAATACATGGATGTGTACTGTATAATCTGGGCTCAGGCTCATTGCATGCACAATTGATTGTATATTTACCTCAAAAACACCAAGACACCGACCCAGCTTGCCGATGACCCCGGCCTCCTCGAGCACCTCCCGCATCGCCGTCACCGAGGGCTCCTCCTCCGGCTCCACTCCTCCGCCGGGCACAATCCAGTTATCTGGACGCCTAGACGACGTCACCAGGAGCACCTGAACATAATCACAATCCTTCAGACACGTTTTCAACACATACTATTAGCACACACAGCAAAGACATTGTATGTAGCTACTAACCTCCGATTCGGCGTCCGACCGTACGCATATACATGCCGCACGGCGTCTGAAGCCCTCGTCGTCGTAAATCCGAATAGAATTAGGCTTCTCCTTCACCATCTTAAGAAAACACGTAAACACGAACGAAACAGACGATCACAAACTAAAAGCTGACATCAAATATAAAGAAAATTATGAACCGAACGAAATTTTTTAATTATCAACAAACGCCATAACCGAGGTATCCTATGATAAACGTATCCATTTTCGAAGTAAAGTTACACAACGTACATGTAAAATGAAACTATAATAACAATAACACTACAATAAGAGCAATATTTCAGCTATAACTAGCTTTTGATCGCGTATTTCAAGCCCATGTTGAATGGTGCCTGACGTTTTCTTTCTTAGCGAAAATCGAAATAGGTTTTGGAAAGCAAATGAGAGTTTATCAGCTGACAACCGGAAGCACTACCTATTATTGCCATTACAATACCGATTCATTGATTTTTGTGTGAACTTATGATTCTTAGGATAATTTATCGGAAAAAATATCACGAACCTATTTCATCAATCATTATTACATAAATGAATTAAAAAAATAGAATGAGTTAATTATGAAACATCGCTTAATTTTTTTGAAGACGCGTTTGCAAAACGTGTGAATCCAACATTACTTGTCTTTGACTCTATGTTTTAAAGCTTTGGTTTAATGCTCTATAGAGATGGGTCGTCGACGTATTTTTCGTCAACGAAACTAGACCGTCCACTACCGTCCATCGACTCGTCGATCAACTAGTTGATTTCCTCGACTAGTCGACGCGATAACGGCAGGCGTTGAGGCGTTCAATTCAATTCACTCTACACTACTACTGGTCTACGGGCGCGACGCAACGACGACGGTGTCTTTAGATAATCTAGTTTTACGCACTGACAGTTGAATGAACTGCAAAGTTACTTAAAAAATATACAATCAAGCAATTTAATCTTCCCTTCATACTTTTCCAGGCTTAAGACTGGCTGAATACGTTTTGAAAAGATTTTAATACTATCGTATTTCAGGCGTATTTAGAAGATCAACTGATTTTATGTACATTTTTAATTATTTTCATTTTTTATTTACATTTTTTTATATTATTATTTACATAATTACATAGGTAATTTTTAAGTTTTTTTTCCCTTTTTTTATGATTTTTTGTTTTTTTTTATATTTGTATGCACTGCATCGTTTAGCCACGTACTCTTTCACGCATTATCAGAATGCTCTTGCCTTTTCACTTTAACAAGTCCAGTTAAAAAACAACAAATATCAACTCCTAAATTTTATACTTAAGGTTCAAATTGCTTTGTTCGACGATAGTATTTCAACGAACGCATGAACTTGTATTAACCGGATACGTTTACGCGTCGTCGTCGCGTTGTCAGTAGGTAAGAACGATGTGGACTCTCAGTTTAGCCGTCTATAAATTCAACTAGTTCACGATTGAACTGTAGACCGTCGATGCGTCGATTGAACGTAGACCGTCTATTTAAACCGTTCGTTGATTCAACGCCCATCGCTAATGCTCTAAGTTTGAAGCATGTTGTGTTGTCCTTGTTCTAGGTAAACGTAAAATTATAATATATTCCATACGAATCATTTTATGTATTGGCTACCTACGTGACATTGGCGGAATTGGGTTAGACACAAAAGTTTTGTGACAAAACATGCCATAAATAAAAAAAGAAGAAGAAGAAGAAAAAGACTGTTCTTGGCGGGCAAGTGAAGAGTCATGCATGTCTGTGTCATGTTTTGTTTTAAATTCCTAATGGTGAATTATTAACCGTTAAGTGTTCGTGAGTGTGCATGAATGTTGGCAAATAAAACAAAACAGTACAGTGTAACATCACTTTTCAAATTCTCTCAAGAAGTCCGCCCGAGGACTTAGTAAAGCCTTTACTGAGATACTCGAGGGGTTGGGGGGTATATCATTTATATTATCATTTATCATCATCATACAGGAAATAAATTTTGTTTATTTATGTATTACTTGTAAAAGAAAAATTACACTTCTTCATTGGCTAAATGCTTGTGCAAGGCCATAAAAAAAGAAGACTCTTTGACCGGTGACAGATAATACTGTGACATTGACATTTGAGACAGTTATAAGTATTTTAAAATTTGGCTTTGTTGTTTAATTTTTTAGTTTTTTTTTAGGCGTAATGGGTAAGTTGAAAATATCGTTTTAAATATCTTTTAAACGCTTGTACTATTATTTATTGTTTGTAATAACAATATTTACTAATTGTGTGCTATTTCACTCGGAATTTAACAAATTTAACTCTCGATTAAAATAGTTGTGACCTTATTTTATTTGAAATTTTATCATTGTACAAATTTGTTCTTTAAATTTAAAATGTAAACTTTAATGTTTCAGAGAGAAGCTTCGATTTCGGTCGTCTTATGAAGAATCATGAAAAGAAGCATAAATCGAAACCCGTGCACTTGCAGAGCTTAGCTTGTGGGGTACTGTGCACAGTTTAAACTTATTTAGTCATATTGTAGTGCGCATTTTAATAGAATAATATGCATGCGGTACCAATCAATCATTAACCGAATCTTGAAAAAATCTTGATTTTCAGATCCAGAGACGTCTCGAAACCAACATTAAAAATAGAAGAAGCAATCGTTTGACGGTTTTTGACAACTTGAGAAACTTAGCAAAAGATGACAGTCCAGTTAAAGTGTCCGATACAAAGTCTAAAGCAAAATACAGGCGGATGCAATTAGAAAAATGGAAAGAGGAAAAAGAAAAGCTAAAGAAAGAGGCTGCCTCACAGAAGAAAAAGCCATTCCTGGTTGGAGTTCCTCATGCCCCTTTGAAGTTTGTGCCGCCTCCACCTCCTCCAAAACCCATGCCAAGTACATCAGGCAGGGTTACAAGGTCACAATCCGCAAAACAGAATGTATTAAAACAAAAAGTTGACCATAATCAAGCAAAAGCTACTCAGTCTTTTGCTCCTAAAAATGCAAAATTCCAAGCACCACAGATAAAGAATTTGACAGTACTACCAACTTTATTACCCGTGGCAAAGAAAAGAGATAAAGTTATTCATAAGTTTGATCCCGTGTTACCAAACAAACTGACTACAAAACAGACTAGATCAAAGACTTCAAACAATAAACAAACAGACTTGAGAAAAACAAGCGAACAAACAAACATTCTCTGTGATGTAGAAAACAAATCCAGAGGAAAAATTAAGAGACTAAGTCCTAAACAAAAGGTGTTGTCCAAAACTCTACAAAGTTCATCTAGTAGTAAAATAGATTCATCTAAATCATTGCAGACTTCCAGTGAAGTTGATATGGCTTCATCAATTGAAAAGTCTCCCATTCTGAAAAGAACTTCCAAATCATTAAGTCACATATCTAGTAGTGAAACTGAATCAAAGAAATCTCCAATTTTAATAAATAAATCACCAAGAAGGTCGTTACCAAAGAATAAAAAGGCATTTACACCTAAAAATCCTGTCCCTAAGAGTGAGTCTAGCTCTGAAGAGAAACTAAGGTCTCCAAAGTCACCTGTGGAAGTGCCAATGACTCCTGAACAGGTAGCTGATGAAGCCATGAAGATGAGTCCTTATGTAACATTGTCTAGAGGGAAGGACAATGCAAGAAAAGAAATGAAGAAGAAAATGGAAGAAGGTAAAATGTTTTCTTAATTTCAATATCAATATGGAATTATGTTTGTAGAGAAATAAACAATGATATATTAATTCAAAAATATATTTATATTACATGTTATAAAAAAAGTTGTAACCTAATGTCATGGCATTTCTAGGTTTGCTAGATGAGGATGCAAGTGATATAGAGTGTATTAACCACTTTAGACGGCAGTTGGCAGTTGAAATTAAACGCATCACTGAGATGTGTGAAGTCTGGGACAAGATTCAGGAGCAAACCAATCTCTCAGAGTCTATACAAGTAAGTAACAATAATTTTACTATTTAATTTGTATACTTTAGACCCATTATGTAAACTTTTATATTCCATTGTTATGCAAATTAATCAATATTTAAAATGAAATTGTAGAAACCTATATGGTTAATATTCTTTTTATTTGAATTAGTAGTACTTTTTAAAATGTTTATGCAGTTCAGGATTTTCACAGAAGTCTGTTCAATTTAGCAATCTCTGTTACTCCAAATTAGTCTATGTATAAAATTATGTCAATTTGTTGGACTATTTTCATGTAAAGCAAAGGCAAACAAATAACATAATTTCACAACTAATTAATTATATTTAAGTTCAGATTTTTTAACCTAGAAAAGACATTAACAACAATAGTTTGTTATAAATACGGCATTTAAAAAGTTGATCGTTTCTCAACTAGAGTCGCTCTGTGGATCACCTTAAACTAGCAATGATGGAATGAGCAACTCTTTTGATCACTTTAAGAAATCAAAGTTATTTTTTTTATTCAAATAAACTTTAGAATAATAAGTGCTTTCGAATTGTCTAAACTTTTTTTCAAATCCCATTTAGGATGTTTATTTTTTAGCTGGGGAGAAGAACGGGTGTAATAAAACGTACAGTTTTAATAGAACTAATGATATTAAAGTAATATAACAAATTAAAGTAATAGAAAAAAACACAGTTAACCGCCCATTTCTTACTTATTTTTGTCCAGTTCAACATATGGTCGCCTGGAAGAAATCGCTCTTTAGCGATAAGGTCACCATTCTGTTATACAAGAAATGGCAATTAGGTTTTAAAAAAAATAAACTTATTAACTGAAAATGAATTTATAAAAGAACTGGTATTTTAACATAATAAGTATCGTAACGAGTTCTATAATGGACTGGCGCTTCGGTTCCCGTGGCACCTGTATAATATTAAAGACTAGCTGACCGGCGGACTTCGTACCGCTTTGACAGTTAACGTTTCCATGACAACGAAACAAACAAATCATTCGTCCGCTTAAGAACACCCGTATCCCATGATGGACCCCTATAGCAGCGCCACCTATTGTAAATCTAAACCATTCTCGAATCAACTTGAACACACACAGAAAATTTCATTCAAATCGGTCCAGCCGTTTAGAAGGATTCAGTAACATACACACGCACAGAAGATTTTTATATATAAAGATGGAGATGCTGACTCGGCAGCTATCCCGGTACATTGCAAGGGTATAACAGTTCGTACCGCTTCTCGTATCGTCCGCTTTGCCTTTCGTTTTTTTTTTCAATATACTCGATAGCTCGGCAAATGACTCCATCCCACCTGATGTTAAGTGCAAATGGAGTCCGCGAAGAAAACTGGTGCAGCGTGAAAGATGACGTACGGCAAAGTCGTGTAAGGAGGTAGACGATGAGCGTGATGCCGGTTCCCAGGAGCAGGCGCTGGGCGCGGTGGGGCAGGCGCGGCTGCTGGTGGGGGCCAAGCTGCAGCAGTTCGCGGCGCTGGTGGAGCGGTGCGCGCGCCCCGACCCCGCGCACGCGCTCGTCACGCCCGCCGACCTGGCCGGCTTCTGGGACATGGTCTTCATGCAGGTGAGGGTATTCATGAACACTAGTGATCGCCCAGTGGTCGACGTTCGACCGTATTTTTTATTAAAGGATGTTTACTGTTTCAGCTAAAAGATTTGTAATTTAAAAAATATGAAATGTTTTTTGTTTGCAATTTAAAAAAAATTACAATAAAAACATGCTTTGACAACACATTACAGATCACTAAGAAATCTGTTTATATCTAAAACTAAGAAATCTGACGTTGACAGATTCAAATCATCCGCATTTTTTAAATTTACTTTGAATCTTTTCTTTGCAACACGTTAAGCATAAATTTTATCTTTATGCACTCCTCATACCATATACTAAATCTCACACTCCTTATGTTCCCAATTTGCTTACAAAGGGATCTATATGTTTCCTTTCACATATTGTTACAAGATTTCTAATAGCCAGCAGAATACATTAGAAATCTAGTGTGAAATGTTGTAATGCAAGCAGCACAAAACTGGTTGTTGTGCAGATCCCTAAAAGACGTTCACTGTTGGACAAAAGTCTCCCCCACCTTTGTCCAACAGTGGACGTCTTTTAGTTGAGATGATGATGATAATGTATTATTTATTATTTCAATAAACTTTTAAACTTCTTAAAATTAAAATTTACAATTATTATGGATATACAATATAATCATTATTAATTAGTCTGCTGAGGTCTTGGCCCAAGCTGGCTTACAGCGTATGCTTCTAAATAAATAATTAACTTCAAATTTAATTTAAAAAGCATAACTATTCTTATCTTATAGACCATACTTAATAAAGAACCCTACCCATGACTATAAAGATTAAATAAAAAAATACTAAATGTACAAAAATGAAGTCCTCCATCGGGTTTACCTAGCCTTAGTAAACAGTTTTTTCTTTTTTAAAATTCAAAATTCAAAATTCAAAAACATTTATTCAGTTTAGGCTACAAGTAGCTCTTATGAATGTCACTATGCCATCGGTTCGTAAGTCTACTCTGGGCGGGAGATCTTGTACTGAGAAGAACCGGCAAGAAACTCAGCAAGTGTCCAGCTCTTTTCTCCCTTACAGCGTCAAAAATATTGGAAAATGCCCTATCATAGCAGGACACTTTCCATTACAATAAACACAAAAAATATAGAAGACAACCACAACATGTAAAAAAAGAAAAAACACAAAATAAAAAAATATACGTTAACAAATTTCCATCAGGTAACAGTTGCAATTTCCACAATGTCATACAGTACCACTACAGTACTATCGTAAAAGGAAAAAAATTGTTTAAGAAAAACAAAGTCAAATTATAGTGAATAATACTAAAAATAAGATAAGTATGCGTGAGCAGACCAGCCTCCACAGGCGGCACCCGTTCACGAGTATGACATATGAATCAGCCATCGCTTCGCTCAACCATATTTTAGGGAACGTAACGACCCGACGCACACGCCACCACCGCAGAGACAGTAAAGAGAGCATGACACACTCAAGATACTCTAAATAAAAACTTAGTGATCTATTTAACGCAACGCTGTTTGTTATCTGTAGGACACTGTTGATAAAGGCTATCATATCAGTATAAAAATTATATAAATTAATTTTATTATGATGATTCAAATAGAGTATAGTGTGTTTTTATTATAACCAAGCTGTTTTATCATCTAAATATTCTTTTACTGTATAATAACCTTTTTTAAGTAATAAAGATTTCACATGTTTTTTAAACTTATCTAAAGGTAAATCTAGTACAGTACTTGGTATTTTATTATAATAGTGTATACCTTGCCCCAAGAAAGAACCAAGAACCTTTTGTAACCTGAACAGTGGCATTACAAGTTTTGTCTTATTTCTAGTATTGAAATTGTGTACGTCACCATGTTTAGTGAAGGAGTTAATATTGCAACGTACAAAAACTATACAATTATAAATATATTGAGATGCAACTGTCAGGACACCAATCTCCCTAAAAAGATTTCTTAAGGAAGTTTACAAATCTTAATCATTTGATTATTATAAAATATAGTGAAAAAATTAAATGCCCACCCGATCCAGCCAGAAATCGAACCTGGGTCTTCCGAAATCCGGGCGGCTGCACTGACCGTTTATGTTACCGGGAAGGCTGACGTAAGCACTGACTACTTCACTACTTTTTAGCGGCAGTAGTGACATCTGTCCAACGGTTATTGCAACCGACTGGCTATGCAGATTCATCTTTATAGATGCAATACTACAAATTTTGATTAAACAATGTCGTAAAATAAATCGCCATATTTTACACGCGAACGCGAATGTACTTTTAGGTTGAAAACATCGACATGCGGTTCAAGAAGCTGAAGGAGTTACGCCAACGCGGCTGGGTGGAGGACAAACCCGTGGAGGTGAAGAAGAAGCCAGTCATCAAAAATAACACCAAGAAAGTGGCCAAGCCCGCCGGCGGCACCAGCCGGCTGCGAGACCTCATCGCTGGTGAGGACATTAGCTATATAACTAATTTCACCACTGCATACAAAACTAAGCTTACCTCTTATACAAAGGTATCATTGTGTTAGGTACAAAATGTCGTGTATGCTATGTGTGTATGCTATGTATGCTGCTTTAATCAGCGGGTAACCTACCTACCCTAATTCAGCTGTAAGTAGCATAATATCACAGCAACTCCTCAAATATTAAACACCAAATAACAACAAACGTTGCAACTCGTGCGTAACGAACTTTTGCTTCTGCAGCACACATGTACTTTAATTTCTATTTGTTATTTTTTTATATATTTAAATTTCATTTTTGTTATGTGGGTAATGTATCAGAAGTACAAACAACACGTTTTTATTTTAACTCCACTCGTAAGGAATGTTTCTTTTATGTAGCTGCTAGAAAGGCTAAGATGCAACAAGAGGAGGCGCCTTCCCCGGCCACCCCGGCCACCCCGGCCACCCCGGCCGCGGGGCTGGCGCCTGCCGATGAGAGCAAGACCTTCGAGGCAGGTTTCTTCTGCGTGCGCTCGCCCGTGCGCTCGCCCGTGGTTCCAGCCGCCGCCACTCCTGTGGGGAAGACCAGCTTGCTTAAAGCGGTGTTGTCCAGTGAAGCCAAGAAGTCTGCGTCTAAGGTTAGAAGCGTATTGTAATTATTTAATGTAAATACGTTTTTTTTATTGCTAAAGGGTGAGCGCTTCGCTTTCATCTCACCTGATGTTAAGTGATGATCAGGCCGAAGGTGGAAGCGCACTTCACCCGGAATCCTCAACTACTGAGGCACTGGCTATCTTATCTCTAGCTGCCGGAGCACAACAATACTACAAACATTAATGTTATGGCGACATATTTAGATAAAATGGTGGTAGCTAACAGGCGGACGAACGAGCCCTACCACGACCAAACCGAGTACACAAACATGTACCCCCATTGGGGATCGATCCCGGGACCTCCGGCGTCTGGGTCTGAGACCGGTGGTGTCTTAACCACTAGACCACAGAGGCGGTAAAATATATCTAATATCATTAAACGAGTATATATCTTCTTGAGCTTCGATCGACCAGCAGGTGGCCGATAACAATTAAAATTCTATCGTGTCTGATATTCACGCGCTCGAGCTCTTAAATAATAGTACATAATCTGAATCTCTGAGACGGCTCCAACGATTTTCATGAAATTTAATATGCAGGGGGTTTCGGGGGCGATAAATCGATCTAGCTAGGTTTAATTTTTAGAAAACAATATAAAAAAAAGAGCAAAGCTCGGTCATCCAGGTACTGAGACCTAGGTCATATGTCTATGCCCTAACTTAGATCCTAACTTTACGGCGTCCGCATACAACTGAGTGGCGCGCGTCTCGTGCGCTCGAGTATATCAGCATACCTGGTGTTCAATTTGCAGGTCAGGTAAAGTGTGTTTTTATTATTTAGATGCATGTTTTGTGAACTCACTACCATCCAGTATTATTTTCACGATATCATTAAATTGAATTCATTATTAAGTAAATTTATTTAACCAAAAACTTTGAATCGACAATGTCGAACTATCTTTAAAACTAGGAGAGCAGAAAAGTTAAGTGATTAACAAGACGTTCCACTTATTTTATCTTCTTTACAGAATTCGGCGTCTTTCGCGATGCTGCGCGCGTCTATTTTGAGTAAAAATGTCGATCATGATGGAATAGCCCCTTTGCCTGTAAGTATCAACATTTTAAAGACGTTACATAATAAAATATTGAGAATTAAAACCTTATAATTACTATCATTTTAACTACTGTATGAAATTCATTTCCTAAAAGTAATTTATGTATGTATTCATGTAAAAGTTAAAAGCATCAAACTAAAATAATGTCACTAGTAAGTTGTGATTTGTCTATACTAATATTATAAAGAGGAAACCTTTGTATTTTTGTATGTATGTATGTTTGCAACGAATAAACTCAAAAACTACTGGACCGATTTAAAAAAAACTTTCACCTTTAGAATGCTACATTAGCGCTAAGTAACATAGGCTATATTAAAAAAAAAGTCCACCCGTGCGAAGCAGGGATGGACCGCTAGTTATTTATATAGTCACTGTAGTCGTAGTTATTGTCACTATCATTATCTTATCAAGCCTTACTTTAGGATCTAGTCTAACTTTTGACTTTCGAGTTTCCCACATATCTTTATTAGTATGTTAACACTAAACTACACTAAGCAATTTTTTTAGTTACTAGCTACAAGTGTGAAACAAATTTTGCGAAAGAAAATAAAAATGTATTCAAAAAACAATATCTAGCAAAAAATAAATAACTACTCTACTCTATTTCTAGCAAACACCAATAAACTACAATGCCACGCCAGGCCGCAGCATACTGAAGTCAGCCAAAGCCGAGAAGAAAGCCAAGAAATCCTTCAAAATCGTACTCTTCGACGACTCTGAAAACGACATCCAGGAGACCACCAGCTCAGAAGAACGAGCGGACTCTAGAGAACAAATAAACGGCATTAGTGAAGTGTCTAGCAGCGGCATGGACTTGGAGAAACTATGTGACCATAAAGAAAATAAGGAGAATTCTAGGAAGAAAAACAAGTTGGTGAGACAAGACGCGTTGAGTAAAGATAGTCCGGTTATGACCAGGAGTCGCCGTAAGAGTATGAACACTCCCAAACCAATGCTGTACTGTTATGACAATAACGACATTATGTAATACAATATCGAAAGAAGATAGATAATAAAGTGTGAAAAATTGGCGCTAAATGAGGCCAAGTAAATTAAATTACGAAAAAATAACTTCGTTAGACTTAATTTAATTTTAACGCACAAACACTTAGACAATACTCAATTGTTACGTTTTAAAAAGGTCCATCTCCACTCTGTTAGCTTAATCTTATTTAAGTTACTAATAAAATAAGCAACTAACGCCCTTATTCATAAAAACTATTTAAGCATTATTTAGTTAAATATTGTTTTGTCAACGTCACACAAACATAGTTTTGAATTTGAGAAAAAGAGACAAAACAATGATTAACTAAATAATGCTTAAATAGTTTTTATGAATTAATGTTAGTTAGTTAGGGAGTTAATGTTGAATTGAAATGTATCGAAGTTAGTTTTGTGTTTTACTTTTAATATAATGTTGTTAGGACATTGGATGTTTCTTTGTTTTATAAATTGAGTTTTATTAAGTAGTATTCCAAATTCCAGAATTGAATGACCAGTAGTAGTTAGTAGTATAAATAGGTTAAGTTTATTTGACTGTTACACTGTATCAATTGAATATTGTTGATGAATACGCTACGATGATGCTTTATAAACACAGAGTAATGGCGCCGGTGTTCGACAAGGACCACTGATCGACATTTTTTTTCTTGTACTGTAACAACAATTTAATACTGATCAGCTGCTTCCGAGATTTCATCCAGTATAATTTCAATGTAATTTTATATTATTTTTTGGTGACGAAATCGAGTCGAACACTCTTCTCTGTATGACGCCATGTCCAAACCAATCCTGAGATAGCGAGTGCCTATGATACTAGTTAGGAGTTAAGTAAACTTTAATTGCACACTAGCGCCAATGACAGGTCAGCTCCAGTGAGTATTTTTAAAACTATTTTCTGTTTTGAGATTGTAGACTGGAAGAAAATCGTGTGAAATATTTTTTATACCTAAGGTAACAACACTAGGCGCTTTGTTTGAAAGTTTCAGAATTATTGTTAGTAAATCTCTAGTTAAGTTGTACTACGAATGCTGCAGAGTTATGTAAATCACTCTAAATATGTATTAAATTTGAAAATAAAAGTTTTAATTTGTATTTTTATGTGACTTTATTTTGCAGATTATGTCCTTATAAAAATTTCGCTTCAAATTAATGTTTCGCAGACACGAAGTACCTAGTCTCTGAGCGATAAGTAATTTGGATTATCAGATTACTAATAAAAAATTGTATTACACGAACATTGAGGAACACTAAACATGTGTATATATTATATTATTATTTTATCTTAATTAATGGCTTTGCATTAAGCCAATTTTAAGTGATATATTAATATTATAAAAGAATTGTACGGTAGATTGAGTTTATAATGGGAGTCTCACAACACGTGTTATTACACAAATAACTCAGATGAATCTCCATATATATGAGTATTTTAAATTATCTTCAACATTGCTTATATCACATTATATATATATATATATATATATATAATAATATTGCAATTGTTGCCAATTTTTTCAGTTGGGGTAATCCTTACAGTTAAGCACTGCCTTTATCTCACTTATAGTTAAGTCGCATTGCAACCGAAACCCTTAACTACTGAGGGCACTGGCTATCTTATCTTATCTGCTGGAACACAATGCTGCCTAGGTACATTGATGTTAAGGCGACGTATTTAGATGAGTGATGGATTAGATGGTGGTAGCTAGCCAGGCGGACAATTGAGCCCTAACACCAAGCGAACCGAGTAGGCAAACATGTACCCCGGTGGGAATCGAATCCGGGGTTCCTCTGGGTCTTGAGACCGGTGGTCTTATCCACTAGACCATAGAGGCGGTTAACCTTGTTGCTGGGATTTGGTAGGCAGGGTGTATATTAGGGATTAGCTGAATACAGGCGGCCGCGTGCCAGTTGGCTACGTACAGCAGCTACAATTTGACTAGAGTTACGTACTGATTGACCCGGCGCTTCTAAGGCTGTGTTTATTCGTAAGAAGGCTCTAACAAAAATATCAGACACTATCAGGGCTTCGATTCTGGTATTTTAAAACAGGTGTTTGCGCAAAACAAAGTTTAGTTTGCACCAAACATGACTTGTATTGTTCATGTCCTGATTTCAATGATGGCCTTTGTGGCCTTTGCGCAGCTGTTCCCCTAGTCTGTCGAAACGCCATATTATGGTACGTAACAATTGATTTCACCATTGTTATATATTGACAGACGAGGAATTAATTCCTCGTAAGCTAAGTAAGTACTTTTAATTTACTTTGAAATCCATAAGCTAAAGGTAGCATAAATGGATTTCAATTAAAGAAATTAACGAAAAACTTCTAACTTTCTAACAGTGAAAACCGTTAAAAATCAAACAGAGTCTTCCTTAATTTGAAATCTATTTAAGCTTTGCAAGAAAGTTCAACGCCTCTAGGTAGGTATGCCTCGAAGCAAACAGTGAATAGCGCTAATCCTACAGGATCCCAGTACATAAACAGGAGATACGGCGGTATCTGTGGGACATTTGGCATCGTATTTGGGTCGGGCCGCGAGCCAGCTGGCGCTCTGGCACGCGGGTAGCTGGCTTTTTATCTAACAACCGCCATGCTAATGCTGTACCAACCATGGCCCAATCGATATTACAAAAAGAAGACTTTAAAATAATGCTTTTCGTTTCTGGTTAAAAATGTTTGCGAGTGAAAATGGAGGTGTGTGTAATCTGAGTGGGTATGTAGTGTTGTATATGTCTACAAGTTTTGATTGTCATAAAATGCAAAAACACACAACATTACTTTATGAGTAGTTTTCCAGAATTTTCAATCAGCATTAAATTATTTTTAATGATTTCAGTTAAAAAGACTTAAACGCGCTACGGCAGCTTATGTTTTTGACAAGTAATTTTTCTATATCAAACGTAAGTAAATCAATAAAATAATGTTTTCAACGACTTACGACCAAAACCGGGACATATTATACTGTCGTGCCATTCGAGTCACGAGTCAATCATTATTAGCAGTCATAATTAAAGATCATCCCATCCAAAAACCCAGCATTATAAAAGACGCCCCGCTTTTACGATCGTAACGCCAGCCGCTGTACCAAAGAGCTTCTCCTCATATTTAATAGAAACATAAAAAATAAGGGATCAAATATAATGCTCCCCTAAATAAGCATTGAGCTATAAAGAACTTTCGCTAAAAACGACTATGACCACTATAAAAAGAAAACTGTATCAAAAATCACAGATCACAGATTTCGCAGTCCCCGCAAAAATCGGAGCATTGAAAATGAATACAACAATTTACGAAAAAATAAAGCTCGATGGAGCTCGATGGCGCAGTGGTTAACGCGCCAGGTCTGCGAGTGCTGAGGTTAAGCAACTTTCGCAAAAGCCGGTCATCGGATGGGTGACCAAAAAATTATCATCTCGAGCTTCTCCGTGCTTTGGAAGGCACGTTAAGCCGTTGGTCCCGGCTGCATTAGCAGTCGTTAACAACCACCAATCCGCACTGGGTCCTTGTGGTGGTTTATGGCCCGTTCTCCCTATCCATCCATAGGGAAGGGTCGTGCCCCTGCAGTAGGGACATAAAAACAATTCCAACATGTTTTTTTTTTTAATGCACTTCTCGCCTGCATCCGCATCTTATAAGACCATTACCATGACGATCGGTATTGACCGATCGTTGATTATTTAATCAAAGAAGCTACATCACTTTTTATATACGGAAATATCCATTTTTCTACTATACTAAATCTAAAGGGACCACCTACAGGCCATTGTGTAGCTAAACTAATATCCTAGGACCCTTTTTTTCATTTTTTCTTAAGTCCTTTTTTTAATATTTACAATTTAGTACCTATACAAACACCCCCCAAAAAAGCCGATTTTTTTACATTTTTTAAAATTCCAAAAAACATTTCTAGTCGATATTCAAAATTCAAACGCTCAAACGTGTCTTGATAAATTCCTCAACTCTTGATACTATTTTCATTTCAATTCTTCCAAAATCCTCGGAGCTATGGCCAAAAATACGTCTCAGGCGATTTGCTTCTGATAACCATTTTCAATGGTAAAATCTATATGCGTGCGTACCAATACGCGTTTATAGTATTCGTAGTATCTTCAGAGGGTTTATTTTGTCTGTCTAAAAAGTTTGTATTTGTCTGAAAAAGTAAGTAAGTAAGATAAGGTAAGTATATTATTACGCTCGTTAAATTCATTGTTTAGAGGGTTTAATGCAAAGTCTGGCGACGTTGTAAAAGCCGTATGAAGCCATCAGCAAATTCTCTCCGTATCTGCAAGAAAAAAAGGGTATAAAGAATGCATTTATTATTAAAAGTTGAGCTTTAATATTTTTAAAATTTATTAAAAGTTTTAATTTCAACTTTCTGTTGTGTTATAGTTAAAAAAAATGTTAAAAGTCACGTCTGCATATTGAAATCGGTAGATTAAAATAGAGCTATTATAGGTATACAGACGCTTTCTTTTTTTTTTGGAGAGAGATTGCTGATTGCCTCAGACGGCATTTTCAGCTTCACCGGGCTTGAAGCCTGCACATATCGACCAATCCACAACTCTAATTTCTTCGTACAATGTCAATGACTTGACATAAAGTTCAAGATCTATTGAGGAAATTTGTCAGTTAGTGGTAAGTAGACGTGCACGCGTGTGTACTAGGTACAAACAGATTCGGACTTCAAACATAATTACACCCCTTTATTCCGCGTCTGCCAGGGGTAAAAAAGTAGTAGATGTTCACCAAATAATAATTTATTTCTCAGTCACAGCGATTGCCTAAACTAACTGCAATACGTGCAATAAATAGAAAAAAATATATATGTGTAGGTATGTAAATTTTTATCTCATGAAATAGAGCAGTTGAACACAATTCAAAAGTACCTCCTACCCTACACAACTCTGAAAACATACCTAAAACATTTCAAATGCTTGTTCTCCCTTATTCCGGGGAAAATTTATTCATAGTTATTACCATACTTTTGACGCTTCAGGAGCTACGTAATTAATAGGGCAATTAAAAATGGCAGTGGAGGCAGTCGTAATAATAACAATTAAGGCGGTACCGCTGTTAAAGGAGATAACACAGGGTCAGATTACGGAAATCTATGCAAATTTTGTCCGGCATTGCGAGCCGAGTCAGTAATAGGAGGTAATTTGGACGCCACGCTGGCAGCCCCCGGAATGGTGCGAGAATTTCGGGCCATAGACGATGGGTCCGCTGCAGTTGTTTGCAGAAATGACTTTACGGAGACGATGGGTCGCTCGCTCGTCGGCGGTCATTAGGTACTTGTTTGAAAGGTGAAATTGATGTTGTTTTTAAACTAGCAAAAATGAGAAAATTCATAAATCACGTTTAATAGCTACTCCACAAATCAAAACAGGTAGGCTGCGCAATATAGTAACTAGAGGTCTGAAATCTTTAATTAATTTTAAAACTTTAAAAAAATTATTAATTGCAGTAGGTAATTAATCACTATAAATATTTATAAGCAGTAGCAAGCTAGCAGACGACTAAGAGTACGTTGCACTAATATTAGTCTGTGTATTTTTCAACTTCAAATTGACTAGTCACAACATTCGTTGTGCGGTTTTCCACCGATAGCGCTTTTCCAATAATTCAGTCAGTGTCGATAAATATCCGCGTTTCGGTTGGCTTTGTGGGCCGAGTGGAGTACGGCTAGACAATGGCGACTAGACAAATATTGCGGAGGGATTAATATTTTCACCTGGATGGAGGTGAAAAGCTTTCCGCAGCGAGGGGAGGCTGCGTCTCTTCAAATAATATTGTAGCAATATTTTTGGATGGAGAGCACTAATATTTGTTGAGCTCGCTGGTTTATGTGTGAGTTTTGTAAATGATTTACTGTATTGTATTTTTATGCTACTACAGGTAAACACTTTACTTGGTCCTAAATTTACAGTTTTGAATTGAGATTGATAAGGCCGAAGATACCGAAATCCTAATTTTTTAGGAACTGCCTTTTATGGCCATTAATAAGTATTATTGTTATGACGACGGACTTGATAAGATAGTGTTAGCTAGCGGAGCGGATTTAAAAAACAGCATTACAATAAACAGTACCTAGCATATTTCCCGCGCTGGGAAACGAAGCCGGCGTCTAAGGGTCTGAGATCAGTGCTTTAACTATAGAAACGGTTATCATGTTTTTTTCTTGTAAACTTTATTACTCGCGACGACTCGCGACGACAACTCTATTTCTGACAACAGTTTCATCTAGTTTCATTAAAAATTCCTCGGGATAAGGGGTTCTACTCGTGATGTGACTCGCTGTAGAAAACCATTTTACGATAGTGTTACCATGAGCGAATTGAATTTCTTATGTTGGGTAATCTTTTACAGGCAGTAAAAGTTAATCTTAATAGTGCAATTTGCTAATTACTCGTTAACTTGATTGTGTGTGGGATTTATCGCTGTGGTTAATTCAAGCATCTGGATTCTGAATGCCACTAATAAATAAAAATAAAATTATAGATTTTGTTTCCGTGGCCATAGGGTCAATCTGCAAAGGGTTCGAAACTCAGGATATGATAATATACCTATAAAATTTAATTGAATTGAAACGCGAGCACATGTTTCATTTGTGTTCAATAAATTATATTTCATTTTATTATATTTACGTAAAGTTGAAAAAAATAATAACTGTTATTTAATTTAATAATATTGTTAAAACTTTATAACTCTTCCGATTAGAAATAACAATTAAATATGTTAGTTCATAAAAAGAAGTAAATTTTCGTATCGTTGTTTAATCTAGAATTCGTCTCTCTTTCCTTCCCGCTCGCCGTGAAAAGGGCTCACATTCTAAGAATGCCACAGCGCTTAAAAAACAACTGGGGGAGAATAGAAAAGCAATAATAGAAAGAAAATATGTAGTAGCTCGCCGAGATGAGGAGTAACGCGTTTGCACGGTGGCGGCGCGGGCGCGGTGTATAATCCACTATAACGTAAACAATTTCGCTCGCTCTGCTAGGGGAGTTTGGGGTGACCACACGTTATTTTAAAAGTAGGGTATTGGCCCAGTGTTCGATAGAAACCAGAGATCGACACTTTTTTCCTTTAATCATCAGAAATAAGGGTCAGCATCTGATTTTTGATTATAGCAACAATTTAATATAGACCACCTGCTTCCTAGCTGTCCCCAGTGAAATTCCTATCTTTTTCGGTGACAAAAGCTAGCGTCGAGCACTGGGATACGGTGTCTTCTGTTACCTTACAGTGACACTTAGAAAACGGCTTTATTGATAGTTTTTACAGCATGGGCTATTGTAGTAGCGTCCGTGACGTTTAACCTTTTGCAATCTATTTTCGTGGGTGTCGTTGTCAAATTAAAGGATGTTAGCATTTAGTTTTCTAATAAAAATTTACTAGCCTATAAAACGTATGTAAATGATATCAAAATTGAATATACGGATAGTTTATTTTTCTAGAGTGCCATTAATACACAAAACTTTGTATAGGTTACAAATTAAAATATATGTCGAGACTTTGTTTCATTATTTGACGCTTCAGAGAAGTGCTTGTACTTGGTCACCCTACATTACGAGTGTACGTAGGCTTATTAAAAATTGGATTTAGCCAATTTAGTCGGCGCAACTTGCATCCATTTGATATTATTCGTTTTGACACATCGCACAACATTTTGGCATTAAACACCTGGATAATGAAATGAGAACTTTTTGAAATTGTTATTTTTGTGCACAACTGACGTACATTATATTATTTCGCGCTCAGTCCGATATCCGGAGTACCTAAGTGCAATTCCCAGTATAGACAGTGTGTTTCGGATTATTGATGCATAACTCATAACCCGCATTTCTGCCGCGCAATTTAAGAACGCAGAAAAGAACATTTGTGAACGGTTTCGAGGAAATAGATCGTAATGTCAGCACCTCAAATATCACAATCATAAACACAGTAAGTGGTACAGTCAACAGCAAAAGCAGATGATGTTTACTAGATTTCAAAATTAAATGAGTCGGTATTTTCTATATTACAGTCAAAGTCTGCAGGTACTAGTAGGCACTCGAAGGTTTTTCGATATGCGTTTTGATTTTCATACTGATTTCATATTTTGAAGCTTGACCAATCATCAGTTACCTTTGCTGTTGACTGTACTTACTGCATTCATAAATTGTGCGGCAGAATTTGGCAAGCGTGGTTACTTTGATTATACATGTCGTGATGATGGTACTAACACCCACCAATTATGGCGATCACTTGATTTCCATTATGGAGGCCTTTGCCCAGCGGTGCGGTGGGAAAGTATTAGGCTTTATACTAATAGAACTCTATTTTAAATCAAGATTTTGTTTGTTAAAGATTTTTTTGTTAAAGATTTTTTTTGTTAAAGATTCATTTTGTTAAAGTTAAAGCCTTTTGACATTATGTACTGCTTATGTACTGCTTTTATATACCATAACTACCACTTGGCTACATAAACAAAGTACAAAGTATTAACAAATAACAAGATTTCTGATCTAAAGGCGTAACGAAATAAACTTATTAATGGTAATCTGTAAACCATAGGGACTTACAAACGTTCGCCTAACTCCATCTAACTGTGTTAGACGGGGGTGCTGCGTTTGATGCCAAAACACAGAGCACGGTAACAAGAAACGATGCAGCAGAGGCCACTTTAAAAGGAATAAATAGGCTTGTTCAATTGTAACGATATCAAAAACCAAGTAGTAAGATATTGTTATACATACACCTCCATTAATTAATTTAATTTTCCGAAGAGCTGGCAGCGACCTCGGACAAAGAATTAGTCTAGCTATTTAAAGGGGGAACGCTGCCAGTATCTTCGGAACCTTGCCTAAAGGGACTCCTTTTAATAATTTATTTTAGATTTTTTTTATAAATTATTAAGGTTTTTAGTTTTAGGTTCTTTGTTCTTTTAAATAATAATAATAATAATAAGCCCTCTCTACTGCCTGGATTGACTATAAGAAGGCCTATGATTCAGTGCCACACTCATGGTTGGAAAGGATCTTAGAGTTGTATAAAGTCAATACAACTTTGAGATTCTTTCTTGGTGGGTGTATGAGGCAGTGGACCACAGTCCTTCGTCAATCGGGTGGTAAAGATAGCCCCTCGAATCCGATGGACTTGATAAGGATTGAGCGAGGCATTTTCCAAGGCGACAGTTTGAGTCCATTGTGGTTTTGCCTGGCCCTGAACCCTCTCAGCAACCTACTGAAGGATTCAGGGCTGGGCTACCGTCTTCGAGTTGACGGAGAAATCATTTCTCATCTGTTATACATGGATGACCTGAAATTATTTGCACCGAAACGCCCTGACCTGGTGAAACTACTAAAAATCACAGAAGATTTCAGTAGTTCTATCAGGATGGAGTTTGGTGTAGACAAATGTGCGGTTATGCATGTATATCGGGGGAAAGTTGTAAATTCAACTAATTTACAACTTTCTGAGACAATGGCTCTCAGGTCTCTCTCGGAGGCGGAAACTTACAAATATCTTGGTATGTCACAGTCTCTGAGTATTACAGATGGGGACATTAAGCAGGCGGTGAAGGAGCGCTTCTTCTGTCGTCTGACAAAAGTACTTAAAAGCCTTTTGTCGGGGGGCAATAAGATGCGCGCCTTCAACGCTTGGGTGATGCCCCTACTCACGTATTCCTTTGGCATACTAAGATGGACTCAGACTGAATTAGACGCTCTGGATAGGAGAGTCCGTCAACAGCTCACAGCTCATCGCATGCTTCACCCACGCTCATCTGTTATGAGACTGTACATCCCGCGTAAATGTGGAGGTCGTGGCTTTTTAAACGCCAAGACTCTACATAACCGCGAGGTGTGTAGTCTGAGAGATTACTTCCTTAACAATGAGTGTGGGATGCACCGCGACGTTGTAGCAGTAGATAGGAGCCTCACGCCGCTCTCCTTGGCAAGCGAGAACTGGCGCAGACCAACGGTGCTGAGCACTGAAGACCGCAGGAACATATGGAAGAGTAAGGAGCTCCACGGGCGGTACTACCGGGCCTTAACAGGGCCCGATGTGGATCTGCTCGCGTCGGTAAACTGGCTACGATTCGGTGATCTTTTTGGGGAAACCGAGGGGTTTGTCTGTGCAATTGCAGACGAAGTCATGATGACGAATAATTATCGGAAGTATATCCTGAGGGACGGTACGGCCGACATCTGTCGGGCATGCCGCCGTCCCGGTGAGTCACTCAGGCATATTATTTCCGGTTGTTCTCATCTGGCTAACGGTGAGTACTTGCACAGACATAACCTTGTAGCCAGGATTATCCATCAGCAACTTGCTCTTCGATATGGTCTTGTAGAATCTGAGGTGCCGTACTATAAGTACACGCCGGTGCCAGTTCTCGAAAATGGTTATGCAACACTCTACTGGGATCGATCTGTCATCACGGACAGGACTGTTATTGCAAATAAGCCTGATATTGTGTTGACAGATCGATTGACGCGCCAGGCAATGCTTATCGATATCACCATTCCGCATGACGAGAACCTTGTGAAAGCCGAGAAGGGAAAGCTTACTAAGTACCTTGACCTGGCTCACGAGGTGACCGCTATGTGGGATGTGGATTCGACGATCATTGTCCCCATAGTCGTATCTGCAAACGGCCTTATAGCGAAGAGTCTCGACCAACATCTCAAGAGACTTTCGCTGGATGGCTGGATTAAGGGTCAGATACAGAAGGCAACACTCCTGGACACGGCACGTATTGTCAGGAGGTTTCTCACTCTGCAGCCCTGACCACCGGTAGCTTGGGCCCTGCCCCGCTGTTGGTGGTACTCTAGGATTAGGTTTTTATAATGTTTTATTGCTTTTATATTAAAATATTGTAAAAATCTAGTTTTAAGAAAGAAAATAAATAAAGAGAATAATAATAATAATAATAATAATTTTTATTTGACATAATCTTAATAATAATATGTCATGTTTATTTAACCATTAAAGTATATTAAGATTTTAGGTACAATGTTGATGTATAAAACTTTATAAAAAAGTAATAATAAATAAATAATCTACTGATATTAATATACTTACAGCTGTGTTAACTTTATTCTATGTGAATTTGAATTTATTTATTCCTTTAGGCCTCGTTGGAACTTTATACCTCTACACTATCGGTTCGTAAAACTACGGCGAGATAACGAAAAACCGAAATCAAACTCCGAAAAGGGCGTTTGCGTCCCTTTTTTACAGCTTTAGAATATTGGAAAAAGCGAGAATCTATATGGTATAGTGACAAATAAAGATTATACAATTTTTGCCATACAAAATCTTAGTTTTGAAGGAACGAATGCCAAATAAACCTGGTACTAGTTACCCAGTACCTGATTAGCGATTGCCGTTTCAATTGTTGCTCAGTGTATATTATTCAAAGTCAAATTCAAAGTCTCAAATAAACTTTAAAAAAGTGCTTTTGTATTGTCCAAACATTTCTTCACCCATGACGTCCTGCTATGTACCTTACACAATTTTTTGGCAATAAAAATGTATCTAATCTCTTATCTTATCTCTCTTATCTTGTCTACTTTTTAGCCGTGGAGAATGTGCGCAAGAAACTGCGCACATTTCATATTTACAATACACGTGCACCATTTTCCGGTTAGCCAGTGTAGGTATGCCCGTGAACCCGACCTGAAGTTGTGTTAATCCAGTTGCGTCCCCTACCGCGCAAACGTCACGGTAAAATATAGCTGACATTTTTCAAGGACTTAGAGGAGCACCTCGCCCCGCACCGCGCCCCTGGTGGATAGTTATGAGGTGCGTCTGTGTGCACAAGGATTCGGATTAATTCGGTAGAGGGTGAGGTGGTTTCGTAAAAATACACGAATAAGAAAGTTAGTGCAATAAAAGCGCCTAGAGATTGTTGCCTTGTTGTGAATATGATGCCGATAATAAAATAATAATCTGATTGGCTGATAGATAGACAATTTTAGGCTTTAATTCCACTGTGCGGTATTGTTTGCAATCAAAGTTAAAATTAATAACACTATTTATGATGACGAAATTAAATTTTTACTTTTATTATTAAGTGTTAATTGCTACACTAATAATTTTTTCACTGTATTTTATATAAATATTTGACGAAATTAAAATCAATTTAAATATGGGAATGCCTATACATGCGCTTGATTTAAAAAAAAATCCTAAACTTTTCCAAAACTAATTTAAGTCAAAAATGTTGTCTATAAAGGGTTTGTTTTATATAGAGCCTTAAATATACCTTGAGGTGGACTTAGTTAGATGCAAAATCCGCTCAGCAATGTGGTCATTAATCGTTTTCTGTATAAATCAACAGCATTCGAGCGGCGCTGTCCAGGGCTGTTATGAAACCTGGACTAAATATGTTATTGATTTAATGGTGCGATAAACAATGATACAATAGTTTTATGGTGACTGGGCACCCAGCCCGACGTTGTTGTCACGCCACAATATTGTTATTAGATCATTTAGATTGTGAATGATCGAAGCTCATGTACGGGAGTAATGATGACACTATTATATATTTTTGACACTGTCATCATCATCATACGTAATCGTACTGGGCTCAGGCCACCTCACATGAAGAGATTGGGCTACCCACTACCTTGGCACAATGCGGGCTGGTGTTTTAAATTATTGGTGAATCAATGGTGTACTGATGTGACGACAGTCGAAGGGACGAGCTGCAATATATGCTTCTAAATTTGAATGTGTTAAAATACACATCCAAATTTGGAAACTATAATGTTTCTTTTAAATAAAAGTTCATCAGCCTATATGCGTTCCACTGCTGGGCATACGCCTCCCACATGATCAAAAGCACGTGGGGATATTGGGCCATAACTCACCACGTTGGCCCAATGCGGGTTGGTTATAATAAAAGTTACTTACCTAATTCTTTTCATTTTCATCGAGGATTTTTTCCCGAACGTTTAATACATTGTATGTTGCATACTACTGTATAGTGAGCTAATTATATTCCTAACACACTACACATATATTTATTGGAAAGGGAAGAACGGTTAATACCCTATTGCCTAACAGCCCTAGCGCCCTAACAGCCCTAGCCCTAACCATAAGTTAATAAATACACATATAAATAAATAAGGATGCTTGCACCGTGCGACCTAAGGTAACAAGCGGATAGTGGAAGGAATAAGGTATAAGGATGGATTTTCTCACTGCCAGTCAAGCAGGCTCACAGGACTGATCAGATATCTGACGGCGAAAGGTGTCTTGGCCGCAGTGAGAGGTGACGATTGGTACACAGAATCACAACACGTCTGAAGTCTGGTTACCAATGTACTTTATTTCAATTTACATGCTATTTTATATTAATTTATTTACATATGTGTGTATTCGTTTATTTACAAAGATGTGTGGGTGACAATGGTTAGATGCTGTATTGATTTGCTGACAATGCGGTAGTTTTCTTCATTATCAATCCGTGATGTGCTGAGACTGCGTATCCGTACTTCCGTATGTCAATTACGTGATGGTTGAGAGTGCACGTTCGCCGTTAAAGTATGTTTACGGCACGTAAACATTTTGGCAACTCTCAGGAACTGATTTTAGTTCGTAAAGTTCTAGTGCATGTCCTGGTGAGGGCTTATAAGGAGCTGGCCTTCCATAGTTTCGTGTTTGACTTCGATGTGCTGGCCGTGCGTTGACTGGCGTCTGGCTTCGAGGTGCTGGCTGTGCGTAGACTGGCGTCTGGATTCGAGGTGCTGGCTGTGTGTTGACCTGTTGTCTCTCAGTGTGGCTGTCGCTGGGTGATGTTTCAACCCGTCGTTTTGTCCCCGTATTTCTTATTTTCTGTCTTATCTGTGGGCCTAAACAATATATCACTACCACTATACAACAACATATAATTACCGTTGACAAACTCGCTACGTATGTATGGACAGGTATGCTATTCCATACTGTCCTGTCTAGAGTTGTTTGTAAAGTTTCTTCTTCGGTAACTAAGTGATTAAAAATATCCTTAGAACTATCTACTACTTGTTCCTTCTTTATATTATTATTATACCTATTTAATAAAGTAATGTTACTGTTTAACTTAAATTCAGTTTTTTTACTGTAAGACGCTACTACGTTTTCCGCGACAATTCTTTTAGCAACTAACATAGTAGTACTGGTCTTTATAATACAATTTTCTGATATATGTATAATCCCTACATCATAAATAGAAACTTCTTCCCTTTGCCCATCACATACGATAGATATGATTTCATTTTGTTTTGTTACATATATCCACGTGTTTGTCATTTGTACTTGTTTCCAAATAATTTCATTTGTAACATTGTAAGTTTTAGTAGAGCAGTCTGTCTTAGTTTCTTTCTTAGTAATAAAATCAACAATGCAATTTTTATTTAATTGCATGTTCTTCACCGCAACAGGAAAACAAATGTAATCATTGACCTTACTTAAACAATTTTTAAATTCTTCATGGGTCAGTTCAAAATATCTTTCATTATTATAATCTATTCCTACTACTGAATGTTGAACCTCCAAACTCTGATATAATCCATTGTGGCCTTTCATTGGAATCGGAGTTATATATAATAAGGTATATTTAGCTTTCTCAGTAATAGGGAAGAACGCATATACTGTAATGTGAGTTTCGTTCTCTGATAGTCTCGTATCCAATAACTGATTCTGTATGATGTTAATATTAGATGGTAACTTGCTGTTGGCATTTTTCATAATGTCTGCAACGTTCTTTGGCGTTAATACACTATATATTGTTGCCTTTGACAAATAAATTTCCATTACTCCCGAGTAGTACGAAATTATTTCAGATATGTAGTTATAAGCCATTTGATATGAATGTAACATATGTAGTTGGATGTGGTTTTTATCAACCGATTGATACCATTTTTTATTGTCATTAAAGAAAGATATTATTTGATTCAATTTTGTTTGATAACTATCAAACTTTTCTCGTATTCTTACTTCTGTTTGGTTTACAGCAGCTATGGTTTTTAACATAAATTTTGTCTGATGATTTGCTGCTTCAATGAGATTTTGTTGGTTTTTATTCAATGACTCAATATCTCTGTAAACGTCATCATTAACACCGAATAAATACGTCATTGTTTGTCCCAATAAACCTCTTTTTTTCCTGGTCTGATTTATTTCATTTAAATATTCGTTTGTTTTTACAAACTTTTCTGCCTCCTTTTGTAAATGATTATAATACTGGTTACAGTGAATATCGTTATCTATTGTTTTCGCCTTACTACAAAGAGATTTAAATTGCCGTAATACCCCTTTTGTATCTTCTACCTTTTGATCTAATTCCCTTCTTTGGTAATGTTTTTCTATTCTAAAAGTCCCTCTGTCTAACGTAGAGTTTCCTATTTTCTCTATGTATAATCCCGGGTCTAACTTTGTGATTGTATATGAAGCCCCTGTTTGTGCTAATAGTTGTATAACCATGACCATCGTCATTAAAAATGAATAGAATGGTTTCCCTACTGCTTTTTTCATTCGCCTTTTTGTACTCTTTTCTCCCATAATTGCTATGTTACTTTGTGCAGGCGTTTTACCCTCACTTGCCTCTATATTTTCACTTATGGGTAGTGGTATAAGGGAGTGTATAGCCCTCTTCTGATCCATCCCTCTGGTTCTTTGTAGCGTAACTACCCTAATACTACCATCACTTCCAGGATGGATTTCTTTGACCTTTGCTAACGGCCATTTACTAGGACTTACGTTTTCGTCTTTAATGAGTACTACTGTACCGATTTTAAGATTCTCTTCATTAGCTTTCCACTTATATCGTTGTTGTAATTGATGTAAATATTCTCTAGTCCAGCACATCCAAAAATCTCTTTTCATCTTTTGAATATGTCTCCAGCAACTTGTTAAGTTTGTATTGATATTAGAGACCGGATCGGGAACGCCGACTGCTTCGCGGCCAATCAAAAAGTGACTTGGAGTTAATACTATATTGTCATTAATATTATCTGTCTGAACACACAACGGCCTCGTATTTAAACATGCCTCAATTTGATGTAAAAATGTCGATAGTTCTTCATATGTCAACGTACTGTCTCCTACTACCCTTTTTAAATGATGCTTCATGGATTTTACTCCAGCTTCCCATACTCCTCCGAAGTGAGGGGCTGCCGGTGGTATAAAATGCCATTGAGTGCCCATATTCGTGAGAGTATTATGGAATGTTGGTGATTGAGTTATTTCCAGCATTTCTCTGTACAACACGTTCGCAGCGCCAACAAAGTTTGTTGCGTTATCGCTATACATATGAGATACGTGACCTCTTCTGGCCATGAAACGTCTAAGCGCTGCTATAAACGACTCCGTCGTTAAGTCTCCTACTAGTTCTAAGTGTATGGCTTTCGTAGCCAGGCATATGAACACGGCTATATACCCTTTATACGACTTATGGCCTCTACCTTTCATAGCTCGCACCTGTATCGGTCCTGCAAAATCACAACCTGTATGCGAGAAAGGATATGATTCCGTCACCCGTGGTTTCGGTAGTGCCCCCATTTTCTGCTTGGCTGTCTCCGCTTTAAATCGTATACACTTAACACATTTATTAATGTAACTCTTTACTTTACGTTTTCCGCCTATTATCCAATACCTTTGTCGTAGGTATGACAGCGTAAGCCGATTTCCGCTGTGTAAGGTTTTTACGTGCGCATCGTGTATTAGTATTGACGTCACGTGATGATCGTACGGTAATAATATTGGATGTTTTTGATCATATGGTAATTGTGAATGTTGTAATCTTCCCCCCACTCTGATTATTCCTTCTTTGTCTATAAACGGGTCCAAACTCGATAGTTTGCTCGTTTTCTTAACTATTTGTCCTTTTTTTATATGTTCATAATCTTGTTTGAATGACGCTTTCTGTACTAATAAAATAATCTGTGTCCTTGTTTTGTCTAATTCTTCACAAGTCAATAAACCTGTTTTCCTACTTCCTGGTACAACCCTCAAACAGTACGATAAAATCCGAACCATTTTTTCAAAGCTCGAAAATCTTTCTAAAACTTCATTTTTATTTTTTATCTCCACTACCGTGCTATAACAGCTTTTAACCTCGACGCTTGGATCTGGTATAACCATAGACTCTTTTATTTTGTCTGTCTGCATCCATTCTGGGCCATTCCACCATAGACTGTAGTTTTGTAAACTGCTGGGCTCTATGCCTCTGGATATGACGTCAGCTGGGTTTTCTGCTGAACTAACGTGATGCCACGAGGCTTCAGGTAGTGTTCTTTTAACTTCGGACACTCTATTAGCAACAAAAGTTTTCCATCTGTCAGGCTCTCCTTTTATCCACCCTATGGTGATCATAGAATCCGTAAAGCAATATATTTTTGTAATGTCACATTGAAGAGCAATCTTCACTTTTTTTATTAATTTTGTTAATAGTACGGCTGCGCATAACTCTAATCGAGGCAACGTTGATTTATTTTTCAACGGAGCTACTTTTGTTTTGGCTTGTAGTAGGTTTACATAGTAAGTGCCATTTTCCTTTGTTCGACTGTACACAACTGCACCGAAAGCTTTTTCGGACGCGTCACTAAATCCGTATAGCTCTAAACTTCCTTTAGTGTAATGAATCCATCTAGGTATCGTAATGTTTTCAATGCATTTTAATTGTTGTTGAATTGTGACCCATTTTTTGTAAATTTTTTCCGGGATTTTTTCGTTCCAGCCTAATTTGGTAGTCCATATTTCTTGTATTATTAGTTTGAGTGTAATTATAACAGGTTGTAGCCATCCAAGGGGGTCAAATATTTTTGCTATCTCTGACATAATAAATCTTTTTGTCGGATATTCGTTGTCTGTTACTTCAATTTCAAACTTGAATGTATCTTGATTTGGTAACCAAACTACACCCAATGACTTTCTTGTCTCGTCTAACGGTAACTTTATCATTTTGTCATCTATTTTTCCCTCGGGAATACTTTTCAACAGCTCTGCACTATTACATGACCATTTCCTCAGATTAAAACCTCCAGTTTGCAACATCTGAATTAGTTGGTTCTGTAGCGTTTTTGTCTTTTCTAGGTCATTCTCTCCTGACAATACGTCATCTACATAAAAATCTTGTAAAGTGACCTTGCTAGCAATGGGGTAGTTTTGCTCCTCATCCATTGCTAGTTTTTGTAATGTTTTAATTGCTAAATACGGCGCTGCAGTCGTACCATATGTAACCGTAGTTAGTTCATACTCCTGTATTGCTTGTTGTGTGGACCGTCTCCACAGTATTCTTTGGTAAGGTAGGTCATGTTCACTTACTTTTATAAACCGATACATTTTTTCTATGTCTGCCATAAAAGCAAACTTATGTTTGCGCCACCGTGACAATATAGTGGACACGTCTTGTTGTAAGCGAGGACCCTTATACATATTGTCGTTAAGGCTCATATTCGTGCTTCCTTTACTACTTGCATCGAATACACAACGTAATTTTGTCGTTACAGCGTCTTCTCGTATTACCGGCTGGTGAGGAATATAATATTTTCCTTCGTAATAATTGGCTTTATTTACGTTGCGCATATGACTCATTGATAAGTATTCATTCATAAACTCATTATACTGCAGTCGTAAATTACTGTTTTTGTCCAACTTCTTTTCTAATTGTATGAGTCGAGCCACGGCCTTTTGACGCGTGTTTCCATATTCTAGAGAACTGTCTTTAATTGGAAGTCTAACTGTATAGGTTCCGTCTGGATTCCTTTGTGTTGTTTTGTCGTAAAAATTCTCACATATTTGATCGTCATTTTTTAATGGTTTTTCGTCTGTTATTTCTTCTAGTTCCCAGAATCTTGACAACGTTTTTTCTTCGGCGCTTGTCATTAAACTTACTACTTTCATCCCGCTGCAACTTTCATTGTTACAGAACCCTGAAAGTATCCAGCCTATTTCAGTATTTTGTGCAATAATACCGTCCTCCAATTTCTCAAATCCTTGTATTATTAACTTGCTATAGTTTTCCGCACCTAAAATAATATCAATCGGCCCTTTCTTATAATAAGTGGGGTCAGCAATAATTTTATTATTCAGTGATGTTTGTTCAAACGGACGCAAATCTTGTTTAGGTAATGCCCCGGTTAATCGTGGTAACACTATTAATGACGTTTCTAGTTTGAATGTACTTGGAAACCTGGGCTTTAGTGTGACGTTAATCATATGATTCGACATCTTAGGTTTTTCGTCTGCGATACCTTTTATCTCGGCTCTTATTTTTTGTTTGGGATAGCCTAAGAGCTGTGCTACTTCCTCAGTACACATCGATGCCTCAGATCCTTGGTCGCATAAAATTCTTAATAACTGCGGTGATCCGTCAATTGCCGTAATTTGTACTAAGGCTGTAGCCAAAAGTACTGTCTTTCGATTTCCATTAAGTTGTGTATACGCATTTGAAGAAAATTGTTTACCTTGATTATATTTTGTTTGTATTTTAGGTACGTAAGTGTACGATGAACTTGGCTTTGCGTATTTGTTTTCATTACCCTGACCTTGAGTCTTTGGTGACACATACTCGTTCATGTTCTTATGCAATAATGTAGAATGCGCTTTATTACATATTTCGCACTTGTTATATCTTAAGCTGACACATTCTTTTTTCGTATCATGCATTAAACATTTGTAGCACATCTGCTTTTCTCGTACTATTTTAATGCGGTCATTCACGTTTAATAGCTTAAATGATAGGCAATGATTAATATTGTGTTCTTTGTGACAATACCAACACATGCCTTTTTTTTCTTGCCCCTCACCAGTATTATTATTGTCTTGATTTATTCGTATGACTGATGCATGCTGCGTTCGTGTATTAAAGGTAGTTGACACCTTACTTGCCTCCAAGCTTTTAAATCGCTTTTCTAAAAACTTCATCATTTTTGAAAAATCTTGCAACTTGTTTGGCTCTTCTAGATGGTCTTCATACCTCATATTAGTATCATGGTCCCATTTACGACTTACAATACGAGATAATATTGGGCCCCATGAGGAACAGTCGAGTCCTTGATTTTTTAATGCTTCTAAACTTTCATTCATACAGTCATGCATTTCTCGTAACATTTTCGCATTTGGAAATTGAATTTTTTGCAGATCCAGTATTCTGTCAATAAATCTCTGTGTTATCGCTCGCTCATCCGTATAGCGATTTATTAATAATGTAAGCGCTGCCTTATAATTCACCTCATTTATCGTCAAATGCTTTATCAGCTTTTCCGCGTCGCCTCGAACGTGAGTTTTGAGGTATTGCATTTTTTCTGTCGTGGAGATAGTACAGTCGTCGTCAATTATCTTTTTAAATAAGTCGTAAAATGAATTCCACGACTCGAAACTTCCAGTGAAATTCGGTATGGTAATTCTGGGTAACTTTGTTGAGGAAACCCTGTTCTGTTGTTTACTGTCGTTCATTTTTTCTTGTAGTTTTTCTATTACATCATCTGCCATTCTTTGCGCACGTCCAAACCAGTCCTGTGTTATATAGTCGTCAGTGACTGTACTTTCGTCCATTAATAACTGTATATTATTTTCGTCTATTTCTTGAAAAATTTTTTCAATATTTGTCAACAATGATTGTAAATACCATCCTGGTTTATTTTCAGATATGGCGGTCAATGCCGTCGATACTTTCATCTCCAGCTGATTAAGTCGATATTTTTGTATAAATAATTTGGGTGAACTGACACCCTTGTCTTGCTTGTCGTTAGTTGAGCATGTCTGTATATGTATATCGGCAATTTTTAACTTGTCTTCACATTTACTTAAGTGGTCCATTGCGTCGTCGTACGTTTTTCTTATATGTGTGTCGAAATAATTCAATGTCATGTATCTATGACTCGATAATATTTCTTGTTCTTGTAATAGTCTGTGATTCTGTAGCGCTCGTTGATAAACGCTGTCAATATTAGCTTTTCGGTCTTCAATATATTTTTGTGTCTTCCTCGTGGTTGAATCCTTTTTGATGTTATCCCTTATTCTCTTTAATTCTGCACAGTCCGCCTCTTGGCTTTTTATAAGGTCATTGATGTTTGAGATTTCCATTCTTGTTGTCTTTGTTCTTTTGGTTTTCCTACGTCCCTAGATTCCCTATCACCCTACTTTTCCTACTTCGATAGCGAATATGTCAGTACTAATTGCCCCTGCGTCCTCTTTTACGGTATTTTGCGACTTCTTAATTACTGGTGAGACCCGCTTGTGGGAGGCCAGCAACCGATCCGCTACCGTATGAGTAACTTTCCAACAGGAACAATGAGCACTTAAAGTACCCCAGATCACTACGTAATTGATGCTTGTTGAGTACACCAGCACGCAGTTCTCTAGAGTGTCAGTCAGTCCAATGTCAATTCTACACCTAACAGGGAAAAGAGGGACCGCGTGGTTCAGTTTCGAAGGACCAAAATGTATAGTGAGCTAATTATATTCCTAACACACTACACATATATTTATTGGAAAGGGAAGAACGGTTAATACCCTATTGCCTAACAGCCCTAGCGCCCTAACAGCCCTAGCCCTAACCATAAGTTAATAAATACACATATAAATAAATAAGGATGCTTGCACCGTGCGACCTAAGGTAACAAGCGGATAGTGGAAGGAATAAGGTATAAGGATGGATTTTCTCACTGCCAGTCAAGCAGGCTCACAGGACTGATCAGATATCTGACGGCGAAAGGTGTCTTGGCCGCAGTGAGAGGTGACGATTGGTACACAGAATCACAACACGTCTGAAGTCTGGTTACCAATGTACTTTATTTCAATTTACATGCTATTTTATATTAATTTATTTACATATGTGTGTATTCGTTTATTTACAAAGATGTGTGGGTGACAATGGTTAGATGCTGTATTGATTTGCTGACAATGCGGTAGTTTTCTTCATTATCAATCCGTGATGTGCTGAGACTGCGTATCCGTACTTCCGTATGTCAATTACGTGATGGTTGAGAGTGCACGTTCGCCGTTAAAGTATGTTTACGGCACGTAAACAACTACTTTACCATGGAATGGGAAAGGCAAATCCGCTGGTAGGTAATACTAAAAGATTTTCTCGGTTCAAAAATGCTCTAATTCACATCCCTAAGTAATAATATATTTTCAATTTAAAATACAAGTCACTTGTGTACCGGCTACAACAATATTCCAGAGGCGTCGAAAGAAAACCTACATTGTAGCAATGATCTAAAAAAAATCGATGACCATGATCAAATCGATTCACGGGCGCTCACAAATCGATTCACGGGCTATCACAAATCGTCCGTCGCGTCCGGGTGGTCTCAGGCTCGGTGCCATCGCTTGCGCGCGTATTAATTACAATGTGCCACATACACTACTCTGAGCGTAGGTAGGTTTTGTAAGAGAGCTATTAGCTATATTATGGTTTTTTCCAACAAAAGTCATGTCTTTTTGTATATATTCTATTGCTCGGAGACTCAAAGGTATTTTTTTTAATGTTTGTTTATTTGTACATAAAATACACAATTGAGGGTTTTGTTAGAATACATGCCACTCTTATAGTTTTTAACATTAAAAAATATTACATAATCATATTTGTACAATTAGTTATTAAAAATATTCTATTTCTAATAGTCAATTGTACAAATTTATATAGTAAATTAGCCTCGTATGAATTTGGCCTCATTATATGCAATTACAGGATCCAATATCATATTTTTGTATACATAATTTTTGTCTCAATGTCTCCGTCCTGTAACATTCCATGATAATGTGGTACACATCTTCCACTACATTACAGACTTTACAATTTGGAGATTCGACTTTTTTCATCATATAGCCAAAACTAACGAATATGACCTGATGTGAGTCCTAAGGCATTTACTTTAGAATTTCTAGTGATACCTAGGAAAGTGACGGCTGTAAAATTTTATACCATATTCTTTTAGTGCCGTAACACGCACATCCTACTTTTGCCAACATAAAATTTTAAGTTAGTTGTTTTTTTCTAGTAAAATATTATCTTTTAACTATATATAGCATTGTGAATGCAAAATTTAAAATGATATAGATATGATATAGAATTCAAATAAATTCAGCATAATTTGTTTCGTACTTTGTTATATCTCTACAATCCTAATCTATAGTTAGTAAACATGTCAAATTGCAATGTTATGCGTTTGACGGCGCATCGACCATAGAGTGGCTGTGTGACAAGCGGATGTGACGTCACTACCACTCTGACACAACCACGGGTGCTAAGGTCAGCGAGCGATAGCACACGACGGCGGCCATTGTTTCGTAATCCGAGGAAATCGCGCGCGCACGTTACGTGTTCGGTGGAGTGTCGGTGATATTTGGATAATTCGATAGTGATCTGTCGAATGTTAATCATATTTTGTATCAAAAGAAAAGTAAATTGTATTGTATTGTTCAAACTAACGGTCATTTTTATTTTCCTCGCTCGATTACCTACGTCACGCCCAAGCATAGCATAGATGGAAGAACTTAACAATATAACCCGTGTGCCTACACGTTTATTTGTTTTACTAGTTTAATAATAAGAGTAGGGTTTTCATTAACACCTTACTTGTTTACGTAGTAGCAAGACTTTTTAAATTGTGATATGTTTCATATTTTGCCTGTGTATATAGTAGGTCGCATTGTATCTTACCTAAATACATTTACATGAGTGCATTGTCTATTTTTTTACTAATAAGTGCACTATGCACAGAGCCACAGAAAGAGTCACTACCATTTTTAAAATTGTTTGGTAAACCACAAATAAACTAAACTAATTTGAGCTATCATGGTTACTTGCATTAGAGTAATTATTAACGAGATTCTTTCATGTTTATTCTCTTTATTGTTCTTAATACGATCTGGTCTCCTCAACTCTACTACCTATCAACACAATATGTGTACCTATAAACATCCCTTGATTTGTTCAGAATATTCAGAGATTCTTTCACGGTTAAGGCTATCTGCTTTTGGAATAATCTCCCGCCTGATGTTCGTCACTCCAAGTCACCATTTTTAAGACCAATCTGCATTTGTGCAAAGATACAAATCTTTTGGCTAAGTCTTAGTTTGCAACAAACTATATAGTACCTCTCATTTTCCGCTCAGTGGTTTATAAACTCAAAGGTTGCCTGGAAGAGATCGCTTTAAGCGATAAGACCGCCTTTGCCCACCTCTGTATTAATATTTTTGTAATTTGTTTTCTATGTGTGTGTTTGCAGTAAAGTGTGTTATCTATCTATCTATCTATGTGTTCGAGTGTTAGTAAATACGCGTCTTTCCGCCGTCCCTAATCGTTCGGACACGGGCGATGCGAGCGGCGGACGCACACAACACCAATTATTTGGGCTCCTGTCAACGGACTGCAGAACGCCCGTTGACAGATTTGGTAGTCGACAGTAGCTTACTTTGTTGTCAATAAACACAAATAGGTGTTAAAGGTTTATTTATGGCGATCGGTATTTTAAGGACGTTAGGCAGAAAGATAGACGTGATCATTATTTTATCGTGTTCATGTCATCATCAGCTAATATACTAGTCCAATACTCGACACAGGCCTCTCTAAGTGCACGCCACTACCATACGTTCATGTACTTACCTAAATCAAATCGATTTATTGAATACTTGTTAGACACCCTTTATGCAAAATATAGGCACATATTCTATGAAGCAAGTAAATTCTAAAATATGTTAAGACACTTGAATTGTGATGTTACTCCATAATTATCTTCAAGAAGGTTTAGCGTTTAATCGAAGTTAGTTACCGCCTATGTGGTTAAGTGGTTAATACCACCGGTCTTAAAACCAGAGGTCCAGGGTTCGATTGGGGGGTACATGTTTGTGTACTCGGTTTGGTTGGTGGTAAGGCTTGTTTGTCCGCCTGGCTAGCTACCACCATCTTATCTAAATATCGCCATAACATCAATGTTAGTAACAGTATTGTGCTAGAGATAGGATATCCAGTGCCTCAGCATTTCGGACTTGTCATCGCTTAACACCAGGAGAGATGACGGCCATGATGGCTCTAACTAATAAAAACATTCACAGATTTCGCAGTCCACGCAAGAATCGGAGCATTGAAAATGAATACAACTATTTACGAAAAAAAAAACATTTTATTTTAAATAACACAATTCCAACTTGAATGCACTTCTCGCCTGCATCCGCATCTTTTAACACCATTACCATGACGATCGGTAAATAACCAAAACGGATATACCCGTTTTTCTACAATACCAAATCTAAAGGGACCTACAGGCACAGATTAGGTAATAGTTACTTCGTAACAGATAAATCACTCCCTACAAAAATTCGTATACCTACTGCGTTAATAGCCTACTTCATTTCGTCGCGACGCGTCGGCGACCGCTGCGTGCTAAATTATACCTAATAGGCTCGACTATAGAGTTGTTATCGATTGGCAGCCGCGCGGCCTTGCTGCCATCGTAGTAATGATAGGGCTGTTGCTACGATAAAAATATTGTTCACACACAATAACTTGTACCTAAATTAATCTGTGTCTAAATGGCTTGTTTAAGCTTTGTAATGTAAATTAAAATGAATGATAAATTGAAAAGCTCAATTGTTTATGATCAGTATGAAAACATGGAACTCGGATTATAATGTTACCTATGATATTAAATGAATTACCTACTTAAAGTTATAAATCTTCATCATCATCAGTCCATAATATCCCACTGCTGGAATATAGATTTTCCTTCGTATGAAAGTGTTATGATATGAAATAGAACTGAGTGGGTATAGAGATGGATTATATTCCTTATTTTTTGTAAATAAGGAATATAATCCATAACTCGAGTATAAAATAGGTAACCACATTCATCATACAAACTTTAATGCAGACATAGTCACAGGTCATTTATATTTGTCTGACGTGTCGTGTCGCGACACGTCAGAACGGAATCGATTTCATACATACATTGTTTCATACATTTTTAGATTTATATTTTTATGTTGTGACTCAAAATCCGCCTTTAGTGTTGAAAGTAAGTAATTAAAACCAACCTATTCTATTCTATAAATTCATCCAAATAAGTACGTATCTATAATGTACCTATACTTAAAATAGTTTCATTAGGTAGATACTTACCTTTCTTCATTAACAGGCAAACTAAAAAATTACAGGTTTTTATTCCTTTTGTTTGATTTACAATTATCAACTTCACAAAAATTGCCAGGTGGCATTGTTTTATATTATTAAAACGCGATTTTTAATCACCAAATTACTATTTACAATAATCTAAAACACACAAATGTCAATCTTATTCACTATTTACAATACTTATTTAATAATAACTATAGAATACAAATGATCGATGTTTTATGAATGACGCAACGTGCACAGCGAACGAGCGTACGATAACGAGCGCTTGCGACAGTCCACTGGCTTTTATATCGCCGGCGGTAAGCCGCTCGGTAGGTATCTAACGCGACGCGCGCAAGTAGATGGAGTGACGTAGGCCTGCTACAGGGCACAATTATTAACCGATTTTTAAAATTTTTTCGCCATTTTGTAGCTAAACTAATATCCTAGGACCCTTTTTTAATTTTTTCTTAAGTCGGTTTTTTTTTTAATATTTACAATTTAATATACAAACACCCCCCAAAAACCCGATTTTTTTACATTTTTCAAAATTCCAAAAAAAGTTTCCAGCTGATTTTCAAAATTCAAACGCTCACACGCGTCTCGATAAATTCCTCAATTCTTGGTACTATTTTCATCTCGATTCTCCCAAAATCCTCGGAGCTATGGCTAAAAATACGTTTCAGGCGATTTGCATCTGATAACCATTTTCAATGGTAAAAAGTTTTGACTAATATAGCAAACGAAAACGCTATTCTCGACATACTTGTACTAAAACAATAAAAATAAATGTAACAATGATACCGTTAATGATGATTTGGATGATACAACCGAACTTATAATGTCTTCATTACGTTGTACCGTTGTGTAGTCGCCAGCACCAGAGCTCCGAGGTTGAGTAATGCGTTTGTTTTACTTGCAACATCTCCATCAGTATCTATTAAAACTAATATTCTGAATGTGGAAGCGTGTTTGTTTGTTTGTCCCTTTTTTTTACATCAAACCGGAGCAAAGGGCTAGCGTGTTTTCGGACCGAGTTGGAGTGGAGGGCCCAAGAGTGCTATAATCATGCTACTTTTTGTCTATGTCAAATACGTACACACGGCGGCAGATCAACCTGCCCAAACCTGTCAAAATTCTCCAATTAATATTGATCCTTATAACCAAATGATAAAGTTCAAAACTGTACAATGTTTGAGTGAGGGGCACGCAATAAAGACGATACATATAGACTTTATTTCACGTGGACGCGTGGTAAGAAGCAATAAAAAAAAACGCTTCAAGTAGAAAGAGGTAGGACTATTGTTATGGAGGTTAACCTGGTGTCTATTCTGTGCTGACGTTTTGACTTTTGCGCTTATTCAAGCTTCTGACATGGCTGTTTTTCGGCAAAAGTGCTTTAGAAGCACGGTGAAAAACAGAAAATTAACTTTTGGTCTCCCTAATACCATATTATTAACCTTTAATACCTCATAAGTATTTTTATTTTTATCAATCAACCACGTCTCATTACCACCTGATGGCAAGTAACGGTAAAGCCGAAAGAAGAAGTGCACAAATAAAATAAAAATAAAATATAAACAAAAGCCTAAAGCAAACTATTAGAGTCTAGTCCAAACGATGTTTAAAATATTTTTCCTAAAAGAAACCCCACCCCATAAAGAACCCATTTCAACCTAATACTTCATCGGTTGATTCTATTACTCTCAATTATTCAGATCCACGTACGAAAAGGCTGAATATACGAGCGAGAGGCTTTTTAAAAATCCAATTACAAGTTTGATTTATAGACGGTGTGTATCAGCGCAACTCCGTCGCAAAAAAAAAACCCTTTTCCCTTAAAATATCTCGGCCCGTCGATTCCGTTTGAGAAATCCTGTTATCTTCAAGCGTCCTTTTCAGGGATGATGGGGATGTGACACTAGATTCGGTCATGAATTACGGGCTTAATACACTTTTAGAAACTCTTTTGGGCTACATTCCATAAGATACACCTCATATTATGAAGCCAAGAAAGTTGGAAAAAAACAATTAAGTATGTAGTTATTGGGAAAAAAGTATAAAATATTCTCAATTAACATAATTTTGTTATTCGTATCGTAATTTGTTAATCGTATTTATATTGTTTTTAATTTAGAAACGTAATCAATTCTACATTAATTTAAAACAACACCTAACACCATAAAACCAATATAATTTAAAAAAAAATCTTAGTTTTTTATTTATGGAAGGAGGAGGAGGAAGGAGGAGGAATTATTTTTGCTAACAGTTTTAAAGCCCTCGTAACTCAACCCTCACAATAGACCTTAGAGGAGTGGGAGCGGCTGAAAATCAGCGCTATCCTATGTCAGCACTAGCTAAACCGCCTCCATTTGCCTTCAAAATTTATATAATGATCTACCCATGTATGCTCTTCCATGAAATATGTGAATCTAATGTTTTCTTTCTTTAGTTATAAGTATGGAATTGTTACCTACATACTATTTTTTTTTTTGAAAGCAATAAACGTATTTATTATTATTATTATTATTATTGTCCAAAATACTAAAAACAACATGACGTAATCATTTTAAGACTCTCGATGTCAGGGGTTGTAGGAGCACACACGGCCACTGCAGATAAAGTGTTCGTATCTCAGTTTTTCGGATATTCGGATACAGTAAAGTTCTTAGCACACCCCTAATACCTTCACAGGAGTAGGAATAATTTCTGAATTTCCTTTAGATTTGACGTATTTACGAGCTGTATGCCCCAAGTGGACTTATATGGCTTTTTTACGCTTTTCAATTTGATGTCGCCCCCCTCCGAGAGATGGAGCTAAGTAGCTCAAGTGATTTATCGATTATTGAATATGTCTTTATTAGACTGGTAGGAATGGTAGGGTGGATATTTTTCATAGTAGAAAAATGGAAAGAAAGTTGGGGTTATTTTGTGAAGTTTGTTTTGAGAGGTTGAGTGGAAAACGCACTCGGTCTAATATCCGGAAGTCCTGAATTCAATTGTCAGGTCGGGTAAAGTGTTTCCGATACATACATAGCCCAGGCTAGTGATTAGGTACCTTATTTGACAAGCGTGGTGATTAAGCAAATACCGATTTAACTTTTTACTATTAAGTTTGTGGTTTATTATATTGAATAATCTATACTAATATTACGAGTATAAAGAGGAAACCTTTGTATTTATGTATGTATGTTTGCAACGAATAAACTCAAAAACTACTGGACCGATTTATAAAATTCTTTCACTATTAGAATGCTACGTTAGGCTATATTAAAAAAAAAAGAAATGCGGTACGAAGTCCGAAGGTTCAGCTAGTATTTATATAAAAGCAGCATCTCAACAAAACGGTATCGTTATTTAAGTTCAGAAATAACTTAGAGTTTAATTGGAACTCATCTCATCGAAACTCCGTGGAGTAATGAACCACAGCCTAATACAAATAACTACCATTCAAATTGTCTAATTACGCCGCTGGATATCCCACTAATTGTTCGTATAAAACACATCATCTGCATCCAAATAAAACATAAAGGAGAGATTTAATGTTGCCTTAAGCTCGCAAACCGCTCAAAGTGAACTTAAACGTAACTTAATCTGGACATAAATACTGCGAGCCTTGAGCGCCGTTACGGCTCCGCCATAGTTAATTTATTTATTACTGTGTACAACTCTTTTATATATTTTTTTTGTAAATTAAATTTCTCCATTTTTTAATATAATATCAGACTTTTCTACAAGTTTTTTCTTTTTTATACAATCTCATTACAATATAAAAATAATAAATTCGACAATCCCGGTGGCCGAGTGGTTGAAAGCTTGGCCAGAGGTCATGGGTTCAATTCACAGGCCGGTTTCGGATTATTCGGTGCATTCGTGAAATAGTCGATGATCACCAACCCGCATTTGGCGTAGTAATTAAGTTAAATAGTTTTATAAATTGGAATAGCATACATACTTGTCAGTATGTATGCCCATTCGCAAATAAATAACAAGTAGATAATTAATTTTAAGATGTTATAACAATTGTATTAAATATAAGTTAGAAAATTAAGAAATGTGAAAATAAAGTCGCCCCTAAAAATGGGAAATGTAACTCGAAATAAGAGAAATACTATGTAAAAACCCCTTGTGAAGACCTTCATAAAACAAGCTGTATTCCCTTATCAACAAAAGTTAATAAAAAACCTGTGTTGAAAAACTTATTACCCTAAGAACATACATAGAAAACATAAATAAATAAAAATAGCTAGAATAAAGTAGATAAATAAAAGCAGAACACCCACTGCTTGGAATGAAAGATGATGGATGAATGAGTAGTATGTAGAATAAAAGTGCGAGAAGAATAAAAGCGAAAACTGGTATGAATGAAAAATTTGCAAAAATAGGCTCCGATCATGTTGAAGGTAGAATAGAAAAAAAAAAAATAAAAAAACCCGCATTTGGCCGCATTTGTAAGGCCCAACAGGTGTTGAGCCTTACAAATGCGGCCAAATGTGATAGGTATCAATGATGGAAGCCTTTGCTCAGAGTGGGATCGCCAATTCTAATAAAGCTTACAATAGAGATCTAGAGAGTTAGTAGACAACATTAAAAAATAGTTCATTAAACTGAATTTGAGCTGAAGGGAGCGATGCGATGGCGCAGTGGTTTAGGCGCCCAGACTGTAACTTTTGCAAAGGCCGGTCGTCTGATAAGCGACCAAAAATTTATCATCTCAAGCTCCTCCGTGCTTCGGAATGCGCGTAAAGCAATTGGTCCCGACTGCATTAGCAGTCGTCAACAACCTCAGCACCGCACTGGGCCAGCGAGGTGGTTATCCATCTATCTATAGCAGTGGTTCCGAAGCTTTCTCCGACCATAGACCCTTTTCCTAATTTATTTGTTGGCAGAGACCACATAAACTGTATTTAAAAAGAAAGTTTAAGCTTTATTCAAAACTTAAAAGTATTTGTAGTGTAAGTTCAGTAGTGACAGTTTATCTTCACACACTTCATGCTACCAAAAATGATGGTGCGAAACATTTCATGTTCCACCCTTTGACCTAGGAGTTAACAAATAGATAGCATAGGTGATAGTGCAGGAATTAAAAAATAGAGTCAGGGGGCTTTCGGGACCGGGACCGCGGTCCAGAAATAACACTGTGCTTACTGCCTTTTTGAAAATTATTTTGTGAATTTAATTAGGTATGTTCTGTCCCGCGGACCATTACCGATGCTCTCTCGGACCATCTGTGGTCCGCGGACCACCAGTTTGGAACCACTGTTCCATAAGGAGGGCTCATGTCCAGCAGTAGGGACATAAAAATGAGCTGGCGATGGAAACTAAATTTATACGATTTGAAACTTTTCATGTAACTATCCCAATTTAAAATTGAACATTTAAGTATGTAGGTAATGTAGATACCGAACTGCATATAAAAGCTCCTTCTACTAAGTAAATCGGTAAGCGACGAATATTATTAAAAACATCTACATTAATTTTGATCACAAATTAAAGCGTATGCGTTGGTGTGACTGGCCAAATACTTGCAATCAATGTCCGGAGTAACAAACGAAACAATAAACTATGACTTTACAGTCAATAAGTGCCCGGTTTAATAAAACGTATTTAAGTACAGTCGCCGTCTCATAACTCTAGTGATCTTACCTTGATGAATCACGTTGCGGATAAAAGGAATCTTAATTGCTTCAATGATGAAATAAATAATTTAATGTTTGCAAATTAAACTTAATTGTTTTGGCTGAGACTAATAAATGATGTGATCCTTTACTTTTGATCCCCAATTTGTTTAGTTTTTGTTTTGTTGAGAATTGTTATTGTTATTGTTTGCATAACACTGTTTAAAATAATTTATCTATAAGCTGGCTGTTATGAAAGCAGTTCAAATAATAATAGTTAAAATAAATCAATAATTTCGATAATGCAACGGGTGTTTGCATTTTATAACAGCTCAAATTTCATTAAATTCAAGTGCGAACTGGACCTTACCTTAATGATTAGATTCACTTACCACCTAGAAGAGCAGTAGACGAAATGTTGAGAGAAAGGCATAAAAGATGGATAAGTACACATGATAGAAATACGTAACTAACACTGGATTTTTCTTATTCATAATAAAAATATGCTTCCACGTCTCGTCCGCGTCGTGGCCGGGGCGCCGTTGTAGCTAGGTATGTGTCATCGTCTCAGAAATCCAGCACTTCATTTTACATCTGTGGAAACAGCGTAAGTGCCTACACCGCGAAGCACTTACCTCAGGTGTCGCCTCGGCCGGAGGTAGTTTGATTGCATTATCGTATAGAAGCTTACGCTGCCGCGATACAAGCGTTATTAGTTGGAGGTTATAAGAACGTTCAAGTGATAGAGGCATCGTCATCTTTTTAGTAAAGATACCGCTTTGGGCTCGCTTCCTACAAGAAGATCATAAATACAAATACAAAATATTTATTGACTAGCTGTGCCCTGCGGTTTCACCCGCGTTAATTAGCGACTGTTCCACTCCTATTAGTCATAGCGTGATGTATTATAGCCTATAGCCTTCCTCAATAAATGGACTATTCAACACAAAAAGAATTTTTCAATTCGAACCAGTAGTTCCTGAGATTAGCGCGTTCAAACAAACAAACAAACAAACAAACTCTTCAGCTTTATAATATTAGTATAGATAATACACATGTGTTTTTACGAATATGTAGGCCTTATCCATTTAAGTTTAAATAAACCTGTCCTAAGACAAAGCCGCTCTTCCTAGCTCTTAACTAGAACATGTTACAAGACATGTATTTAGTGTATATGGATTTTTAGGATACAATGGCTTGCATTCCTAATTCATTGTAGGTTTATGTTAATACCGAGAGCACTATCACAATGTCAATAGTTCATAACATAGAATAAATAAAAACAAATAGAAACTGTCAGCTCAGCATGATAAGAAAACATTACGCAATAAAAAAATTGCCAACTACAAAAGTATTCATGAAATATTTAAAGAAAAATGTAAATGTTAATAATAAATAAATAAAAATAAAATAAAAACCATTTATTTTGAGGCCTTTACCTCATAGATGTTAGTAAAAATTACTATTGTTAGTATTACAATTTTTAACATAAATACACTAAAAAAAACAAACAAAATAAAATAAAAAAGACAGAGACAAAGACATGAGGAGACCCCTGCTTGGCCTGCTCATCCAACATGTAGTTTGATGAACTGACCAAGCAGAGCAGAATCCAATCTCTCTCCTACCATACTCAGGACTCTGTTAGGGCTTCCCCGTACCCGCTGCACCAATGATGCAACATTCCTACGCATCTCGTAATAGCATAGAAGTCATCGGTGCTTTCATCTGCGAACATACCAGACGCACTGCAGTAACGCGGGAGCCTGAACAGAGCCCTGAATATGTTATTGTATGCCACACGCAGAGCACTGTAAGCACTTTTAGTAAAATTAGCCCATAGGCTGCAATAAAGATTACTATTTATTATATAAGCCCAATTCACAATTCGTTTGACGTCAGCGCAGAACGTTTTATTAGTTAGAAAATAATTATCAAATAATGTAACTGCCAGAAACTTCCAACAACAGCTATTGGCCCATTTCGCCAAGGCGGAAATAAAAGTCCAGCTGAGAAATGGCTCAATCCAAAGGGGGTATTCTAAAAACAACGCAAGTCGTAAAACTAAGTGGGCCGGAGTGCGACAGACCGACAATCGGGCGTACGACGACAGCGAAAAAACGGGGATAGTTCAAAAGAGCGTAAGTAGCATTGGTGGTTCAATCCGATCCGAACTCCTCGGAGAATCTAGTAGGGAAAGAGGCCACGTTAGCGTGATGCCATTCCCACTAGAAACCCTCTGACGTTGTTGCGATCACACGGCTTGAAAAAAAGCCCGGTAACGTTGAAAATATCGTATGAGACCACCAACAAACTCCCTTCCAAAACAAAGGCTTGGTAAATAGCTCCTAAAGGTCACTTGCAGTAAAATTATAAAAATCTCGATTTTAATAAACCTAGATTTATTACTAAACTTGACTTAAAACTTTAGTTATTGTTCTGAGCGCTTGCGTTTGCTTGTCAATGTCAGTATTGACAGTTGTATTGCGGTGGTTTGTGTTCAAACTTTATAACTGATAATTAATTAACATTATTTCAAAAAATATTGTAACTGAGATTGATGCAGCGGTTTATTCATAAAATAAATCCCATTCACTTCTAGTTTACATAAACCTAACCAGGTAAATTTACTCAAAAATGATTAGGAACAGCGATAAGACAGGTGATTCAAATGGGAACGCAGCACCTACATTCAGAGATTCAGAGTAACAAACATACAAATCACATTTAACAAAGCAAAAATGACAGAGTTGCCGCAATAAATTCCACGTTGCAACTATAAATTCATTACTCGCGGGGAGAGAGGGCGGTTTGAGTTTACAAATGGCGGCTTTCACATAACGAATGCGTTTGAAACAGATTATTTCTCATGTTGAGAAGAGTGATGTACTCGAGGGACTATACATCTTAGTCGTCTTCCTATGAAAGAAGAACTTGAAATTAGTACATAATTTGTTTACTGCCTCTCCGTCAGTTTGGAACCGTACTTTTACTACTCAGAATGTTTATTTGCGTGTAATATTGATTTGTAGCATTAATATTGTATTATAATAATAGTAAGTTTATTGGGTTGTTCTTCTTTCGTATAAAAACGAAGTTACAGAGCGAATTGATTATTTGTTCAGAAACAGTTGAGAAAAATATCTTAATTCTTCAGGAGTCAACTAAAGACCGATTTTTACGCAGTGCAGATATTTCAATATCCAATTGCTAATTTAACCACTAAATAAAATCCGTATTTATAAAACAGTTATACGCCCAATCCTAATGTATGGCTGTGAGGCCTGGACACTAACTCTTAAAGAAGAGACCAAACTCGTGGTGGCGGAAAGAAAGATCTGGAGGAAGATTCTGGGGCCAGTACGCACACAGGACGGAATATGGAGGAGGAGGAAAAATTTAGAGCCGGAAGATCAGGTGGACGAGCCAAATATAATCGGAGAGATAAAGGCCCACAGACTTCGCTGGCTCGGCCACCTCGAGAGGATGGGAGAAGATCGTGCTGTAAAACGAGCGTACACGGGACGTCCTAGTGGCCGACGACCGGTTGGACGACCCAGGTACCGCTGGGAGAACGAGGTCTGTAAGGACTTGCGCGAGCTCAACGCGGACGACTGGCACCAGGTGGCGCAGGACAGATCCAGATGGCGACTTTTATTATCGGAGGCCAAGACTCATTTTGGGTCGCTGCGCCATTCTAGTTAGTTAGTTATATTGAAATATACCTATTTTAAGCAATTTTTATTGTAAACAAATTATGTGGACATGCACACAGCCACAATTGTCTGATTGTAAATCGCCTGGCTTGGATCGTCAGAAGGTTCAAATCCGGCATGTGGACAATTTCTAAATAACCAAAACTTGATTGCTCGATTATAAAAAACTACTTACTCTTATTTTATTTGTAGCTCTACAACACAGATTTTGACGTAGAAATGGTTTCCTGAAAACAATCTTTCTTTGCAAAATTTATCGCTATCAAGAATCAAACTTTTCGGAACAGTAAAATTTCCCCAAAACCATAAAGTCAGTTGTTCCAGAAACGCGCCAACGATTAATTTCAGTCATTCTATTAACGTTCCCCGCGGAAGGAATTAATTTTGGTAAGCAATAATCTTGGGAATCTATTGTTTGTAATTTTAAAGGAACTTCCTTAAATTCGAATTTCAAAGCAAAGCTTGTATTTATTAGAACATTTTTTCCCTTTTTTGATTCCATAACCTTTTGCGCTTAGCTTTCATTTAATGGTAAGTCTATATAAGTCTATATTATATTATAAGTAATATACATATAATATAATAAAGAAAAGACTGAAGATTATATATACTTTATCCGGATTAGCTATCTTATCTCAAACCATGGGAACACGACAATGTTACTATAATTTTTGTTAAGGCGGAGACAGATTTAAATAGGACAGTGGTAACTGGCATGGCTGAATTAGAACAATATCTACCACTAACAAAACCGGGTAAAACTCGTAACCCCGCTGGTAATCGAACCCATCCCAGGTTCTGTGTGTGAGACTGTTGGTCACAGAGACGTATACACACAAATACAAAGTGAAATAATAATGCAAACCAGTAATATTTCGCTTCCGCTAAACAAAATTATGTATAGATGATTATAATGAAGATGATGAAGAAGATGATGATGTTGATGAAAACAAGAAGTACGGAGCTCGTGTTCATAACATGACACAAACTTAAGGGAGTTCTTATTCCCAAGTTTTATCAAACCACTAATATAGAAGATTTTTATCAGTCGTCGTGAAACAACTCTGTAGGGCCGAAACTGTATCTAGATTTGAATAACAAAGCAGTCTAGACTCGGCCATTAGCCCCCGCGCATTCCCGTCACGTGCCCGTAATGGACCCACGTGGCCTGGAAGAAGTATTCCTATTCAAATATTGTGGATAGAGCTGCGCTGTGACAGTTAGCCTATCGATATCGGCATCGATAAAGATGACGATAAATCTGAATTTAAAGTTAAGAATAAGAATAAGAAATACATTTATTGACGATCACACAAACATCAAAGAGAGATAAATGAAGAAACATGCTAACACAAAACAATAATAAGAAAACATGAATTTTGTGTGTAAAAGCCCAACTAGCACCCTGCCTCAGCCTGTGTCGTTGCGGTGCTGAAAACAAGCACTACCACAACGACGCTGGTATTCCGACAGGGCCTCTATGCGTGTGACTGATGTGTAGTGTGCGTACGTGTAGATAAAAAAATAATATTATAAAGAGTGAAACATTTTTAATAATTTATAACAATTTAGCTTGTCAAATTTCAATCAACGGAGTTACGAGTATATGTAGCAAAAGGCTATATGGTATATGGTACTATCTAAGTACTTCACTACAGATAAGTTTGCATTTGCATTGACTATCATTTTAACTTACCCTTGATAACTTCGTGTCTTAATTACTACGAGTAAAGCAAAAGTAAATAAAAACTTCAGTTGACATTTATATATTTAGCCAACGTTTGTGTACAATGAAACCTATATGTAGTTTTGTATACTTTAGTTAACTGAGCTGTTAATTGCCAGAAAAATCAATAAGCAAAGCACAGCATACTTTAAAATATGTTCATCAATAACAAATATCGTAAGCAAATAATAATAATAGCACAGTCTATCTAACATCATCTGTGATAATAGCATTATCATTATTTCAAGGCAAAGTATCGAAAAATTGCAACACTACAGGAGCAGACGAATCTATCGGCAATATTCCGTCGCGAGGTGGCGGCAATGCGAAATTTTAAACTAACTTCGTGAGTAGTTTATGTAAATGTAATTTGTGCACGTTGAAATCTTGATAACCAGCCGCGTTCATTCTGATAAAGATAATTAGATCGAGTTATTTATACCTGCAGAAATAGATTGTTGGACATGTTGAAGTCTATGTACAACTAGGGTTGCCACCTGTACTATATTATATAGTATCGTACTATATTGCGGTCAATTGTACTATATATTATAGAAATATAATATAGTACGAAAAATACTATATTTACATTGCTAACTTCACTGCTGCACTTTTTTGTATAAACATCGTCTAAATTAGAACGTACCCGTAGTGACGCGTTGTGAATTTTAGAACGAAACGCATTCACGAAGCCTAGTTACGGCTATGCAACGAAACTGGTGTGCAATAAAGTGATATAGGATTGTAATTTGTATATAATGTTTAAACATGATAAATGAATGAATGTGTACTATTTTTTTTCCAAAATTTCCCAAAAGTACTATATTTTGGCAAGGTTTTGGGAAAAATACTATATTTCTTCAAAAAAAAGGTGGCAACCCTATGTACAACGGATGCAAGACAAATGTTTTTTTAAATTGAAATGATGTCTTTAAAACAACTTTCGTCTAACTGCATTTGAATTTGTAGTGTTTTCTTAAATTTGAGAATATATATCAGAAAGTAGGTAGTTATAACCGAAAAAAATAATGTTACATAAAAATTGTTTTAAAAAGTTACCTTATTTAGTTTGAAATTGTTAAGGATTAGCTCTTCTGTTAAAATTAACTGTCTTCTTTTATTAGAGGTCTTATTTTGTATATTATCATGAACCCAGAGCGGTCTGTTGAAGCTAAAGAAACTTTATATCAGCTTACAAATAACAGGATTAGAATAAACTAATTGTCTGCGAAGGCGGAAGTGCACGGCTGGCAATATCCGGTTGGCGCTCGCAGCGCCCTCTGCCACGGGCTGCGAGCAAATTGTTGCCGAGTTTGAGGCTGTCTGAGGCGGTCTCAATTACATAGAGGCACTTCTGACTTTGTCACAATTTGTGTTCCAAAGTTGAAGCTTTAAAACCACTTTAGAACTAATTAACTGCTTATTCTCATACTTAAAACATATGTTGATAATCTTCGATTTTTTTATTGCTAACGGGTAAGCACGTGGCCTATATCTGACCTAATGTTAAGTGATTATAAGGTCAAAGGTGGAAGCGCCATTCACCAGGAATCCTCAAAATCTATTCTACCTAAGAATGTGATTAATTTATTAACTGGAATTTAATTAAATTTAGAAAAACAATTAGTCTATTCTAAGACTGCAATTAATTTATTATAAGGAATTTAATTAAAAAGTAGAAAAAACGGCCATTTGGTACATTCGAACAGATCAGTGAAATTACGTCGCAACAAAATTAACGGAATGTATCAAATGTCACAGGGGCCAGTAAAGGATTAAGCGGCGCCCTCGCCCCTCGCCCTCCGCCCTCTTAATAACAGATACGCATTCAAAACATTTAATTAACACGAGGGGGGGCTGCCTGCAATTTTAAACCACTCCTGTTACGGACAGAAGTCTCTATTGTATAAGTTTAGTTAGCAAGTAAAACGGCATAGATGTAATACGGTTAACATATTTGCGTTAATTAAGTATTATTGTTATTGATAATAAATGATTTTTATTTTGTGCTTTTTATTGGTAAAAAGTAAAGATTTAAAGGTTTCTAAAGTTATAAGGGCCAGGTAAACGTGCCTAGAGGCCTAATGCCTCACTATGAAAAGATTATTAAAATAAGTAATTAAGTTTTAGAAAATTATAAATATGTAGGGTATCCAGATTACGAGAGATACCGTAGGGTACATGTTAATACGTAAGGAAAAGAGAGGTCCGAGCGAAAGGGACAGCTGCATAAAATACGACGGCTCATGTGGGTAGTTGGTTTAGGTTGATTAGGTCAAAAATGTAAAGCTACCTACATGGGCCGGCAGCTGTACCACAACGTCGCTAGTTCCCAAACCTAATATGTGTTTAAGTCACGGCCGGTCAGAGCAGATTTTTGTGAGCTCTCCGGACCCCAGCTATAAGAATAAAGAAGAAATAATCAAGAATCGAGTTTTAATACAGTCCACATCGAAGCACAACGGCCGATCTGTAGGGGCTACAACCAGTCACGAACAGTATCTTTGATCCTCCGAGCCGGATTTGAAGAACTGAAGCTTTCGCCCATCAACATCAGTCTGAAGATCCACCAACGCATTGACCAACGTAACCACCAACGCATTGACTACATACCACATACTTGTGTTCTGTCACGAGTCTAACGCGGGTGGACCGCGGCTCAAAAACGTCTCACCACCTAACGGTGCCAAACGGTGGGCGTTCTGAGTAAACGCCGTTCAAGGCGGGACGACTTATCGGACAGGGTCGTCAGTTTGCCTTTTTCAAGGCGAGCTTAAGTCCGGCTACGCCAGTACGGTTTGTCGTGGAGCGGGGGTCCTTTCTGTAGGCACTGCCTAAGCTGTCGGACACTCCAACCGATACGCGAGCGCCCCGTTGTCTACGTCGACTCTCTGCTGGGTAGGTCCTACCTTTCCACTCCCGCACGAACTCCATCCTTGGACGGGCTCCCCACATAGCGTGCCCGTTTGAGATTGTTAGGAGTAGGGGCAGCAAGAAAGAAGATGCCGACCACCCGAAATCAACGCCAAGCCGAGAAGACAACGGGACTACGAACGCTTGACAGACCACCCGCATCACCCTCAAACAATGCCTCAACCGTGACGCCAATGGAACCGCTCCAAGAGACCGCTGAACGCGGAACCGCCACTACGGAAGTTAGACGCAACGACGACGCACCCCCACCCGACGCGCCCAGAGCGGGGCCGCCGTCGGTACGATCAACAACGAGCGTCGCCTCACGAATTAAACAAGCGCAATTTCTAGCGGAGGAGCGACTCGCCGAAGTACGCCGGCGAGAAATACAATTGGAAGCGGAAATGATTAATAAGAGACTTGCATACGAAATCGCCGTTATTGAAGAAGAAGGGGGTATAGAACCAGAGAGCTTACCCGCCGATGTAACCCAACTTAAAGTGGATGAATGGTTGGATCGGCGTCGGAACGCGCATGAACCCGATACGGATAAAGTCGGAAATGTGCGACAGAGACAAAAGGATGCGCGTGCAAGTGAGATGGACAGAGGTCGCCACCTCACTTATTCGCCATATATTGAAAACGTTCGTGAAAACGAAAACGCAGTGAAAGAGGCGATGCCCCGTGACCAAACGAACAATGACGACACGGGAATGGTTAAGCTCGCTCTGACACTAGAGAAAATGATGCATAATCGGCCGGTACCACGACAGGCGCTGGATTTGCCTACATTCAGCGGCTCGCCGGTCGAATGGTTGCCGTTCAAAGCGGCAATGCGCGATACGACTAGACAATTTAAATTTAGTAAAGCCGAGAACTTGGCACGATTAAGAAGCTGTCTTAAAGATGAAGCAAAGGAAGCGGTGTCCGCTCTTTTATATACGGCCGTGGACCCGGAAGTTGTGATGAAAACACTCGAGCAATGCTTCGGACGGCCAGAAGTGATAATCGATCGAGCGCTGGACGACATTAAAAGACTGCCGCGACCCGGCACGACGGCCAGTGAGTTGAACACGTTCGCGATCAAACTACAAAACATTGTGTGCATACTCGATAATATCGATAACAGAGGCTACTTACGAAATCCGATGTTAACGCGGGAAGTTATGGACAAGCTCGGACCGCACCTACGCTCAAGGTGGTGCGACTACGCAACTGATTACGGAAGCTATGCCGAGCCTGAGATCGTTACACTATCCCACTTTCTCATGAGAGAGGCCGACAGAGCCCTACAGTATGCATACGTAAGCTACAACCCTACGAGAAAGAACGTTATTACCGAGACGAGAGCGAACGTGAAGCAACGATTCGAGCGAAAGAAAAGCACAGCTGTATACGCAACGAATGATGACGTCATAAACAAAGAATGTCTATGTTGTGGAGGACGTCACGACGTGCCGCAATGTGATCGCTTTAAAACCATGACGGTTAAACAACGATGGGAATGGATAAAGAGAAGCGGAGTGTGTTTCCGTTGTGCAAATGGGAAACACCGTCGCCTACAATGCGATAAACGCGATCTGTGCGGCGTTGACGGTTGCCGCCACCCCCACCACGCCTTGCTACACGAACACCGCACCAGGCCGAACGAAACCGAGATGGTGGCGTCGGTTAATCACTCGACCGATGCTACTAAGGTGTTACTGAAAGTGTGTCCCGTTACCATCAAGGGACCGAAGGGGTCAGTCGACACATACGCCCTGCTCGATGAGGGGTCGACTGTCACACTGATCGATCAAGACCTGGCGGACCATGTAGGCGCGGACGGGCCGGCGAATGATTTGCAAATACGAAGCGTAAATACACAAACGACGTGCGAGACCAAGACGGTGAATATAAAGTTGATTGCTACTACGAATAAACAACGATTTAACATTAAAGCTAGAACGATGAAAGATTTATCACTCAACGGACAGACGGTGCACAACGATTGTTTGAAATACGCACATATGAAAGAGTTATCAAACAGCAACGTCTGCTACGGACATGTCAAGCCTCAAATATTGATTGGGGCAGACAATTGGCATCTCATAGTCACACGAAGATTGCTACAGGGCAAGCGAGACGAACCGATCGCATCGCTCACGAAGCTGGGGTGGGTAATACACGGATCAGCGCCACGGTCAAGCGTGCTGATGGAGAGTAATACGGTTGCGGTGTTATACGTAAACACGCCGCAATGCGCGACGATCTCGCGCACTCTCTCACCCGACAACGAACTCCATGCTATGGTAAAGAAGCACTTCGAAATCGACTCACTGGGAATAACGAAGAAAGAGCGAGTGAGCCCGAGTGATGCTCGCGCCGTGGAGTTGTTTAATACGACGACAAGGAAAGTCAACGGAAAATACGAAGTTCGATTACCGTGGCGACGTGATGACGTCACGCTGCCGCCAAGTTACGAGTCAGCACTGAGACGATTGAAATCTATAGAACGAAAGATGGACAAGTCTGACGAGTTTAAGCGAGCTTACACGAATCAAATAGAGAATCTGTTTGATAAACGCTATGCCGAGGAAAGTAGCGAGAGCGATTTAATGAGCCCGCATTTATGGTACTTACCTCACTTCGGCGTAACGAATCCGAATAAACCCGGAAAGCTACGAGTTGTCTTTGACGCGGCCGCTGAAGCAAACGGAGTTTGTCTAAATGACGAGCTTTTGGAGGGTCCCGACTTACTACGCGACCTGGCGGGCCTGCTACTACGATTTCGCGAACGAGCTATCGCGATTACGGCCGACATACGAGAGATGTTTCTTCAAGTTAAGATATGTAAAGATGACCAACCCGCTCAGATGTTTCTGTGGAGGGGCGCCGATCGAACGAAGCCACCTACGCGCTACAAGATGACGTCAATGATATTCGGAGCGAAGAGTTCACCTTTCTTAGCGCACAGCGTGAGAGATTCGAACGCCGAAGCATACGCTGCCGAGTATCCACGAGCATACGAAGCGATTACGAAGAACCATTATATGGATGACTACGTCGACTGCTACGACACCGAACAAGAAGCGATTGATACAATAAAGGAGGTCGCGAAGGTTCACGCGCAGGCAGGATTCACGCTGGCCGGTTATAACTCTAACGGACCGTGCGTGTTGCGTGAGCTGCCAGTAGAAAGCCGTGACACAGCACCCCGACAGCTCGGCGCTAGTTATCATCAATGGGGAAGAACGCTCGGCTTACTATGGGACGCTGCTACAGACGAGTTGGCGTTTAATACCGAGATGGTTCGCGTACACGACGATGTGAAGCAAATGAGGCGCGCTCCTACTAAACGAGAGGCGTTGAGCGCGGTCATGTCAATATTTGACCCGCTCGGATTATTGAGTTATTATACTATACGAGCAAAGATCATCTTACAAGGCATATGGCGGTTAAAAATAGAATGGGACGAGGCCTTACCCGATTACGAGGCCGGCGAGTTCCATGAATGGTTGAACGGATTGAGGGCATTACGTAGTCTGCGTCTACCCCGGCTTCTACATACGGGGGGAGTGACGGGAAAGCAGCTACATGTTTTCTGTGACGCCAGCGAGGTCGCTTACGGCGTTGCAGTATACTGGAGAATGAAGGGTGAAAATGGCAAAATACGAGTCGCACTCGCCGCTGCTAAGGCCAGAGTGGCACCGATAAAGCAACAAAGTATTCCGAGAATGGAGTTGCAAGCGGCGTTGATAGCTACGCGACTAGCGAGTTCAGTATTGAATGAACAAAGATGGCAACCTGAGAGAATCATATATTGGACCGATTCACAAACAGTGTTGAAATGGATTAATAACGACACGGTGCGTTACACCCCCTATGTAGCGCATCGCTTAACTGAGATAACAGAAACGACGATGCCGTCACAATGGCGATGGGTCCCTACGGCTCACAATGTCGCGGACGACGTAACGCGCGGCAATGAGATTACGAAAACGAAAAATGATCGGTGGTTTGTCGGACCGGCATTTTTATACGAAAACGAAACGGAATGGCCCACGAGTGACGTCATCAATAACGAACACAGCGCGGAGAGTGAACACTGCGTAACGCACACGCATATGTGGCAGAGTGCTAGTAGAGTAGTGCCCGATGCTAAACGCTTCTCCTCCTACGAGCGTTTAGTGAGAACGATGGCGAACGTGCTACTATTCACTCAGAGATGCCGCCGCCGCGCCAGTAAGATGACGATTGAACATATCAACGAGGCCGAGCGCCTACTAATCATTGAATCGCAACGAGAGAGCTTATCTACAGACTCTGCGATTATGGCTCTAAGACGAATGGCGGCCAGGAGGGGATGGCCCCAGATTATATATAGTGACAACGCAACAAATTTTAAAGGCGCGGACCGAGAGTTAAAGGCCGCATACGAACAATGGGAGCCAGCGCTACGAGAATACGCGCTAACGCAACGCACAGAGTGGCGTTTCATTTCGCCAGGTGCGCCGCACCAAGGCGGCGCATGGGAACGGCTGGTGAGAACGGTGAAGACGGCGCTGCGCGTTACGCTCAACGAAAAGTCTCCGCGTGAAGAAGTACTTATGACGCTACTGGCTGAAGCCGAGCACACTGTCAACGCTCGGCCTCTAACACACGTCCCTGTGAACATCGACGACCCGGAAGCGCTGACACCCAATCACTTCCTTTTGGGTAGCTCAAGCGGCCTGCCCACCACTGGGCCGTGCGAGCGCGCCGACCGAAACACATGGCGGGCGGCGCAGGCGCTGGCGGACGAGTACTGGCGACGATGGCTGCGCGAGTATCTACCACTACTTATACCGCGCGGCGGCACGCGCGACTCCGAGCGACGCAACGTACAAGAAGGCGACGTGGTCATAATTGTGGATAACACACTACCCCGCAATGTATGGCCCAGAGGCGTCGTTACGAAGATATTTCCTGGACCTGACAACGAAGTACGCAACGCAGAGGTGCGCACCAAGGGCGGCACGTTCCGACGACCGACGACGAGACTGGCTGTCCTGACGATGGAGTGAAGAGGCTACGCGGATGCTGCGCCGGGGGGAGCCTGTTACGGACAGAAGTCTCTATTGTATAAGTTTAGTTAGCAAGTAAAACGGCATAGATGTAATACGGTTAACATATTTGCGTTAATTAAGTATTATTGTTATTGATAATAAATGATTTTTATTTTGTGCTTTTTATTGGTAAAAAGTAAAGATTTAAAGGTTTCTAAAGTTATAAGGGCCAGGTAAACGTGCCTAGAGGCCTAATGCCTCACTATGAAAAGATTATTAAAATAAGTAATTAAGTTTTAGAAAATTATAAATATGTAGGGTATCCAGATTACGAGAGATACCGTAGGGTACATGTTAATACGTAAGGAAAAGAGAGGTCCGAGCGAAAGGGACAGCTGCATAAAATACGACGGCTCATGTGGGTAGTTGGTTTAGGTTGATTAGGTCAAAAATGTAAAGCTACCTACATGGGCCGGCAGCTGTACCACAACGTCGCTAGTTCCCAAACCTAATATGTGTTTAAGTCACGGCCGGTCAGAGCAGATTTTTGTGAGCTCTCCGGACCCCAGCTATAAGAATAAAGAAGAAATAATCAAGAATCGAGTTTTAATACAGTCCACATCGAAGCACAACGGCCGATCTGTAGGGGCTACAACCAGTCACGAACAACTCCTTTGGACATTCCTGGGCGTCTGGTGGAATCTGCTTTCATACACGTGGCTTACGTTCTTTAGCCGAGCTGGAACTATCAAGCTTTATGGATATTATGGCCTTGATTCCATATTGTTTATAATTTAAGTGTCAAATAGATACAAACCTTCTGTCTTGGAAAAGATTTGAAAGAAAAGAATAGAATGAAAAAGCATTTGTTGGGACAAATAATATTATTGCATTAGATAGGTACATACATTACATACAACATTTAAAAAAGAAAATTGATCCCAAAACTGTCCCGACTTAGATTTATGCTGGCCTTGCGACCAACGCTGATCTTCCGTAAGAACCGATAACTTAATTAATTTTGATTTAATTTTGATGTTTGATTTTTGATATAATTTGATTTGAAAATGGCAGACGCAGCCTTTCTATTTAGTCTTTCATAATGTTTTTAAAAACATTATATTAATATTTTATAAGAATAATTTGCTTTAAGTGACAAATATGGTTTTGATTTTGTTTTTAATGTGCCTTTCATAATTTCTCCTTCATCAGATAACTATCTATTTCCGAGCAGACCTGAACCAACCATCATTTTACGTGTTGCAGTCTACTATTATTTTTTGCAATCATCTAATACTAAAGTACCAACACATGTCCGCCCCAAAATACAACACAGCAATTAACAATTTAAGATAATTCCGCAACAAATGAAATGCAAGAATGCCACTAACCCCCACAGGGGTGTGAAGGGGGTCGATCGGCCCGAATCACCCGTTTATCGTGGAGTTTATCAGCTCAATTATTTACGACGAGGGCTGTGACGTGCTCAGCTTACGGAATTACGCCGTAATTTTGGGAGAGATACGAATTTACAATTGTCTAGAATTCGGCGGAGATTTTGGCGAGTGGGTAGAATGAAAAGAAGGATGGGACTTTGAATTAAAATGACGCCGGGGCCTAGCGGTGGTGGCGCTGTGGCACGTCGGTAGCTAATCAATCCCGTTTTCAATTTATTCGTCCTGGAATCAATGTAGGTATACGCCATTTGTTCTGTCCGCTTTTTAGTCGAAAATTTTGATTATTTCACTTTAATTCAGCAGTGTGGTGAAGACGTACGAACGTTACGTTACGGCGCCACTGAATTCCTCAAAGTTGTGTAATCTAATAATAATAAATATTTGATTATTTAACATTCCATTAAATCTACAAAGAATCTATTGAAATATGAAACGAGTTTACAAGCTGTTGATCTAAATTTATTATTATTATTATTATTCTGGTTTCCACGGAAGATCAGCGTCGGGGTGCCAACCAGGTATCTCGACATTATGCTGAGTGGAGACCGATTCAACACCACGTCTAGTTCTAAGTCTTTTGTCTATGTTGCTGTTACTAATTTAAGTGGTTATGAATAAAAATTTTCTATTTCTATTTCTATTTCTAAATAGAGATGAAATTTGAAACACCTTGCACTTTCATCTGTGTAAGCTACAATTCTAATCAACTGCATTAAGCGTGCCCGACAAGATCCACAATTTGATTTATATTGTAACCATCCTTATGTACCAACTCGTACTTTATGGTATCGCAATAAAAAAATATTGAATAAGTGTAAGGTTGTAGGTAAATGTTACTATAACATGCAGAAATTATTGTAAGCTATTAGTTTGAGTGTGGGAAGTATATTATAATAATATTTCTTAATTGTACTTTTGTGTTAAATTGCTGATATTAATTTGAATGGGTCTCATAGCGAGTAAATTTTATTAATAGCATCGCGTTCCGCACCTTAAAATTAGACAAAGTGTACTTTAAACATTAATGCCTACCTCACCCGTTTTAATCGTTAAATTAACAAAACTTTACTTTAATTAAATGCGACTATTAATATTCCCAAAAGTTGAATTTAGTAACCGAATGGACATGGACGTCCATCTCCAACTACTTTAATGCCATTCGAGAGTTGTGCACCTCCCGAGTGTTGATCGGACACATGGATCGATTGCGACCATCGATCACATCTCGCGACGGCCATCCACATGCTGTGGACTCGCATATAATAGCTAAACCGCCGTTAACTGTACCTCATTTGCTTTTAACTATTTGTGCTTCAACCGGGACGGCTGGAAGGAACTTGGTTAACTTTACGAGTTTAACATGAAGATTAAAACAAATAGCTTCAAGTTGTGAAAAGACTATGTTTCCGCTTTATTTCATTTAGTAATTTTATGAAACTTTCACTTTAAACATAAGTTTTGTCGAAATAGCAAAGGCAGTGTTAACCAAATGCATATAGGTATTTTACGTATAAAGTTGTTAAATTAATATTTATAGATTAAGAGGTACATTAATTATTGTTATCTACTAAACTCAAACGTTAAAAATTCGTGAAAGAGAGTTTTAGTTATTTTCTAATTCCAAAAACGTATGTGAAATAATTGGACAATGATCGATGTCATTAAAAAGTAAGTTAATCAAAACAATCGTAACGGGCTGAATATTCTGCAACGCCTTTAATAGTGGCTTGTTTTATTTTATTTCCTGTTAGTCATGGAAAGCCATTTATTTCTTTCAATTTTATTTTTAATCCCCTTTTGTTGTTTTTTTTGTAAATAAATGTTTTTAAACATTTAAAAGTTTATACAGGACGACAAAGGCTTCGTTTCGATCTACATTATTCTAACTGGAAGTGGTTCCGGGTCACATCGTTTAATGATATTCTCCAAGTGAAGCTTATCTAAGCTTTTGTTTCTTAATAAATGGTTCAATTAAAATGTACAGAAGCTCCGTGTCATTAGCTCTCTCTATGCCTCCGTCTCTTTCTCTCAAAATGAAGCCTTTGGCCGACCGTTATTCGATTTATTCGTCCAAGTTATTTCGTGGAGTTTTAGGGCCAATAAAATTTACAGCCGCGCGATAAGAACCCATCGCAGACAGACGCACAAGCAGACCTAGTTTGTTGTCGTTAAATTTATCATCTCATAAATAAACATAACACATTATAATTCACGGGTTTTATTGTTGTTAAAACCAAGATTAATTTGCGTCTTGTTAGCGTACGTTCGTATTGGTGTTCTTTGGTTGGACATATTTTTGTGAGCAAAACGCTTTGTTCGGTCAAGTTAAGGAAGTTTCGATACCCAAAGTTGGTTTGCAACGTTAATTTGGAGGTAACATATGGTTCATGGTGTTTATTATTTATTCAAAGATTCAATTACATTTATTAGACATGACAATATTTGGATAAAGTTGGAATAAGCAATAGAAATTTAACGCTTATGTATAATAATGAAAAAGGAAATTGTCACTTTGTAATCGCTACAATCTATCATAGAAGAACTACCCAGAAGTAATGAATTTAATTTTGAAACTTTGGTTTTAGCAACTCTGTTATTAACACAGGTTGACCGTCGCCGGCCCCAGACAGAATAGAAATTGAATTGTTTGTCAGTCATATGGCGCTTAAAAACATCATCAACCTCGCACGACTAGATAGCTAACATCACAGACAACAACATTTGTTCTACGAGTTTTATCATAACTCAATACATTAATTAAAAATGACTTTCCAAGCTTTTATTGTACTGTCGTGTTATTTGTAAGTCTATGTTCCATTCACATACGAAAAGGCTCGCGATGCAATGCGCACAGAGGTAACAACATTCAGACGTAAAATTAAATTGACATGTATTTTTGTATGAAAGTAAAATGTGTCAAATTATCAAAAGTCGTAGAACAAATGTTGTTGTTTATGATGTTAGCTACCTAGTCTTGAGAGGTTGTTGATGTTTTACAAATAACACTGTATACTTAAAGCATAGTAAATGCAAAAATTTAAATAATAATAAAAACTATATCTCTCTACCTAGAACTAAGAAATAACAAACATTGGGTATGTACATGAATTCGCAGACGTATAAAGTGAGCCTCGAACCAGTATTAAACTCAAAAGATTTAGTTCAAAGGTTCTTTAACATAAATAAGCGTAGAACTTTAATGTGTAAGGCTTACAGACTGTTGTTTCATTCCAATGAGTAGTGTTTACGTTAAGTTTAGTAAACAACGAAGGGGTCTGTGTTATTCTGATGACAAATCCTCAACAAACGCCGGCGTCGGCCGTATCTGCGTGTAATCTGGCCGCTATCTGGCAAGACCTCGCATTTCTCCCGGGTGTGTCACGATCTTTGCTGTGGGATTGTATTGTAATTACAGTACGTCAATGGGATCTTGTTAAGTCACCTTATTATTATTATCTTCTATATATTTACACGTAGTGCGAAAACTTTGTACCCCTTTTAAAGCTTTGCGAGCACAGAGGAGTGGAAGATTTGTTGTAGTTAAAGTTTATATCGAGACGGTATCACATGTCACTAGATCTTCAGCCAAATATTAAACAGCTTTTTAAAATATAAGGTGAACTTCGAGCACTGGGCGATTACTAGTTAATATTGATATTTGCAGAATGGGATAACTAGTATTAAGATTTTAAGATACAATGTACAAGAATAAGAAGATTTAATAAACACACAAAAAAATTCACAATACAGACACAAATAACGAAATTTTTTTCTTAAACAGTGTATCCCAATGTGCGATGCCAAGACTGTAGAAATTGCTTTAAAATCTCCGTTCTAGGTCATTATGGATATCAGTTTTCGCTATTCACATTTGAGACAAGTCACAACAAGCGAAAAAGTATTGGGTACTAATAATCAAGTAACTTTAATACTAGTAAAATTGTCTTTACAGTCTAAATTGTGTTCGGCTGAAAATCATAAAGTAGACTTCCTTTTATACTACACTGTACTTAATAGTTCATAAAAATAGCAAAGAAATTATGAATCCATCAAATAATGTTCGGAGTATTCCCGCTGAAGATATAAATCGCGAAGGGTCATCGAGTCGGGCTCGAGCTCAAGTGATCACTGATTTGACGGCGTTTAGCCTGATAGTCGTTGCATTATAAACATATAAACCTTATTACACAGACAATATGGATGTATTTAAAACTTTGATAGGAACAGACACTTGGCTTTGTTGTCAGTCGGTTTCTTAGTTGCAAATGATCGATGCTTGAGGGAGGTCGATACGACGCATGTAGAAATGACGACATGTTAACTTGAGATTACGATATAGAAAGGTGTTTCCTGCAGCTTTATGAAAAAAACATTTATTTCCAGTAAGTTCAACACCGTAACGACACAATATCAAAACAATGTGGCAGTAGTCATTGAAAGGTTACAATATTTTTTCTGTTATTGACGTTAAGTAATACCGTTGTATAATTTATTTGTAGAGCAGCAAAGTTTAATTTAGAATGAATTTTTTTTGCGAGGGTAGGTAGGGTGTATCGGTGTCCGCTTGTTATTATAATAATCTGGTGCTTGGGTAAACAAGGGTGGAACGGATTGGGGGAGTCCATCTCTTAACGATTTACAATAACTCTACAGTTGTTTTGTTTTAAAAATTTAAATTAGTCGAAATCGATGGTTACGTTCTCAGAATAGACAATCGAAATAAGTTTTCATAAATTATGTCACATTTGGTAAGATAACAAATCACTCATGGTTTTCACACTTTCGTGAAAAATTATTTGTGAGTAAAGATTCGCAACCCGGTTATGTTAAGTCTCTTTATAAAGTAATTATTTAACCTGTGCAATAACATGTAAGTGCTGACAATAATTTCATTAAGATGTTTTAACTACGAGCTTCGTAAAAGCTTTTCATAAGCTTTGACGTAGCATGCAAGTGTGAACTGTTGCATACACAAATGAAACAATTTATATCATTATATCACTTCGCAGAGTGAATTGAATTCGCTCGTCTGTTGCTCCATGCATCTCTCACTCACAACTATTATTGACAATGCTCTCCTAACAAGAATTGATTGACATCATCCAATGATTATTTAGCATCGCAAACTATTTGAAAATATCAAGCTTTTATGTGTGACTACAGCTCATTCAGGTACAGTTTATTTCTACTGTTTAAGATCATTTAAATATAAGTAGTCACCTTCCAAAAACAACAAAAATGTTTATCATATAGGTTAATCATAGAGATATTACTACATTTGCCAAATAAAAAAAAAGATTTTTATATTTATATTAATGATCATCATAATCAGCTCATTTTATGTCACCACTGCTGGGGGACGAGCCTTCCCTATGGATGGATAGGGAGATATTAGTGAGAGGATATTGATGATGATATTATATTAATATGATAAACGTTTGCTTTTCATTTAAATAAAATGTCCAGTTATACATTTCATTATAAAAATTGAAGAGTTATCGACCGTGGTCATGGGCTGTCATGTCAGTGACACTTTTAAATGAGCCTTATTTATTTATATCTTAATCAAGAAGCTAAGATTTTTGTGATCATAACAACTTGGAAACGTGTTAAAGTTAATGCTTAGGATAAGTTAGTTGCAGAAAACGTTTGATATTTTTCATTAAGCGGAATTCGACCTCGCGCCCGCCATGACATACTGGGTCGTATGTACTACTTGTCTATCGTAGCGATGATCATAATGATCAACCCGACAGTATGTCAAAAAAGTACGGGAACAATACTTACTATTCCCGATCAAATAGTAATTTATTTTAATTGATATAAGCATATTAGATACCTCTGCTCAGCAGTCAGCGTTCCACCCCATTTAAAGACGAGCACAAAGTATCCTTTATGTTCACGCAACTTTAGTGCTCCGCGCACCTGCAATAGCTCCTGGTACTTAATGGATACGTTCGTAAACATGGAGCTTGTATATTCCAGATATAATACCTAAGACCCACCAGAATCAGATAGGCTTACTGGGACTCATCAAATTGGCTAATTGGGACTTATCAGACAGGCTATCTCAGTTTCATCAAAAAGGCTTTCAGACCCATCAGAAAGGCTATCTGCGACTCATCAGATAGGCTATCTGAAACTCTATCAGATAATCTATCTGAGACTTATCAGATAAGCTATTTGAGACTTATCAGATAGACTTCGTACCGAGAAGGGGCCGCAAAAAACTCGGCAAAGGCCATTTTTTTTTCCGTTTTAGTTCTGTGATCCTCTTTCATAGCATTGTTTCTCTGTTCTCGTAAATACAATACAAACGCTTTACGTTATATGTACATACAATGCGATGCGACCCTCTAACCTAATTAAAGTATAAATACATTTCAAATCAAAATTCTGTGCCTCCCGTCGTAAAATGGTTCTCGGAGAAAAGGGGTCATCAGATGTCAGCTTGCGAAGTCATTATGAATGATGCGCTTGACTTAGCGCGAGTAATGGAGGTGTACAGCCTGTATATTGACCTGATTTAAATAATTTACAGGAATTAATAAGTGGATGATCGTAGATACTACCATCATCACTGTCTACCATTAATGACAACTCATTAAGACAGGTTTTGTGCGGGAAATCCTATTAACGTAGCCTTTTAGAAACAGCAATTCCTAAAATAAATACGTAAATTACTTTACAATCGCTAACTTGCTATATATTGAAATAAAACTGCTTTTACAGATCTACTCGCGTTTATTTTACACATTAATTTTATTTAATGTTTATGTTTGCTACATATTTTATTTATTTTGTGGCTCCCTCGCATGTTCGCGCTACTTCACATCATGTGGGGGCTGCTGCGGTAAGCGCTGAAAATCGCAAACGGCACAAATACGCAAACCTAGGTCGAAATTATTTATTTGTTCCGTTTGTGGTGGCAACAATGGGTCCATGGGGGCCGGAGGCAAAGCAGCTGGTCAAAGAGTTAAGTGCTCGCCTTATTTAGGCCTCTCGGTGACAGGAAGGCTGGCAGCTACCTTTGCCAGCGTGTTAGTTTGGCAATCCAAAGGGGCAATGTTGCCAGCATTCTTGGGACCGTTCCCATGAGCACACAGTTGGAGGACATCTTTTATTTATAGGTCTTTAGTTTTTAATTTCTAATTATTTTTTCTGTTTTTTTTCAAGTTAAGTTCTGTATTTAAGTTTGTTTAGAATAATAATAAGGATTTTGTTTGTGTGTATATAAATAAAACGAATTTTCAAAATAATTAATATTTCGATTTCTACACAAATTTTATCGCTAACAAAAAATTTTTTTTAGGAAGTGCGAGCACGTCCACGCTCGGGATGCATCTTGCACAAGCTCGTGGATTATTTAAAACACTTTTTCTAAAGTTTTTTACAAAGTTCTATTTCATACAGATAACAAACAGCGTTGAGTTAAATATATCATTAAGTTTTTATTTAGAGTATCTTGAGTGTGTCATGCTCTCTTTATTGTCTCTGCGGTGGTGGCGTGTGCGTCGGGTCGTTACGTTCCCTAAAATATGGTTGAGCGAACCGATGGCTGATTCATATGTCATACTCGTGAACGGGTGCCGCCTGCGGAGGCTGGTCTGCTCTTGCATACTTATCTTATTTTTAGTATTATTCACTATAGTTTGACTTTGTTTTTCTGAAACAATTCTTGACTTTTACTAGAATGTAGTGGTACTGTATGACATTGTGGAAATTGAAACTTTTCATCATCAGCTCATTTTATGTCCCCACTGCTGGGGCACGAGCCTTCCCTATGGATGGATAGGGAGAACGGGCCATAAACCACCACGCGGGCCCAGTGCGGATTGGTGGTTGTTAACGACTGCTAATGCAGCCGGGACCAACAGCTTAACGTGCCTTCCGAAGCACGGAGGAGCTCGAGATGATACATTTTTGGTCACCCATCCGATGACCGGCCTTTGCGAAAGTTGCTTAACCTCAGCACTCGCAGACCGGGCGCGTTAACCACTGCGCCATCGAGCTCCTCTTTTACCTGATGTAAATTTGTTAACCTAGAATTTTTTTTTTACATGTTGTGGTTGTCTTCTATAAGTATGTTCTGTGTTTATTTGTAATGGAAAGTGTCCTGCTACGATCGGGCATTTTCCAATATTTTTGACGCTGTAAGGGAGGAAAGAGCTGGACACTCGCTGAGTTTCTTGCCGGTTCTTCTCAGTACAAGATCTCCCGCCCAGAGTAGACTTACGAACCGATGGCATAATGACATTCACAAAAGCTATTTGTAGTCTAAACTGAATAAAATGATTTTTAATTTGAATTGAATTTGAATTCATGATTGCAGGGTTAAGATAAAACTTTGCCGTCGCTGCAGCGTTTACGTGGTAACTGGGGCTTGTTAGCCTCCCTTGTGTTCATTAGGTGGTGAGTGCTGACGGGCTGTCGCGAGTCGCTACGCAAATATCGAACGAGGTGATATATAAATTATGTCGAGTATTAATTACACTTAGCCTAACTCCCATGAAGTCATCACGGAAGAACATGGCCTAATGTCCGAATGTTATATTTAGGAAGATCGAAGTTCAGTATAGGGATACTTTACAGAAGGCCAACATTGATATTAAGTTAAGTCATCGCTACAATTGATTTGGACTTAAGATTGAGACTTTTTAAGCAAAATGTGCGCACGGAGGAGTTTGATTTCGCATAGTTTAAGTTACATGGAGAAGTGCAGAGATAAAATTTATTTATAAAGTGTAACATTATGTTGTGAATAACGGTTGAACTTCGACCACTGGCGACCACTAGTAGAAATTATAATACTACTATTACATACTTATACTACCACATTAGAACTATGCAATAGATTACAGCAGCGATTAAGCCAAACCTTAGAGCCAAAATGAAAATAAACAGCATCTCAAAACATTTTTTTTTCACGTCTTCAAAAAAGAAATATCTTTCTGAATATACGATGCAACGTAATTAGAAATATAATGTGTTGCGTTACACTGAACTTGGAGTGAGCATACGCGACCACTCTTAATTGCGCCACAAAATAACGACACTGCAGAAGGTAAGCTTCATGCAAATGTCCTCGAGCAACGCTCACAGACCACTTCTGCCATCTGCCAAATACCAGTTGGCCGCCCTCGACTTGGTGGAACGCAGAGCTATAAGGCTCATTGGTGATGACGCACTTGTCGAGGCCAAGCTTAGCAGCCTCGCACACCGGCGGCGTCGTGACGCCTGCCTGTGTGTCTTTTACCGACTTTACTACGGAGTGTGCCGGGGAGCTTTTCGAGCACATACCACCATCGCCTTTTTACCACCGAACCTCCAGACGTACTGCAGGACATCATCCCCACCTAGTAGAAGTTCCACTATGTCGCACTAAGCGTTTTATGTCATCATTTTTATTGCGCACTGGCAGGGAGTGGAATTCTCTGCCATCGTCTGTGTTCCCAAAAACTTATAACCTGAATGCTTTCAAGGCGAGAGTTAATAGGCATCTCACCATCAGGCGAGATCGATGTCAAGAGCTGTCTTATTAGGCATTAAAAACACGGAAGGACACGGAACCTCGCAACAGCTGCGCTCGAACTGTTCCGAGATTCCGTGTCTGTGAGTGGGTCCATGTGTGCGTTGCTCGAGCGCGGTATGTATTTATCTTACCTTCTGGGTTTCGTTATTGTATGATTGCGCCGTCTCGTCTGCGAGGGGTTATGAATGGAGATCATAAAGTCGCCGGCGCGGCTGGTGCGCGCGGAATGCTCCACTTTTGTCCTAATTGGGCTCGTAAGGTTTTCGCAGTGTAATGAGGCTGAAACGTGATTTCCTTCAGTCGTTGCTGTGAATCGTAGATTTAACCGGTTTACAAAAACACAAATGTTGAAAAAATTTCCACTAGCAGGATTTGAACCTGCACCCTTCTGACATTCCGGGTCAGGTGCTCTTCCAATTGAGCTATCGTGGTTCTAACCAGCCCGCCGAAATTATTCAACACTTTTTACTTTGAAAGCCAAAGGCAAACATTTGTGTTTTTGTAATTTTTTCGCAACAAAATTTGCGTTAAAAATTATTTGAACATTTATAAATAGCTTGCTTACTTCTTAACTGTTCCAGGCCTTGCACATGAAAAGATCACACCATAAACCACAAAGCTGCGCTGGCCCAATGCGTGTTAGTTGGCTATATCCAATGAGGAGCTCGATGGCGCAGTGGTTAACGCATCCGGTCTGCGAGTGCTGAGGTTAAGCAACTTTCGCAAAGGTCGGTCATCGAATGGGTGACCAAAAATTTATCATCTCGAGCTCCTCCGTGCTAAAAAAGGCACGTTTAAGCCGTTGGTCCCGACTGCATTAGCAGTCGTTAACAACCACCAATCCGCACTGGGCCCGCGTGGTGGTTTATGGCCCGTTCTCCGTATCCATCCATAGGGAAAGCTAGTGCCCCAGCAGTGGGAACATAAAATGAACTAATGATGATGATGATGATCTTATGTCAGCCACTGGAACCAAACTCCACTGTCTTCGAAGTATGAAAGTGCACGATGTATAATTATTAGGTCACCTATCTGCTGATCTGGAACACAAATGCGTAAGCTAATGCTTTATCGACTAAAGCTACCTACCAATTTTTATTTCATTTCAAAATCTTAGTTCTAAGCTTTTGCGACATACGTCTAAGTGCTACTTATTACACACTTATTTTCAAAAACTTTACTTAAATCGTTGCATTGCATTTATTGTTAATTTTATTTAAGTCAGATGTGTTGATCCTTTTGTAGTTTTTGTGAGTCACTGGAATTTATTGTATAATTGGCGTAATCACTTTATAATTAAGAACTGAGTTACTCAAGAGACAATCACGTCATCAATCATATATTGTCAATTTTCATGCGCAATAAACACAGGGCTCTGATTCCGCTATTTTAAAACGACCACAACCGTGTGTCAGTGGCCTGATTGTTTATATTTTCCCAAGTCTTAACCAAATGTCAAGATCAAGGTACCGACATACATAGTAGTTTTTTAATAAGCTGACTTGAGGTCCAGGTTTGTATCGACTGCGTCACCGCCCGCCGCTGCCCAGTTTTTGTGCACATTCCGGAACCTGGCGAGAGTGCGCACAGATACGGCTTATCTGTTTGACTGTGAGCTGATAGTGTCGTTTCAATTAGCTGGTAACTATCAACTCCATTTGAAATTGAAAGCTTACTCAATAATGGCATCACATTTAAATTGGTCAAGCCGTTCCGGAGTTAAATGGCAGCAATCTTAGACACACCTTTAACCCTAAACGCATACTTAGATAAGATGATGGCAACTAGTAGTGTACAGTTACTAGCTTTATCTTAAAAATTTCTACACCGTTTGAGAACCGTAGAATATGAGGCATTTATAAGTGTTTATGTGTGATCTTGTTTACCATTTTCTAAAAAATAAATGAATTTGAATTTGACCGACCGACCAAACCGAGTACCAACATGTACCTAAATACAGTTACATAAATAAAATTTCTACCCTCTGGGGTGTGAAAATGTATCATCTCGAGCTCCTTCGTGCTCCGTTGGTTCCGTCTTCATTAGCAGTCCTTAACAACCACTGCACCGCACTGAGCCCGCGTGGTTGTTCATAGCCCGTTCTCCCTATCCATACATAGAGAAGGCTCGTGCCCCAGCAGTGGACACATAAAGTGAGCTGGTGGTCTAACCACTAGACCACAAAGGCGAATGGTTTTTCTCAGTAGCCGTCCTTGTTGTAATATAATCGTTAATATTCATTTTTACTTTTTATTTTTAAGTGTTAATTAAATAGAAATAGAAATAATCTTTATTAACATTGAAACTTACATACTTTTGACAAGTAAGTAACATAGAAAACGGGTTTACAAGAAACGAAGAATACATGCCAAAAGAATAAAGTTGCCAGCGGTTTCCACACTAGGACGAGCCTGACTTGTGGCAAACCCAACGTGAACATGATGCGAAGAAAGAGATTAAACTAAATATTGAAATTAAAAATAAAGGAAGTTAAAAGAATAATAATAATTGCTACACTAAAGCTGAATTAAATATTTATATAAAATACAGTGAAAAAATTAAACACCCACCCGACCCAGCCAGGAATCGAACCTGGGTAGGTCTAATTTTTTTCACTGTATTTTATATAAATAGTTAATATTCATGTCGTCGGCATCATGCGAAACAGGACTATCTTCTTATCTTATCTTATCTTATCTTATCTTATCTTAGTGGGGCCTGCTGAGGTTTCCATCTCACAGTAACACTTCGACCCATCGGGATTTTTTGTGCAACCCCATCCTTTAACTCTTCTTCCTCCGTAAAGATAGATGCCATAAGTTTGGCAACGTCTTTAAGAGCGAAGAGCCTGAAGTCTCTATCTTTCTTCCTTAACATGGTTAATGGAATCGCCTTTATTGTTGAGATAGCCTCGATTAGTCTCATTGCTTCCGGAACAGATTGTCTCTGGTCGCAATATTTCCTCCAGACAGATCTCTTTGCTTTACGTACCGCACTACTGTACCGCGTCAAGGCCTCCTTGTAGTCGCTAAAGTCGTTCCTCGCTTTCGCTTCGTTGAACGCCTGTTGTGTAGCTCTTCTAATTCGAGTCAGTTCCGGGTTCCACCATGGTAACTCCCTTGCCAATGATTCTCTCTGGACAGTTATTTTGCCAGGCCGTCATCAGTGCTTCTGTAATTCTGTCAGCTTCAAACTCTATGTCCAAGGCTGAGTTTAGTTTACAGCTAGGACCATTCAGCTCCATTCTGAGGTCCTTTTTGAAGCCCTCCCAGTTAGTGTTCCTGGGGTTCTTTCTACGCACAGTTTCTATGGTTTCACCTAGTCTGTACCTAAAGCATATATAGTTATGATCGGAAAAGGAGACCTCATCCGACACATGCCAGTTTGTGATGTTCCTTACCGCTCCATTGTTAGTAATGGTTACGTCGATCAGCTGTGCCCTGCGGGCGTTGAAGAAAATAGGCTTGCTACCTTTATTAAGTAATTGCATGGGTGAACTCACCAGATATTCCAGAAGTTTCTCCCCCGTTTCATTGGTGTCTGAGCTGCCCCAGACGACATAATGCGCATTCGCGTCGCAGCAGATGATGACATCTAAGTTCACTCGGCTGCCGTAGTTAAAAACGTGGGACTATCTTCACTCTCACGTCAATATTGTAAATCATAAAGAAAGTGTCACACTGTTATTGTAATGTAAAACAATAGTAATGTGAATTTTATAGCATTTCCCTTCGAATGTCCATTCATGAGCTGAACCTGGGCTGGCTTTACGATATGATTTTATTGCGCAATAGAAACCATTACACTACCACAAACAGGAATGTGCTATTTCTGCAATATCCGTGTTTATATTAATTTTGATTTGTTAGAATAACTTGAAGGTTTTAACAAGCTTTTTTACAACAATAGCTAATTCGAAAATTCCATTTATTGTAATAATAGAGTTGTTAATTCCATAAAATGTATAGGCATTTTTATTTCTTTTTTGCAATTATATAAACTATTTAGACTTTAGACAAATCTTTTTAACAATGTTTTAGTTACTTTAGTTACCTACTAATTGGGCTAGGTCCCGGAGGTTTACTCATACTTATAATTATTTAAACTTAAGTGTGTAATTTCTTATATCTCATTTTAAGTGAACTTCTGTAGTTTTTATGAGAAATAAAGTTCTTTAAACCTAAAAAGTATTGAAAAAATAATGTCACAAGCAGGATCTGAGCCCGCACTGCCATCACCATCTGATATACCGGATTAGGAGTACATCCAATTATGCTATCGTGGCTCTATCCGACCCATACAAATATACTACTAAAAATACTAATACTACTCTTACTTTGTAAAGGGAGCTTATTCAACTACTGCTCAGTACTTCTACAGAATATGAAAACTATTTCAACGTTCTAAAAAACCAGCTTGGTTATCGAAGGTATCATAAGCTACGACCAGTGCTTCTATTAAGTTCTAGGAGTTGTTCTAAGGAAGTTGGCTAAGGAAGCGAGCCACTTACCCCGGACGCGCGAGGACGCCCGGCCCCCTTATAAGCCGCGCCGCGTTATCGGCTGACAGATTGGCCGCGCCGCAAAAACTGCGCGTGCGCAGCGGCGACTAATCGCCGCCATTACCCGTGTATGGGCGCTGCGCAGGTTAATGCAACGTAGAGTTCACGTCGTGTCGTTCCAAATATTTAATACAAGTAAATGAATGATTAGGTACTCGTCAATTTCAAGAAGAGTACCACCGCGAAGTTTTCGTTTCATTGACAAGAGTTTAGCAGCAGCATAAATGCAAGTACGAAATATTGTTTGGAACAAAAAATTTGATGGTCTTGTAAAAGAAAAATTTTTAGTTTATTTTTTTTATTTCCAAATAAAATACATAGTTTGTAGTGAGACAATCTCATAGAGTAATCCAAATACATGTGTTGGGGTGCCTTGCCCTTATAATATAATTAACAAATTAAGAAACAAAAACAAAACAAGACTTAAACAAATAATATGGAGATTGTTGTGAAAAGTGCAAACCGTAGAAACAAAAGTAAATAAAAATAAGAATATGTATGAATAATGTACAGTTGTGTAAAATAAATCAATGTAAATAGTTAGCCCTGAAAAATGTATTATTAGTTTTAATTGCAATAGAAAATAAGATGACAGAAAACAACCACAAAGAAGAAGGGGAAAAAACAAACGCCAATTTGTTAAGCTAATAAAAATATTGAAAAAAAAAAGATATTATTGTTTAAGGAGCAGATGACAATTGAAAAAGCATTCACATTATACAGCCAATATCATAAAGGTACAGTTACAATTTTCCATACAAATTAATCGCTTCCATTCATAACCCAAGTCCGTTTTTACATTGTAAAAACTACGCAAATGAAAAGAAATAAAGCCCGCCACAGATCAGTCTTTAAATTTTAGAAACAATTTTTGGGGTGAGATTTAGCAAGTTTAACTTTTTTTTGTAATGTCGAGCCATCGCAGAGAATTCAAATTCAAATTCAAATTCAAATTCTTTATTGCTAACTAAGTGTATAACATGTTGTACATTTATGAAGGAACTTAAAAACTTAGTCGCCCTTTTCGGACACGGCAAATTTATAGAGAGCTCCCTAGTAGTATTTTCTAGTAGTAATCCCGAGTATTATTTTTATATAAAACTATGAATAATATCTTAAGTCTAAAAGTTAAAAAAAATAAATAAAACAATAACAAAATAAAGTAAAATTAAATAAAATAATTAAATAAAATAAAATAATTAAAATAATTAAATTAAATTAAACAATTCAATAATTATATAATTAAATAATCGCATGTCTAGACTATTTATTAAATTATAAGTTTTAAGTGAATATTGATGTAAAGGCAAGCAAAAATGTGAAGGTAAGCAAAAAATGTATTTATTTGTTGGTGAGAAAATGATTAACAGAATAAAAACACTTTGCAATAAGATAATCTTGTAACTTCTTTTGAAATGCTTGAAAGGTTACTTGATTTTTTATATCAGGCGGTAATTTGTTAAATATTTTTACAGCCATATAGTATGGACTGCAGTTTAACATTTTTATCCTAGATTGAGGCAGGTATAGTCTATTTTTATGTCGTGTATTTAACGCGTGGGTATCACTAACTTTCATAAATTTTTTATTATTTTTAAAAACGAATAACCAAATGTCGTAGATGTAAATCGAGGGTAAAGTCAGCATTTTATATTTTTTTAAATAAGAAACTTGCAAGCCGTAATTTTTTACCTCATAAACGTGTTGAATTTCAATTTACAAATAGCATTATGAAAGCAAAAATAAAAATAATAAAAATATTTATAAGCAATTACGTCTTTATCGATTGTTAAATTCTTGCTAAAGTGTAAGGGTACCACCACTGAGAGGGTAACTTCACAGTGACTGCTGCAGCGTAAATCACAAAGTACTAGAAACATTCAACAAGTCTTCTGGGGTCTTGGTAGCTCAGCCGTCAGAGCGTTGGACCGGTAATCCAGGGGTTCAATTCCCCCTCGAGCTTCATAAGTCAGGTTGATTTTTTCTACTAAAATTGTATCTTGTAACTAAATGTAGCATTGCAAACATTAAAATATAAACGTGAAATGTGCGAGAAAACTTTACAAACCAACGCCTGTGGTATTTAACTTAACTAATGACTCCAAACTGTTCTAATCATGTAGCTACTCTGTGCAACCGCCCCGCTTATGGTCCCGATACGCGGCCATAAAAAGCCCAGCTGGTCCGTCCGCCCGACTTTAGTCAGCAATTACTTGCGGGCTTATTGCTATCCTACATAGCGAACACCAAGTTTTTGCCCAAGCAAAAACAGCCCAACGCGTTACAACACAATTTCAATACAGCAATGCTCGCTCAGCTCGCTTGCAAGACATTTCGAAGGTATGCAGATGTCTTGTCAGTGGCTATTTGGCTTTTTTAAAACTCGTTGTGGTCAGACTGATCTCGATGTGTCCACGTTCTTGCATTATCCCCTTCATCTGTTCTGTGTAGTAGTAACATGTTAATTAACATAGACTTTTTTATGAAAATGTGGTTTAGTGCGAATGTTTTATTAGTCTAGATAGCTGAATTTCTCGTTTTATGGATTCTGGAGAGAGCGTTTATGCTTTTTCTGTAAATTGTAAAGGAAAAACAAACATAATCCATATTTAGGACAGAAGTTAGAAAAAAACATTAGCAATGTTAAAAATTTTACAAACAAGTTAAAAGAATTACTTATAAGAAGGTGCTATTATAATATATCAGAATATTTAGAAGACAAACATTTATAAAAATAAAAAATATAAAAATCAAATATCAAATTAATAGTTAATAATTAATATATAAAAATCAATTATCTAATCTATAATATAAATTATAGATTAGATAATTACAAATAAATTATTATTACTATTATTATTGTTATTAATTATCATTTTTTATTTATTTTTTCTTAAAAAATATAATGTGTATAATAAATGAAAATATAAGAATAAAAGCTAATTTACTTTAAAATAATTGGAAAAGTCTTCCCTCTTCAAATTGCTGTGCCCGACAGGGCCCATAATGAACCTGTACCTATATTATAACAACTTTGTAACATTATGGTGTGCAATAAAAATATTGAGTATTGAGTATTGAAGTTGGTGCAATTCTACAGTAGGTACTGGGTGAGTAACGGCTATACATTTTTTTCGAATTAAAGGATCTTTAAATTGTAGAATTAGTTAACCCATTTACGGGAGTTATACCTTTTTGTCGACTGCGCAGCTGCAAACATTTAAGAGTGACTTAATAGATACGAACACTCAATAGAAGTCTGTTAGTCCAAGGTCAGGTACAGACAAAAAGACCACGTGGCCGATCGCCAACCCGTTAGAGACGACGACCCAATTTAGAACGGTGCAATATTAGAGAAATTGCAATGTCGCTAGAAATGGAGAAACATTGCAACATCTGTGAGCCTCGCCAAGGAAGGTGATGCTGATTATGATAAACCGTCATCTTCTAAGATGATGATAGAAAATGTTCTGGATTGGAGCAAGGATTAACTACTGCTGTTAGTGTAACAATTTTTTTATAAAATAAAACTAGAAAAAGGTTTTTATTTTAAGTACTTTTTTATTTTATTTGTTCGCCAATTTCTAATTAAATAATAATGGACATTGTTTTTCGACCTTTCTTCGTCTAATATTTACAATAATTCTAGTTGAATTTATTAGAACTAGCGGTCGCCCAGTGGTCGAAATTCGACCGTAATTTTATTAAGGCTGCACGGATTGTATCCTAAGCATTGAAAATTTTAAAAAGATAGAATGTGAGTTTGATTGGCATTGACAGATGACGGCTGCATTAAAGACAAACAATACGTGTGTGTCAAATTTATGGTAGTGTGTGTAGTGTTGTTTTTGTTGATTTAATGTATTTTTAGACATAATAAAAAAAAATTAACATTCGGATAACCTTCTCTATATAAACTATAAGTGTGCAAAATTTCATACTCCTCCGTCTCGCGCAAGTTTCGTAAAAACGGGTGCAAAGTTTTCGCTTCACGTATTAATATATAGATATAAAAAATCTGAAAACATCTTTAATAGCCTCAAGTTAAATCCAATGGAGACAGATAAAAAAGGATATAATTTACGTACTACATAGATTTCCATCACATTCTTCATGTTTTATGGGAAATTGTTACTAGAATTCACATATATATCCAATAAATATTATTAACACACGAATCACGAAGTCGTAAATTTTAATATAGTCTACATTCAGAAAAAAAACCTCTATAAATGTGGATAAAAAAAAGTTTTACCGGCAGTACGGCACGCATTAATCAAAAAATAATCGGATCTCCGCCAAAGTTGGGTGATCCTCATACTGTACGTGTCGCGGCGCTTCCCATCGGAATCGGAAGCGATGGAAGGCTGCTGAAAAGGGTGTAGCTATCTGATGAGCCGTCGAATTTTGGCTCCGTTACAAGGGTCGGGTTGGCTGCACACAGTACAATTTGACCAGTAAATTTTCGACCAAATTACGTCTTTTTTCTGAGTGTAAAGACAATGCCACGGGTCTGCCGTTTAAGTGAAAGAAAGGCAGCCAGTTAACAAAATATTTATAAAGGAAAAAAAATACATCAGGTACATAAATAAGGTCGGGTCGTGGGGTGAAGCCCCTTAATTTTTTGTTCTGCAGTTCGGCACTTCCCTGTGTCTGCGGTGCTCAGGAATCCAGCTTGATCGGCAACGGGTGGTAGTGGATCACAGGAAGGTTGGTTGTTGGTATGCGCGCGGCCGATCGGGAAATACGGCAACCGTAGTACTTCAGTGGTAAGCCTTAGAACCCCAAGCTAAATTTGTTTCTCAATAAGTGAATACCTATTGTAATTCTAATGAGAAGTAATAAAGTTCTTTAACCATAACCATAATCTTAGGATATATAAAAGTAAGTATCTTTGCCTAAGTGCTAGTGACATGGGTTTACCAACCCTGAAAAATATCCTCTTAACTGTGGGCAAAATAGCGCTAAACCTAGTAGTTACACTGTAAAGTTTATTTTATTTTTATTTATTCATTTATTTCATGCAACAAACAATTTACAAGATGGAAAAATACAAAGAGGCTCATAAAATATATATCTTACAGACTAACATACATACAAAAATTAAAACTATGCTACACGTAAAGACGGCGACGCCGACGTGCGCCGGAGCATGGTGTCCGGTAGCCTTTAGCTCATAGCTTCAGACAGGAGCACATCAATCTAGGACTGTTTCCTAGCGGCAGATATAGATTTCCAGATGGGTTTCTTGCGGGAACCTTACCACCGGCTACCAATTTTATTACAATAAAAAATAATTCCATCACAATTAAAATTAACATAATTTCATTAAACGTAACGGTCACATTTTATCAACTGCAAATATTTTGATAAAACATCTAATTATGTCTGAGAAATAAGGCTCTAGCATTAAAAAAAATCAGGCTAGTTTATTTTTTTAACTTTTTCTGACACAAAAATTGTAATACTTTTAAGAGCGGCCTCTCTGTCGGCTCCTTTGAATGAAACTACCGAAAGTGCTTTTTTGCGTTTTTCTTGAAAAGTAGCGTATAAAAATTTAAGGTTTTTTCATAAAAATAGTTTATATATGTTGTTGAATCTATCCTCAAATAATATCCTAAAATATTTGCAGTTGATAAAATGTGACTTTATATGATGAAGATCAGATTCTACCATGTTTTTCGCGTACAGTTCGTCGGGAAAAATCCCAGAGAAAGAAATGTCTGTATTTGATTAATTCTTGACATAAACTATTTGTAATTTAATCGCTATGTAATAAAACCCAGTTTGTAATTGTTGAACCGTCTAAAATGTTAATGATTCTCTTTGTCTGAATTTCAGACAGAAGAGAATCATTAACATTTTGGTTGCCTTTAATGCTTTTCCATAACCGTTTGTGAACAAACTACAAAAAACAAAATATCGAAACTTAAAAAACCGCATGCTACTATATTTTCAACGAATTTTTCGAGCGATTTAAGATTCAAAGAAATTGTAACATACCAATTCGGACAAGACTTTATCTACTGCACTCCCACGTGTCGTGTCGGTAGTGAATAATTACCAATGCGGTGTCCGGGCACCGTCCGGGCGCGTCCGGCGCTGTCCGGGAGATAAGGGTATAATTACACGGTACCGAAAGGTGGAGCCCGTTAATTGAGTTATTCTGTCCGCGACAGGAGCATAGACAGTTGAACTTTGTCTCTGTTGACAGTTTTTTAATGAAAGGAGGTGGCAATCCTGTTCGTTCTTGTCGTTGTTCTATGTTTAAAAATATTTCATGGTAGGATTAGTTTTATGTTTGGATCAACTAAGAAAATAACACGCAATGATCACGTCTTACGGGAAAGCATGGAAAGTCTTTATTATTGTACATGTTGTAAATTTCTATAAGTAGAAGAGCATTTAGTTTATACAATTATACAAATTAAATGTTTTTAACGTTGAAGAACCAAAATAAATAAATAAAGCATTTGGATATTGCGACCTGGCAATAATGAGAATCATAAGTAAAAGAAAAATAATCAATATTTACCATAGTTGTCGGTATTTAGACCTAATACAACAATACAATCAGTTTTAGCAGCATTTTAAAAATACATTTACTTAATTATTGAACATATATTTAATAATTATGGGAACAGTTGCGGAAAGAGAAGACCAGGGGATCTTTGAATCCCATCGGTGATCTCGAAATTAAATGTGACAAGAAATACATTCATCATCAGCTCATTTTATGTCCCCACTGCTGGGGCACGAGCCTTCCCTATAGATGGATAGGGAGAACGGGCCATAAACCACCACGCGGGCCCAGTGCGGATTGATGGTTGTTAATGACCGCTTATGCAGCCGGGACCAACGGATTTACGTGCCTTCCGCAGCACGGAGGAGCTCGAGATGATAAATGTTTGGTCACCCATCCGATGACCGGCCTTTGCGAAAGTTGCTTAACCTCAGCACTCACAGACCGGGCACGTTAACCACTGCGCTATCGAGCTCCTCCAGAGGGTCCCCAGAGATAGATAAAATTAATATAATATGTAGGTACTACATTACATTTGCACGTCACACTGACACCGGAGGTAGGTGGGCCTCAGATGCGTCGAACAAGCCTAACTTGTTCATAAAAAAGTTTCATGAGTTTAGAGATACGACCGATGTCAGGTATTAAAAAAAAAACACCAATTTTAGATAATTTTTGTATCAGAGTTTTTTTAGAGAGCCCTTTATTTAACTTTTTTTTACGTCTACGTCTTTAAAAATAGTTACTTAATGATGAAACAACAATATTTAGAAGAAAAGTCATGTGCAAAAACGTCAAACTGATAGTTTCTCTCAACTTTATTATCACACAAAAGCAATGGCTTCTACTTTGAGCAGCAACCGTGAAAAAAATTTACTTTAAACTTTTCTATGGACAAGTTAGGCTTGTTCGACGCGTCTGAGGCCCACCACCTACCTCCGGTGTCAGTGTGACGTGCTAATTTTGGGACACCTGTATATGTATATCGTACTATCTAATCAGTTGTGGCTTGAAACGCTTGGCTTGAAACTAGTTAATTATTATTTTTTCTTTTTGAATGGACTATCGCTGAAGTCTGCTTGTATTAGCATCTTTATCAGGTCTATCGGCCATCTTGCGTTAATTACTGCAGCTTAGTCCACTCGCCATTTTGTTTTGGTACACACGCAAATACATTTTAAGACACTATCTAATTTTTATCATCAGGTTGTATAAGTCCCACTGTACTTAAGTATTTCAACATGAAAATAGTATTTATAAATATTCACGAAAGATCATAAACATAAAATATTGTACTATAATCGATTTTACATATGCCGACTATTTTATGCTTAGGTAACACAAAATCTAAAAGTATTTTTTTCATTTTTGCGAATACATTAATTGTCGCTAATACATTAATAAAATACATTAATTGTCGCATTAATTGTCGCTCATTTCATACAAATTGCTGAATTCAACATCGCATTTTGTATAAAATCTAATTAAATATTTTAAAGTTTAATTTTACTATGCAAACCCGTAGGTTTGACTATTTACATATAATTTTACGCAAATATTGTTGCGAACAAATTACAATTTGAAAAAAGAGAAAGAGTTGAAAAAATTCCACGAGCGGGATTCAAAATGTGTGATTTTTACTATTGAAAATGGTTATCAGATGCAAATCGTCTGTGACGTATTTTTGG
>OY720035.1:886471-910214 GCA_963082485.1 Eudonia mercurella
ATCTGAGTGCAAAAGCCGTTTTTATCCGCTAGAGGATAAAGTAAATTGAATTTAGAACATCGTGTGCACTAAGTTTGTGAATTCAAAACATCATCAAACCTATTTACTTCTACCTCCATGGTGCCGAATTTATTAGTACTGTAGCAACCGGGACTCCTTGCTCGGGCATACTTACTGGCAGCCGCTGTGGCCTGAATTCAAACGTAGTAGAAGAAAAAGGGATGGAAGAAAAAAGAAGAACATCGCGGACTCGGTGACGGGCCGCGACGACGATTTGATTGTTATGATTTCATGTTGAAAGCAATATAGATATTTAAAGCTTTTAAAGTGTTATTATTCGATACAACCCCCGGTACCTTAAGTAACGACCCAGCGGGGTGTTACAGTACACAAGTCACTAATACCAACATTACAGTACCTAACAAAAATATTACACTCAACTTAAGGGGGTGCCGCGCGGAATTTCGAAAATTTACGTGTTTTTAAATCACTGGTGCTAGGCGTTAAATAGATCATATACATTAAAAGGCCTAGTGTAGGTTAGTTTGATCCTTTCACAAGGCCATGGTTGTCTTGGAATTTGAAACAAATACCCAGGAACTGCATAAACAATACGTAAAAGTAATGATATCTACAAACTTATTTCTTCAGAAACTTTGTAAATATAGCACAAATGAAACAATGATCCGACATCAAAATGTTTGTATTGATATTCCACAGGCCACTGTTGTCTTATTTTCAATTAAAAAATATAAATATGAAAATAGTAAGACTTTTATTATTTTTTACCCAAACGCCTATGATTTTACGAAAGTAAACAGTGCTCTAATTAAATCACCAGCCTACTCTGTGCAGATATTAGTGTGCGTGCGTATTTGTAGTCGTGCGCCGTTGTCATACCACTGCCAAGCGCCACTCGCTCTCTATCATAAAGAAACTTGAAACTCGCAGTTTTGCGTCCGCGCTGCACCCCCTTAAGTAACTGTAGCAACGTTACTTTCAATTTTTCTTAATTATACCTAAGTATTACCTATCATAATGTAGTAGTTAATACCTAAACTGTAATAAAATCTTCTTGTGATTGTAAATGTTTTTTTTTTTGCATTTAGTCATTTCCTCGCTGAGGTGGGATGAAAAGTTACGTGTTGCACTCGAGTGCAAAGATTTTTCACCTGGTGCTCTTTTGATTCCCTCGCTAACGCTCAGGATTCTAATTTTTGATTTTTGATTTTTTTACAAGGCATCCAACAGTCAAATACTAATATTGAGAACTCCGTTGCCTTCTTAACAGCACAAAATGAAGAGTATAAAAAAAGGATTGAATTATTAGAGGAACGATCTAAAGAAGATAGAAAATATATTGCAATCATGGAAGAGAAGATGGAAATTATGCAACAGGACAGTAGGAAAGCTAACCTAGAAATAAAAAATGTACCAAAAAAACAAAATGAAACTAAAGAGGACTTGCTAAATATGGTTATGGATTTGTCTAAATCTGTTGGCTGTAAAATTGAGACACTGGCCATACGCGACATTTATAGGATTAAAGGAAAGAGAGTTTCAAACGTAAACACACCTATTATAGTTGAGACAAACTCAACCCTAACCAAAAATGATATCCTAAAATCTTGTAAAGCCCACAATATTAAACAAAAAACAAAATTGTGTGCTAAGCACTTGGGGATGCGCACCCAAGAAGACACGCCTATTTTTGTATCGGAACAACTCACCCCCAAGGCTGCTCGTTTACATTTCCTTGCTCGTGACCTAGTGAAGAATAAAGCATACAAGTACTGCTGGACTGCGTACGGGCGCGTGTACCTGAGGAAAGACGACAACACGCCGGTCATTCAAATTAAAAACGAAGCGCAAGTACAACAACTTATAATACACAAATGACTAAATGTAGATCTGTGTTTATATTCTGTATTCACGTTGCTTATTTCTCAACAATGTATAATGGTAACCCTGCACTTACACTTATACAAATTAACGATCCTAATCCCAGCAAATGTTATACTTCTATTCCTCTATTTTTGTTTTTGTTTTTGTTGTTGTGTTCAAATAATTCACCCTAATAATAAGAATAATTATATAAATGAGAATAAGGAAAAGAACGAAAATTTTAATCTTAAGCCAAATTATTTACTGACTGTATTATTATATAATGACAATGTAACAAGTCTTAGATTATTAATCTGTTATTACTCCCAAACTGTAATATGTACAAAAAAAAAAATTATATCTGTTATAATAGTACTTGTATACATAAATGCACGTCATATACACAAACCTAAAATAATAATATTTATATTTCTAACGTTTAAGTATAATATTGCCTATATTTACAAAAGCTCAAACAACAAGCGCAATTACATAATACTATTTCTTGTAATGATAACATATCTGAACTTATGGCCGAATTACATATTAATAAAAAATACCTACTTATATAGTAAATTTAATTCCCATAATGAAATCATTACCGGAAACACTATAATATGTACAAAAATAAAAATAATTTTAACAATACGTGTATACTCGTATATTAACAAACACATATACAAACTTAAAAGTATAATATATAAATATCCCATGTTCAAGAAAAATATTGCCTCTACTCATATTTACATAAAATTAAACAATACTCAAAAATACACTATACTATTTATTATAACAATAATATATCTGAATAAACGGTCAAATAGTATGTTAATAAATAAAATAAATAAATACTTATATTATAAACTTTATGCCTTTAAGAAAATTATTACTTGCTACAGTTTTTATAATCAATATATATCAAATATTCACACTGAAATAGAGTTGGTAACTACAACTACTCCTTTTCTTTCACACCGCCTATTATGCACTGCATTCTCAACCGTATTTAACAATGTGTGATACAATTCAAACTATTACCGAAATGGACAATATAAATATAGCAGAATCAGTAACATGTGATCCCGCAGAACTACCTAACCACTGTCAAGTTAAAAATACGGACCTAACTGTAATTGCTCAGAACATTCGAAGTATTTACTGCAATTTCGACGATTTTATGACTAATGTGTCTTCACTTGCCTTCGAAACTGATATCATCATTTTAACTGAGTGCCGCATTGATACAAATAAACCAATACCTAAATTAAACAATTATTGCTCAGGAGTCACTACGTCCAGGTTGAACCAGAATGATGGAGTTGTCGTTTATGCAAAACAATCACTACAACCAAAAATCAAAGAAGTGAAATTAATCCATGCATCTTGTTTGCAAGTAGATATAGCCAATCACTCTATACTGGGTATATATCGATCTCCATCTATCACTAATCCAGATAGTTTTATAAATTCATTGTGTCATCATTTAACCAATATCAATTCATCTAATAATGTAATTATAGCTGGTGATATCAATATTAATATTTTACCGAAATCAAAGGAAAAATTGCATGAAATAAATAATAGAATGTCCTACTTAAATATGCTGTCAGCCCATGGTATTCTGCCTGGTCATAGTTTACCTACAAGAGAAAGTAGTTGTCTTGATCACGTCCTGCTAAAAATAAACCCTAAAAAACACAAGGCTTTCATAGCCGTTTTGACAACAACTATTACTGATCATTACACCACGTTCCTCACTATAGCTAAAACTAAATTACATAAGCCTATATCTAAAACAAAAACAAAAATTGATTATGAAAATGCTCTAAAATATCTACAAAAGAAAAATATGTCCGACCTACTTTTTTGTAAAGACCCTAATTTTATTACCACCACTTTGACAAACAAAATAATCGAGTCACTAAAGGAAAATACAATTACCCTCCGAGTTCCTAAAAGTCAGCGTACACTAAAGCCATGGATGACAAAAGGCATCTTAAACTGCATAAAAAACCGCAATAAAATGCAAAAACAATTACGTAATGATCCTGGTAATATATTAAAAAAAATTACGTACACTAGGTATAGAAATTTTCTCAACAATCTTATTAGAAAAACAAAAAGAAACTATGAAAGAAACATGATTAACACCTCTATTACAAATAATAAACAATTATGGAAAAATATTAAAATGTTAACATATAGCAATAAAAACAAAAATACAAATTCTGAATTAAATGACATAAAGCCATCCCGTCTCGAATCAGCAAACCATATAAATAACTTTTTTGCAAATATAGGTAAGCAACTTGCAAACGATATTGTAGCCACTATGTCCAAAGATGAAGCACAAAAATACTTACGCAACCTTCCAAGCCAACCCCAATCTTTTTCTCTGTTAGAGACAGACAGCGAGGAAGTTGAAAACATCATCAGGAATCTAAAACCAGACAGTGCTCCTGGATGGGACAACATCCCCACCAAATATATCCAACATATAAAAACTGAAATATCGCCTATTATAGCACACCTCGGCAATTTGTGTTTTGAAACAGGCACTTTTCCATCTTTGCTTAAGGAGTCTATTATAACTCCCATACATAAGAGTGGCCCCGGAGATGACATTAATAACTATAGGCCTATCTCAGTTTTAACAGTCTTATCAAAAATATTAGAAAAATTATTAAATTCCCGTCTTTTTAACTATCTTAATACTTATAACATTCTTTCGACTTCTCAATTTGGCTTTAGGAACGGAATTTCAACTGAAGATGCTATTACATCCCTTACTTCGACCATAGTCAATAACTTAGACAATGGCACTAAAGTTATATCTTGCTTTATAGATCTCAAAAAAGCTTTTGATACTGTCTCCGTTCCAATTCTCTTATGCAAATTAGAAAAGATTGGAATTAGAGGTAAACAACTCTCAATCTTTGAGGACTACCTTACAGGTAGGACTCAGAGAGTGAAACTTGATGGTATTACTAGCGAAGGTACTAGTGTCGACTACGGTGTTCCTCAAGGAAGCGTATTGGGCCCAACTCTTTTCCTCGTCTATATCAATGACCTGTGCAACATGAAACTTAAAAACGCAAACATATTTTCGTATGCGGACGATACTGCTATTGTTTTTACTGGGTCGAATTGGGATGAGGCTCGTGTCAGTGTTGAACAAGGGATGGCTCAGGTTGCTAAATGGCTTAAAAACAATTTACTCACTCTAAACACAGACAAAACAAACTATATTTGTTACAATATCTATAGCAGCCCACAGCCTTCCCAAAATTTTGTTATAAAAATCCATTCATGTGGCATTATTTCGAATTACGACTGCAACTGTCCATCAATAGGAAAAGTAAACCAAACCAAGTACTTGGGTGTAGTGGTTGACGAAAGATTATCTTGGTATCCCCAAATCGAACATCTATCAGCTAGAGTTCGCAAATTCATTTGGATGTTTAAGACCTTGCGCCACATAGTCCCAAAAAAACTATTAAACGACATTTACATCTCTCTGGTCCAATCTGTCGTCACTTACTGCATTCCGGTCTGGGGTGGCGCTTTAAAGACTCGCTTTCTGGAAGTCGAAAGAGCACAAAGAACGCTCTTGAAAGTTATGTACTTCAAGAAACGAACTTTCTCAACTTCTGAACTTTACCAGACATGCAGTCTACTATCTATTAGAAAATTATATATTCTGCATGCAATATTAAGGAAACACAAATACTTACCTTACAAACCTGATACGGTACGGAGAAGAAGAATGTATGCTGTTGCTTACATACCCCCAACTCAAACAAAATTTGCAAGCGTACAGCTCGCTTCTCGGTCTGCCCGTATATATAATAAAATAAATAATGAACTCAACATCTATAATAAAACTTATAAAGAATGTAAATCCTTATTAATAACTTGGCTAAAAAATATAAACTATGATGAACTAGAGACCTTTATTTCCTAATATCTAATGTAATAATCACATACGCTCACACACACACACACAGACACACACCCCGACACACCCCCACACACTCACACACACACACACACACACACACACACACACACACTCACACACACACACACACACACACACACACACACACACCTCACACACGCACACACACACAGTTAGTTATATTTGGTTTTTATTTTATTAATTAAGTAGTTTTTGTTATATAAATTGAGTAACTAGCTACGTGGTAACTTCTATGTATACCTTAGAGATAAGAAAGAGCGGAACCTCTTGAAACAGGCAAATTGTGTCTAAAAGGAGGCTCCAGCCACTGCTATTGTTACCTATCTTTAAGTTACCCAATAAATGAATTTTTATTTATTTTATTTTTTTTATTAAGATTCAAAATAAAAAAAATGTTATATATCTTGAAATGAAACAACTTTTACGGATCTACTCGCGTTTATTTTCTTAACATACGAGTACATAGAGGCCTCCGATGACAAGAAGTTTGGTACCTCTGCCAGCGCATTAGCCATGCAATCCAAAGAGGTCAGAAGCTGAGATTTTTTTTCTTAGTTCGTTGACGCTGAAAACGCTTTTTGAAGTCATCAGAAAAAATATTTCCAAAAATGATACCTATGATATTTTGCTTGATCGTTTTCATAGTTTTGTTATGCCGCTATGTAGTGATTATTTGTAAAATGAACTCGGGTAGGTTTCACCCCCAAGTAACTACACCTACATTAAATATTGATTAAATAAAAAAACACGACAATTCAAAACTCATTTCACATATATATCCAATAAATATTATTAACACACGAATCACGAAGTCGTAAATTTTAATATAGTCTACATTCAGAAAAAAAACCTCTATAAATGTGGATAAAAAAAAGTTTTACCGGCAGTACGGCACGCATTAATCAAAAAATAATCGGATCTCCGCCAAAGTTGGGTGATCCTCATACTGTACGTGTCGCGGCGCTTCCCATCGGAATCGGAAGCGATGGAAGGCTGCTGAAAAGGGTGTAGCTATCTGATGAGCCGTCGAATTTTGGCTCCGTTACAAGGGTCGGGTTGGCTGCACACAGTACAATTTGGCCAGTAAAATTTCGACCAAATTACGTCTTTTTTCTGAGTGTAAAACAATGCCACGGGTCTGCCGTTTAAGTGAAAGAAAGGCAGCCAGTTAACAAAATATTTATAAAGGAAAAAAAATACATTAGGTACATAAATAAGGTCGGGTCGTGGGGTGAAGCCCCTTAATTTGTGCTCTGCAGTTCGGCACTTCCCTGTGTCTGCGGTGCTCAGGAATCCAGCTTGATCGGCAACGGGTGGTAGTGGATCACAGGAAGGTTGGTTGTTGGTATGCGCGCAGCCGATCGGGAAATACGGCAACCGTAGTACTTAGTCGTTCAGCCTTAGAACCCCAATCTTAGGATATATAAAAGTAAGTATCTTTGCCTAAGTGGTAGTGACATGGGTTTACCAACCCTGAAAAATATCCCCTTAACTGTGGGAAAAATAGCGCTAAACCAAGTAGTTACACTGTAAAGTTTATTTTGTTTTTATTTATTCATTTATTTTATGCAACAACTACAACAATGTACAAGATGGAAAAATACAAAGAGGCCCATAAAATAGATATACATACAAAAATTAAAACTATGCTACACGTAAAGACGGCGATGCCGACGTGCGCCGGAGCATGGTGTCCGGTAGCCTATAGCTCATAGCTTCAGACTCATGAATCTAGGACTGTTTCCTAGCGGCAGATATAGGTTTCCAGATGGGTTTCTTGCGGGAACCTTACCACCGGCTACCAATTTTATTAAAATAAAAAATAATTCCATCACAATTAAAATTAACAAAATTTCATTAAACGTAGCGGTCACGTTTTATCAACTGCAAATATTTTGACAAAACATCTAATTACCTACATCAGAGAAATTAGGCCCTAGCATTTAAAAAAAAATTAGGCCAGTTTATTTTTTTTACTTTTCCACAAATAATTGTAATATTTTTAAGAGCGGCCTCTCTGTCGGCTTCTTTGAATGAAACTATGGGTAATCTGTGCTACGGGCACGTGTAAGCGGTGAAGGCATTGCGGCCTCTCTGTTTCGGCTCCTTTGAATTGAAACTACCGAAAGTGCTTTATTTTACTTTTTAATCGAAATGTTTTTTGGCGTTTTTCTTGAAAAGTAGCTTAAATTTAAGGTTTTTTCATAAAAATAGTTTATATATGTTTTTTTGAATCTATCCTCAAAATATTTGCACATAATGAAGATCAGAATCTACCATGTTTTTCGCGTACAGTTCGTCGGGAAAAATCCCAGAGAAAGAAATGTCTATTTATTTGATTAATTCTTGACATAAACTATTTGTAATTTAATCGCTATGTAATAAAACCCAGTTTGTAATTGTTGAACCGCCTAAAATGTTAATGATTTTCTTCTCTCTGAAATTCAGACAGAAGAGAATCATTAACATTTTGGTTGCCTTTAATGCCTTTCCATAACCGTTTGTGAACCAACTACAAAAACAAAATATTGAAACCTGAAAAACCGCATGCTACTATATTTTGAACGAATTTTTCGACCGAATTAAGATTCAAAGAAATTGTAACATACCTATTCGGACAAGACTTCATCTACTGCACTCCCACGTGTCGTGTCGGTAGTGAATAATTACCCGTGCGGTGTCCGGGCACCGTCCGGGCGCGTCCGGCGCTGTCCGGGAGATAAGGGTATAATTACACGGTACCGAAAGGTGGAGCCCGTTAATTGAGTTATTCTGTCCGCGACAGGAGCATAGACAATTGAACTTTGTCTCTGTTGACAGTTTTTAATGAAAGGAGGTGGCATTCCTGTTCGTTCTTGTCGTTGTTCTATGTTTAAAAATATTTCATGGTAGGATTAGTTTTATGTTGGGAACAACTAAGAAAATAACACGCAATGATCACGTCTTACGGGAAAGCATGGAAAGTCTTTATTATTGTGCATGTTGTAATTTTCTATAAGTGGAAGAGCATTTAGTTTATACAATTATACAAATTAATTAAATGTTTTTAACGTTGAAGAACCAAAATAAATAAGTAAAGCATTTGGATATTGCGACCTGGCAATAATGAGAATCATAAGTAAAAGAAAAATAATCAATATTTACCATAGTTGTCGGTATTTAGACCTAATACAATAATACAATCAGTTTTAGCAGCATTTTAAAAATACATTTACTTAATTATTCACATAATAATTTGTATTAAACTATTGGTAAATAAATTAATTAAAAATTCACAGATATCATTACCATCGTATCTAACAAACATGTATCACCAGGATATCTTTGTTTTTGTCATTGACCGTACTTTCCACTACACGTGCCCGCTCTTACTTAAAGTTCAATAATTAGCTTTCACGTAAAATAAACATTAAGTGAATCGTAATGAACCCATTACGTTTAACGTTAAGTAAATAATCAAGTTAAAAGATAACTTTAGTGTACTGCTCAGAGACCTCCAACTGAGTGAATAAGGTTGCGACTTTGCCGTCAGCAAACTCTCTCCAAAAAAATATATCTTGCAACTAATAATTATGGGAACAGTTGCGGAAAGAGAAGACCAGGGGATCTTTGAATCCCATCGGTGATCTCGAAATTAAATGTGACAAGAAATACATTCATCATCAGCTCATTTTATGTCCCCACTGCTGGGGCACGAGCCTTCCCTATAGATGGATAGGGAGAACGGGCCATAAACCACCACGCGGGCCCAGTGCGGATTGATGGTTGTTAATGACCGCTTATGCAGCCGGGACCAACGGATTTACGTGCCTTCCGCAGCACGGAGGAGCTCGAGATGATAAATGTTTGGTCACCCATCCGATGACCGGCCTTTGCGAAAGTTGCTTAACCTCAGCACTCACAGACCGGGCACGTTAACCACTGCGCTATCGAGCTCCTCCAGAGGGTCCCCAGAGATAGATAAAATTAATATAATATGTACTACATTACATTTGCACGTCACACTGACACCGGAGGTAGGTGGGCCTCAGATGCGTCGAACAAGCCTAACTTGTTCATAAAAAAGTTTCATGAGTTTAGAGATACGACCGATGTCAGGTATTAAAAAAAAAAACACCAATTTTAGATAATTTTTGTATCAGAGTTTTTTTAGAGAGCCCTTTATTTAACTTTTTTTTACGTCTACGTCTTTAAAAATAGTTACTTAATGATGAAACAACAATATTTAGAAGAAAAGTCATGTGCAAAAACGACAAACTGATAGTTTCTCTCAACTTTATTATCACACAAAAGCAATGGCTTCTACTTTGAGCAGCAACCGTGAAAAAATTTACTTTAAACTTTTCTATGGACAAGTTAGGCTTGTTCGACGCATCTGAGGCCCACCACCTACCTCCGGTGTCAGTGTGACGTGCTAATTTTGGGACACCTGTATATGTATATCGTACTATCTAATCAGTTGTGGCTTGAAACGCTTGGCTTGAAACTAGTTAATTATTATTTTTTCTTTTTGAATGGACTATCGCTGAAGTCTGCTTGTATTAGCATCTTTATCAGGTCTATCGGCCATCTTGCGTTAATTAATGCAGCTTAGTCCACTCGCCGTTTTGTTTTGGTACACACGCAAATACATTTTAAGACACTATCTAATTTTTATCATCAGGTTGTATAAGTCCCACTGTACTTAAGTATTTCAACATGAAAATAGTATTTATAAATATTCACGAAAGATCGTAAACATAAAATATTGTACTATAATCGATTTTACATATGCCGACTATTTTAAGCTCGTTCCATCGTCGGCCTCTTCTTAGCCCTAGGGATTAGAATGAGGCCAAGAGCAAGCCCATCATACAATAAAAAAAAAAAAAAATCTAAAAGTATTTTTTTCATTTTTGCGAATACATTAATTGCGCTAATACATTAATAAAATACATTAATTGTCGCATTAATTGTCGCTCATTTCATACAAATTGCTGAATTCAACATCGCATTTTGTATAAAATCTAATTAAATATTTTAAAGTTTAATTTTACTATGCAAACCCGTAGGTTTGACTATTTACATATAATTTTACGCAAATATTGTTGCGAACAAATTACAATTTGAAAAAAGAGAAAGAGTTGAAAAAATTCCACGAGCGGGATTCAAAATGTGTGATTTTTACTATTGAAAATGGTTATCAGATGCAAATCGTCTGTGACGTATTTTTGGCTATAGCTCCGAGGATTTTGAGAGAATCGCGATGGAAATAGTACCAAGAGTTGAGGAATTTATCGAGACACGTGTGAGCGTCTGAATTTTGAAAATCGGCTGGAAACTTTTTAAAATTTTTATAAAATGTAAAAATAATCGGGTTTTTTGGGGGATGTTAATATTTAAAAAAAAACTGACTTAAGAAAAAAAAAACAAATGTTGAAAACATATTACAAAAACACAATGTTCAAATAATTTTAAATTTGCGTATCAAATTATTTGAACATTGACTTAAGAAAAAATAAAAAAGGGTCCCCTATACTAATACCTTAGTATTAAGTTTAGCTACAAAATGGTAATTTTTTTTTGAAAATTGGTTAATAATTGTGACCTGTAAGGTGGTCCCTTTAGATTTTGCATTGTAGAAAAACGGGTATTTCCGTATATAAAAAGTGATGTAGCTTCTTTGATTATTGACCGATCGTCATGGTAATAGTGTTTTAAAAGATGGTAATGGCAAGAAATGCATTCAGGTTAGAATTGTGTTATTTAAAATATTTTTTTTCGTATGTTTGTTGTATTCATTTTCAATGCTCCGATTCTTGCGGGGACTGCGAAATCTGTAAAATTTTTCAAACGGTAGGTTTGATTTCGTTCGAAAACAGATTTTAAAAAAATTCGGTGGCCTTGTAAGAGTTCGTAATTCAACAACTCAGTCTTTTTCCAATTTGGTGTGGTATAAACATCTAACTATTTATATTCGCTTAGAAGAAATACATCAAGGCGGCGTCGAAGCTTGAAAAATGTGGTAAGTATAGTGTTTTGCACTTGCGATCGCGGAAGGGTGTTTGTGACTTAGTTTCAGGTATTGCGATTGCATTCTTCGGTACAAAAGCTCTGGCTGCCGGCCGCGGATGGTGGCCGTTCACACATAGCTACTGGCACTTGGGATTTTTTAGTTTTTTTTATTAATTACAAATGCACCTTTACGAATCCACTTGCTTGTTGTTGTAATATTTTAGTGTGCGGTTATGTGAGACTAAAAAGTAATAAAATATTTTTCGGTATTTATTGAGTACTAATACTTGAATAAAATTGTTAATTATCTTTATGAGAAGCGAAAACCTGGGTAATGTTCGTCTTTAGCCTCTGGGCTAGACCTTGTACTCGTAGTTTAATAAAGAAAAGGGAAATTACCACAAAAATGTTTAATGGAAATCTAACACAAGGTTAATTAAATTGTACCTTAACAATGCATTATTTAAATCGAGATTGGCTAGTCTAATAACAGTTTGCAATGTAGTTGTGTTGAAAAAAGAAAATAAAGATGATTTGAACATATTTATTTTCATTAATACCAGGAAGGTACTCACCATGACTTCGGAAAAAGTTTTGAAAAACTGTTTTCATAATGATTGATTTGGAAGAACAATAAAGCAGCGAGCAGTACACTTAATCATTCTTAAGTTGCAGGTGCTATTAAAATAATAAAACAATTGGAAACAATACGAGTACACTACCTGTTGCCACTTACGTTATCTATTCGCGCTATAAATTAACAACAAACTTTCACCAACAACAACAAAGTCGCTCAATATGTGCGGGCAAAAGCTCAGCGAAGCTCCGCGCCCCGCGTGCCGGCCGGCGAGCGGCAGTCAGCCGGCGGCCTCCGACCGGCGCGCACGTGTCCCGCGAGTGAAGTGAGAGTGCGATGCCCGCCCGCGCGCTGGCCCTCCTCGCCGCCGCGGCCCTGGCGCTCGCGGCCTCCCCGCCCGACCCCTGCTACGAGGACGGCCGCCCCCGCCGCTGCATCCCCGACTTCGTCAACGCCGCCTTCGGGGCCCCCGTCGTCGCGTCCTCTGTTTGTGGCCGACGGGGCCCCGAGCGCCTATGTGACCCCCCTGGTGATCAACCCCCGGACTCAGCTTGCCACGTCTGTGATGCTGCTCGATCTGACCGCCGCCAACCACCGCTGCACCTCACCGACTTGAACAATCCTCACGATGTCACCTGCTGGCGTTCCGCTGCCCTCCCGACCGCCTCCTATGACTCTCCCCCCGACAACGTATCCTTGACCCTCTCCCTCGGAAAGAAGTATGAGTTGACGTACGTCAGCCTCCAGTTCTGTCCCAAAGCAGCCCGTCCTGATTCCGTTGCGATTTACAAGAGCCCTGACTACGGCGTCACCTGGCAACCCTTCCAGTTCTACTCCAGTCAGTGCCGTAGAGTGTACGGCAGACCGAACAAAGCAACGGTGACGGCAGCCAACGAGCAAGAGGCCAGGTGTTCCGATTCGCACAGATTGGCCGGTGAGAATGCTGGTTCCCGGTTGGCGTTCAGCACTTTGGAAGGTCGTCCGAGCGCGGCAAATTTCGACCTATCCCCGGTGCTACAAGATTGGGTGACAGCGACGGATGTGAGGGTGGTGTTTAACCGTTTGCACATGGTGAACGAAGGAGATGAGGTGGATGCGAAGAAGCAGGCGGCCCCGGGAAGCCAGCACTACGCGGTGTCTGATTTCGCGGTGGGCGGGCGGTGCAAGTGCAACGGGCACGCGTCGCGCTGCGTGCTGCAGCTGGAGGGCTCGGTGCAGCAACTGGCCTGCGACTGCAAGCACAACACCGCGGGCCGCGACTGCGAGCGCTGCAAGCCTTTCCACTTCGACCGGCCCTGGGGACGAGCCACCGCCAGAGACGCTAATGAATGCAAAGGTCAGTTTGCTTGTTTTGTTTTTGACGCTTATGTTAAGTTTTGAAATGAGAAACTCGTCTATTTCTGTTCTCAATTAGGTAGAAATTTATTTGCAAATCATTATTTTTATGTTTGCGATAGAATTAATACAATTCTAAAGTTTATAATTTTTAGTAAGCTTTTATACCTCTGCCTGTATGCTTTTACGTTAAACATACAGATGTAAACAATTCAGCTAATAAAAACACATTTGATACGATTACTTATCAAAACAATCAAGCTTTCCACAATTCATAAGTCATTGAAACGCGTCCAGCATCAGTAGAAGAAGCTACTACAAAACCCGTTTTAGATTATCTTCACATTCTTACACAAATTACGAAACTGCGGAGAGATCTATAGATGTTGTGCATCTGATGCACGCGCGTCATAAAGCGATTAAACCATGAGATGTTTATGAAAATATATACAGGGGAATTAACATTTTTTAATGCGCACTAAAAAACTATAAAAGATCCCTCTAGCAATACGAGATTCATTATTGTACCCAATAATTTTATGATTACTTTTAGTCGTAACACACTAGTTATTTTTAAGTATAATGAGATTATAAATGCATTATAATCATCGTAGCCTTTTGAACACATAAAACAATAAGCTTAATCACTTTTGTTTGCTCACATTATTTAAAGTAGCTACATCTAGTAGGTATGTCTTAATAGTTTTATTGGAATAAATCATCAGTTTTTGGGGAAGGCATACCAAATACTGTCGAAACGGGCTTAGTTGTATCATGAATGAAACACAAAGTATCACACAGTCGTAAAAGTTAATTATGTGATGGGTTCATGGGCGATAAATCAATTGAGTTAAATAGAGGACTCCTAAGCTTATAATGGTTATAGCCTGTCGGAGAGGGTCATATACTTGATAACGTGATAAGGCAAGTAAAGGAGGAATGTCAAAAATCATTTACGAACTTTCAATTGAGTAAATTACTATAAATATATTTACATTATGATAAAAGATCAGTTGGACTAAAACTAATAGTGCTACACATTCTTCGAAGGTAATAAAACTTTATCTAACTCAATATTAGATTTTAAGATCGTCAGCTAAAAAATAAACAAGTTATTGATAGACTTCGTAATGATACTGATACTATTCACAGACACGTTCCAATACAATGTGTTATTGTTGAATTTAAATTACTATCCAAACATTTGCGAAGTGAAGAAAGTTTGATTGACAGAACATTAAAACTCTTCTTAATTGTAATGAACGAATCTCAATTATAAAGGTACAAACCAATACACTCACAAATAAACTATTTTGGTAAACGCAATAAAACACAGAAGCGTGTGGGTGAAGATAACTTAATTATCCCAAGTGTGGCCTCAGCCCTAAAAAAGTCCTCACCAAAACGGGTGATAATGCGGAGATCCTTGAAATGCCCCTACAAGAGCAGTTTGTAGCTGTCTGGTAACGCAGTGTTGTGCCACAAATCATAGAGCGTGCGTGGGCGCAGCTATCGCGAGGCGTTTGTTAGCCCGTATTGTGGTGCATCGGTAGATAAACATGGAGGGTCAGAAAACCTTAACGACGCTGATAAGATTTAATTCCCGGAATATTTGGTTGATTCATTTTGGGTAATATAGCTTTAAAATGTGCATGTGGAAACTGTGTTTTCATTTCTTTCTTGCTTAGTAGATCCATTTTCTAAATCAGCGTAAGAATGTTGGAGAGGTTTTCTTATTTCCTCTTTGCATGCAAGCGATATCTACAAATGAATCCTCTGTTCATGGATACTTGGGTGTACATATTTACTTTTCAGTGTATTTTTAATTTTAACGTCTAGGTTTATTGATACAAGCTTTAATACAGACATTGTAAATCTGTTTTGTTGTCTTATCTACTTCTTGTCTGGTTAGAAGACCTGGGTTTTAGAAGATAGACATTTCAAGTTTAAATTGTACGACTCAAAAGGTTTCTTCGATGATCTTGCTCAATGCAATTCAGTGTGTTGATACGAATATTATCAGTTCTTTACACCGTCGTCAGTGTCATCAGCAATCACACAAACAAAACTGTGATCGCGCTCAGCACCTTCCAATTTGTGGCTTACGTTACCGCTAACTAAATAAAACAAAAGCGCCGGCACCACAAAGCTTACGTCAAGATTATTTTTTCTCATTACAGGCGCATTAAACGGACTCATTATTAGTTTGTCGTAACAATGAGAGACGGTACTTTCAACTTTCAACGCGAGCTGTTGTGGTTGTTTTTTATCCGCATTCATGAATGCGCCTCCCTACCATCGAATTAGTGTGCGGTCCAAGTGATCTCAATACGTCTGCCTGCGTCAGCTGTAGGCGTCTAATTATTGTTGTAATTTAATGATGAAAACAAGATGGTTTTTTTTAATTAATGAAAAGTCTGTCTTGTATTATTACGTTTTTGGTCAGGATTGCAGGACCAAATAGTAATAACTATGAAGTATACAAATATGCCGCTCATAAAGAATTTCATGTTGAAATTATGGTAGGCTTTATTCGACAAAGGGAAATTACAATTAGGTCACACTAATATAACGTCACGTCGTCGGAACAACGCATGCAGGTGCTTTGAAAAATAAAAATACTTTAATAATAAGGGGACTGAAAAAAAAACGAAAGTACCGCTTACATTTTTATAACTGAATTAGGATAAAATACGGTTTAAAGAAATATTATCCATGTCAATCAGGTCAAGGATAATATAGTCAAAGACATTAAAGCCGAATTTTATCCCAAGGAATAACAAGCGGACGGTCATTATTTGCGGAGTCATAAAACAGATTGTACTGTTAAATAAAACAACTTTTACGGATCTACTCGCGTTTATTTTACTTTACACATAATTTAATGTTTATCCTGACGTTTCGAATCCTTTGCAGGGTCCGTGGTCACAGGGAGACTGAGGTGTTGGTCATCTCATAATTAGTTAGTAGCTTGTATACCCTCATTTAAATTTAATCAGGTGCGTTCCGTTTTACGCAGAAAGAGCTTACAGTATCTTTTGGTCCGGCAGTATGGTGTTGGGGCTGGGATTTAATATTTTGTATGATGGGGTCCCAGGCTGGTGGTAGACTCCAACCATCTTCTCTATTAAAATTAGGATGTTTTTTAATTTCAATAGCCTCGCGTATCATCCTAGGGATGAATCGTTGTTCTCTAGCTAGCACTTGTGGTTTATCAAATCTGATGTAATTTAACTTTATATTATTTTATTTATGTCTTTATATTAGATTTTAATTTAGAGTATAAACTGTTATATTAATTTATGTTTTGATTTATATTAAACTTAGACTAAGCCCACATTCGCCTGAAAAACAGGGTTTACCTAGCTCAGGCAACAGAATTTAATTTATTTTAGATTATTAGTTTAGAGCTCTTTGTAAACAATAGATGTAAACGTATTTCAATAAAGATTTTATTATTATCTCTTTATTTATTTTTCCTCATATATAAATTTACATTTTTAAATATTTTTTAAAAATAAAATAAATATAACATTATTTCAAATGTATCACTATTTCCTTTCCACTGCGCCGATGTATGGGCCCGAGCTATCCGTGGGAAAGCACAATAGAATCAGGGCACTTTATGTCCACCACAAAGAGGAAACGAGAAAAAAAAACATTATTATTGCCCGTTTTGTTGGAGACACCTATCCTGATATATTGTCATTTGGAGTCGTAATAGGAAATGTAGCAACCACTCTATTATGGTCCCTTATCAGGTAAGAATGGCTGTCTTTACACAAATGTACATCTTTCAATTTATATTGAGTCGAGTTTTATTAGCATTTGAACTAACTTGATATATGGCCGCATCATTCTGTTCCGCTTGCCCTCCCAATGGGATGGCATACGTTATTGCTACTGGGACTATTCCGTGGCAACCTAGCTAGACCAAGCAAATGTGATCTTAGAATTGCAAATAGACTTTGTAAAACTAGTATTAGTAAACTCGCTATATCTATAGCCGCAAAAAATATACAAAGAACATTGAGTGATGAAAAGAGTAACTTTTTTAGAGGAAAGAGGAAATAGACTTTAAGAATAGGCATCGATGATCAATCAGTAACACTTGAAAGAACAAATATTTCTTAAGCTTTTAAAACAGAAGTCTCATCCAGAAAGTAGGTAGTATAATTGTATTAAGTGTTTTAATTTATAACCGGTGGAGAAGTTGTTTATGAAAATTCGAGTGTCACTGTGCTTAATAAGATTTCGAACTTAGTCTTTAAAAGATTGAAAAACTTCCAGTCAACAAATTTTAAGTTATTTCGAAATTGCGAAGATTTATGAAGCTCTAACAGTGCGCAGGAAATTGTTGAGTTGGGAACTTTTGACTTCCTTGCAATCCTTTGAACTTTCCAAGTATTCCTTGGTGTCTCGCTAGAGCTAGAAGATCGTGTACCACTCAAAACTCCTGATGCCTTTTGAAACTGCTTTCATTAATTACTCCTCAGCTCAGATTGTTTAATTGACGTAATCTTAATTGGTAGGAAGGAATATTTCTGAAGGATACAGCGAAAAGTACAATATTTTACGGCAAAAACTTTACTTTAAGTTTTTTTAAGTGGAGTGTTTGTATCAAGGGTTTGACTATTTTGAACTCTATCGCTAAAGATCTTTTCCATCTACGATCATTCACTCCTTTAAACCAGTTTATGCAAATTCTTTCATTAGTTACATAAAATAAGTGTTATCTAGCCTAGCTGTAAGTACTTAAAAGTAATCACAGCGCTCGCTTTGGTCGCTCAAGAGATTGTATTACAAATAATTAGAATGATTTCACGGTGCGATCTCGTTTTAAGATAATTGTGTTTTATTGCTCAGTTTTGGTGTTAAGATGTGCTTTATCGTCCACGAGATGCACCAGAGATTTATGTTAATGCTACCCAATGCCCAAGTGTGGGATTGATAATGTAGCGGGCAATATTAGATGAGGATTATGGGTAAGGTTATTTACACCGCGTGTTTGTTAAGGATGTAATGTGATCGTTATTTTATACGCCATTTGTTGGAATTAACATAAAATTGTACTACATTATGTAAGTCTACATCTAAAAACATTATTGAAGCATTATGGTGAGTTCTTCGCAGACATTTTCTATTATCGGGATTGCGTTTTGATTAGGTTTTCGGGGCATTCATTTGTTTTTATTGAAGTTTTAATTATGGGGTAATGATTTTTTATATTTGCTTCTAAACTTACCACAAAGCAATGATGGGCTCACTGCCTGCCACGTTCAGATCAGATTGAACTGGAGTGGTGGTGAAGATAGTATGGAGTGGACTGATAATGTTTCCTCATTAAGACTACTCTTTCGGGGACGTAGTCATGACACCAACGACTGCATATATGGTTTTTTCTGTGTAGTACATACCATTGTTGTGGCTATATTTTTATGCTCAGTTCAACAAACTCCTCTTGCGCTGTTTTAGCTCTCGCTCCTTGGCATTTGAAACGTCATTCTTCATTCGTTACGGTTCACGGACCAGCAACGAGGCCCACGCCCGCCCATCCCGCCAAGATTTATGCAGAGATGAGGACAGCATCCTTCCATTATCAGACATTTACGATTCACTTGAAGGAAATGATTCCAACTTCTTTTGAGAGTGGTGAAATTGGCAACCGTTGCTAATAATTATGTCGAAGCGAGAAAGTTGAGTTTTCAATTGTCTAGGTTTGTATATTTGATCTACTTTATTATCTCTGTCGGTTCGATTTCGAGTTCGAGTGTGAAACTGACGCTGATGCACTGATGCTGAGTCAGTGGCTAGAAAGGGTACAGAGACGTCACTCATTGGTCGTGAGTTGTTTGTGACTCTAGAACCAAATCCCGTTGAGTAGGGCTTCACGGATTGCGTCCAATACAGGCACAATGCCCAATGGAAAAAGCTCCCTAACATGAAACACTCTAAAGCCTTTTTAGGCGACACCGCTTTTGGTTCGATTAAGTTTATATGCGGAGGGTGTAGAAAGCAGGCTCGATTATACGAGTACATTGGTGCTCTGACAGGGCACTACGTGCACGTGACAAAACAAATGCTGTACAGAACACAACTGTCAACTGTCAACAACCAGCTTGTGCAGGTTATATAGTCTGTGATACTCTGGCTAATGAAAGAAACGAAACCAGTAGTTTAAAATAAGACTTTTCACTATAAAGACATCACTTAGACAGCTTTACGGATAAAGCAGATTAAGAGGAGGAGACTAAGAGGTGGCTCAAAATTCTATCTTCATTACTTCGGTGTTAGTGAAATTGTTGCGTTCCGACAGTTAGAAATGAGGTAACCGTTCCTTAGTAATTAGGAATTCCGATTGAAGTGCTTCAACCTTGGGTCTTATCGTCCCTTACCATCAAGTAAGAAAGATGAAAGATAAAAGGGAAGCGCTTCTCTTATCCAGGATTCTCTCCAACTTTAGACAGTGCCCCAAGGATTTTGAGACACTGTATGATTGGCAGTATGATGACAAATCTAATGTATGCAGATCTTAGCCGTCACCACTTCACCAAAAGGTTGACGTTCCTCAACACAGTGGTCGGCAACCTCCACGCACTCTGCCCGGCACGTAGCAACGATAGCGTGTTATTACTGCGTATCTCACGCGCCGTGTAAAGTAATTGTAATTAACCCCGCAGATTTATCTCCGCATCTCGCGCATGATTTATCGCGTCGGTCGTAGTGTGGGTGTGCGCTCGCGGCCCTCATTTGCGTTTTTGTCTTTTAAGTCTAGTTTGCCTTTTTTCTTTTATCCGTTGGTCACTTCGGTTTGCTCAAGTTGTTGTAATTACTATGTTAACACATCGATATTGGTATATAAGCGTCATCGAAGCGAGAAAACTATATGTTGAAATGATGAAGTTTAAAAAAAACACCCTTGTGTCTTGCCGGTTCTTCTCAAGACTTAGGAACCGATGGCGTAGAGACTTTTATAATAGCTCAAAAAAAGATTTTCGTATTTTGAAATTTTTGTTTTAATTTTAAAATCGAAAAATGTTTGATGTGTAATACCTAAGCAACTTGCGACCGATGATTGCGAAAAGTAGAGACATTCGCTTTTTAAGTGTAATAAATATTTTTTGTTTATATTATATAATTTTTTTAGCATGGAATCGTCATCAAAAAAAACTAGTCCACTACTATTAAATGCTAGTATTTGTCAAAATTAGAAACATGCCGTTTTGAACCCTTTTCAGGGTCCCTAATTACAGGAAATCTATCAATCGCTTTCTGACCACGAATACGACTGTTTAAAAAAAACATTAAAAAATAAATTAAGTAGGCTTTATCATAATATAATCTAATCTAAATCATAAACTAAAATAGTCATAATAAATTGTAGATAAAAAAACACGAATACACTCGATACACTGGAAAAGTGCAAAAATCAGCTTTTCTATAGAAGAGACTTCCAGCTAACTCAATCAAAGAGTGGTGGTAGTATCATCATACACAGGTACTTAAACCTTATCGCTGAAATAAATTAAATTATCTTAACCACCGATTCAAAATGCAGTCTTCTATCTATAAATGAGAAAAAAGAAAAAAAAGAAAAGAGAAAGATGTTGTCATGATAAGAAATGTCTGCTACTGCTAATGAAGCCAGGATCAACGGCCTTCCGAAGCTTGGAGGAGCCCGAAATGAAAATTTTTTGGTCACTCATCTGATGACCGGCCTTGCGGTAGTTGCTTAACTCGTTTTGATTAAACTCCGCGCAAAAACGTCAGGCATATTTACAAGCTCATCTCCAAAGTGACAAATGTGCAGACATATTAGCGCATAGCGTTTAGCTTTCACATAAACTACAAAAATAGTCGTCTAAATCGGCCGCAAAACAAAAGAGCGATAAGCCAGCTGCGGCGCGGCCGGCGCCGGCGGCGGCGGCGGCGGCGATTTGGCGCGCGCTCAACCGTGCTGCCGACGCTAGCCACGATTTTTGTGGATTGTATCATCATGTTTTGTATGACGACACAGGTAAATATTGTCTACGACGTGTAGTAGATAGCCCTACTAACAGTTGGAAAGGGAAGTCGATCCATTACTATCCTTTGATATGCGTAAGCGTGGATCAGCGCCGCCAGACAATTAAAATGTAATTATGTCTGTATTCGGCAGACGACGACTAAATGCTTTTTACATAACAACCAGGTAGTTAGTACTTTATGATATATTCCAATATTATTCGTTGTTCTGTGGTGAAAGCGTATATAAGTCGCAATTCAACCATTCTGAATCAAGCTTACCAGACTTAAACAAGTATTTCCATAAACCAAATCAAGAACATATTACGCTGCCTCGCCGCTGGGGACCTCCGTGGTCCACTGGTTTAGCCACTGGACTAGAGATGATAATAAACGTAGAAGGTATTGTTGAAGCTTGAGCCCAGAATCTGGACCTTTATAGGCTGATGATGATGATGATGATGATGGTGATGATTACTATTGTAAAGTAAAGTTAATAGCATATATACTATCCCACTGCTGGGCAAAGGTCCATCCATCATTGAAATTAAGTCATCGCTACAATTGATAGGTATTGTCTTAATCACCACGCTTGTCGAAAAATCCGAAACACACTTTTCCCGACATGAGAATAAAACTCAGGACCTTTAGATATCGGGCCGAGCGAGGCGTTGAATACTATTAAACGAATTCAAATCCATTTTAAGTACCTGATAAAGAATGCCACTATACACTGAGTGTATTTAATTAGGAGAAATAATAAATTGATCCACAAAAAAACAGTAGGCTAGCACCTAAAATGTCTCCTCTTAACTCGTACGTCTTAACTCCAGGCCCCTTTGTCAGCTTTCCGAAGACCCCGATGACACCTATTTGACACCAGGTCACTTTCTCGTTGGAGGCTCGTTATTATCAAGACCTCAGACTGATCCAGAAACAGTTAACTTACCAGCTCGGTGGCAACTTATTCAAGCCCTCAATAAACGGTTTTGGCAGCTGTGGTCTACTGACTATTTACAACAGCTGCAAAACCGGACCAAGTGGAGAACTCCCTGTAAAAACCTTAAACTACAAGACATAGTCCTAGTAAAAGAAGACAATGTACCACCGGGAAAATGGGCTCTTGGTCGAGTGCTGGAGCTACACCCAGGACAAGACGGACACGTCAGAGTTGTGACTCTTAGGGTGCACAGTAACACAATCAAGCGCCCTGTGAACAAATTAGTATTACTTCCTATCAACGAAAAAGAAGACATATGCACGACAGTGACATCTGAAGAAAAACCTTTAAAGCAAAAGAAAACACAAAGCACCAGCAGTATATTTAATTTGACATCAATTATCACGACAATAATATATTTGTTTGCATTGTAGTATTGATAGACAATAATCACGGACTCTATTTCGATCAAATAGCAACAATGCAACTTATAAGAAGCGAATGGAAGATCGTTACCTACTACGACATGGAACCCTACTGGGAAGGAATAAACGCATACAAAAAATATTCCGATTACCTAGAAAATACCTGTGCAGCTGTTAAAGAACAAACATCGTGTGACGTCATCCTGCTACAGCTACAGCACTCATTTTCCGAGTTAGAATATTATAACATAATTCTGAAACGACAAAATACAGCTACACAAAAGAGACATAAGCGTGGCCTAATAAACGGAATCGGAAGCATAGCTAACAGTTTGTTCGGCGTTCTCGACGATCAATTTGCGAAACAATACGAAAAAGACATCACTTTACTTCGAGACAACCAACACCATCTTGTGGGCCTGTGGAAAAATCAGACATCGATTATAGAAGCAGAGTACAATCTTCTTAAGAGAACCGAACTCAATATACAGAAACAACATAAAGTATTCAATAGACATATTCTAGAGCTGGAGAAAGGTATAAACAGCCTTAAGACAGACTTAGAGCGAACACAATACGTGAATCGACTCATACTATCTATT
>OY720035.1:910414-1181177 GCA_963082485.1 Eudonia mercurella
AGTCAGCTCGACAAAATCGGAGATCAAATATCCAAATTGAAGAATACCGACCCTGATCTGAGCGATCACATATCATACCACGACATTCATCATTATGCTGCTATATACATATTGATGGCGCGATAGCAGTAGTTGGAGCAGTACTAGTGTATCGGCAGCATCAGCGACGGACCACGCGAACAGAAGCAACCGAGGAATTCCGCCGCGCAGCGCCGCCGGCGCTGGTGCCAGCCCCGGCCCCGCGTGCGCGCCGCCCCAGCGCGCACTCGTTGGGCACACCAGACGTGGCCACACCGCGCGCCGAGACGACACCATCAGTCACATTCGATATTCCCACTGTGAAAGACAATCCCTCCCCATATTGATTTTATAAGTTGTCTCCCCATTACCTATTTGTTATATTTAATTTTCATTATGTTTCTGTCATTCTTTGGTTGTGGCAATACGAGCCTCCAACGAGAAAGTGACCTGGTGTCAAATAGGTGTCATCGGGGTCTTCGGAAAGCTGACAAAGGGGCCTGGAGTTAAGACAAGCTTCGATTTGGCAGAGAAGGGTAATGAACTCTTCATATGTCAGTCGTTGCTCGCCAAGCACTCTCTTCAGGTGATGTTTGAAGCTTTTAACAGCTGCTTCCCATATTCCTCCGGCGTTAGGCCAGGCTGGGGCGTTGAAATGCCATCTAATGTTCATGTCTTTAGTGCCAGTGTCGAAGGATGTATTGACGACGTCTAATATCTCCTTGTATTCTTTTTGTAGTGTTTTTGCAGCTCCCACGAAGTTTGTGCCGTTGTCACTATAGACATTGGCAGGGGTGCCTCGCCTAGCGCACATTCTCTTGAATGCGGCTAGGAATGTCGGTGTGCTCATGTCTGAGACTAACTCAAGGTGTACTGCCTTGGTAGTCATGCACACAAAGACCGCTACGTAGCCCTTTGTCGTCTTGATGCCACGGCCTTTGTTCGATCTTACTTCTACATGTCCCGTAAAATCGACTCCAACGTTTGTAAACGGGCGGGATGGTGTAACTCGTACTTGTGGTAGGTCCGCCATGATAGGTTGGTAACTATTGTTGCTGTAGCGCTTACACTTGACGCAAGCTCTCAATTCCTTTTTTACAGTTCTGATGCCACTCAGCACCCAATATTTCTCTCGCACGTATGTCAAAGTGAGTCTTGGGCCACCGTGTAATGTCGCTAAATGGGCCTGATTGATTACAAGTTCCGTAAATCTGTTTTTTGGTGTCAGAAGAATAGGATGCTTGGCTGAGAATGTTATGTCTGAGTTGCTAAGTCTTCCCCCAACTCTTAGAATGCCTTTTTCATCTATAAATGGATTTAAGCTAGCGATCTTGCTTTTCTTATGAACGCAACCTTTACGACGAATGTGAATCAAGTCTGACAAAAATTCTTGTGATTGAATTGTTTTAATGATCAAATTGTGCGCATTTTCCAGTTCAATAGGTGTCAGTGACCTCTCCCATGTTACACTTTGTTTATTTCGCGATCTTGCAATGAAACGTGAGACCCAGCCGATTGTCTTTACGGATTTGCTGATATTGCTGTTGCTTATTAATAATTCATTTATAAGTGATGAATTATTTTCATGTAAGGCTGTATGCACATGGAGTCTTTTTATTTCTATTTTTGGGGCCTCATATGTCTGAACAGAGAAAGGTTCGTCAATGTTTGTGATCCATTCTGGACCGTTCCACCACATAGTATACTTATTTAAGGCATCCGAAGTCAGTCCTCGCGTAGCGCAATCTGCAGCATTTTCTTCTGTGCGCACGCGATGCCAACAACTTGATGGGATGATGTCTATTATTTGTTGCACTCTATTTGCTACAAACTGCTTCCATTTTGTCTTATCTCCATGTAGCCATCCTAGTACTATCATGGAGTCAGTCCAAGCGTGCATACGCATAGTGTGCTTAGGTAACGATGATATCAATTTACCAATGAGTTGTGATAGTAGCAATGCTCCCAGCAGCTCCATTCTTGGTAGTGTGACATGTTTGTTAAGTGGGGCTACCTTTGTCTTTGCAGCAACAAGTGTCGATGTGCTCACGCCCTTATCATTCTTTGTCACTATGTACACGGAACAAGCATAAGCACGCTCGGACGAATCGCAAAACCCATGTATATGGTAATGTCCGTTTATGTCGCCAATATATCTCGGGATGACGAATCTATTTATGTTTCGAAAGTCATTTCTTAATAGAGACCATTCTCGATATATGTCTTCAGGTAACTCTTTGTCCCATGAAATGTCAGATGTCCACGTTCTTTGAAAAAGAAGTTTAGCCCTTATAGTAAGCGGTGAAAGCCAGCCAAGTGGGTCAAATATTTGAGATATTTCGGAAAGCAATTGTCGCTTTGTTGTTTTTTCTTTTATGTCAGTGTCTAATTTATTTTTAAAAGTAAATGCATCTGTCGTGGGACTCCAACTCAGCCCCAGTGTCTTTCGTGTCTCAGAATCCTTAAATTCATAGTGAGTTGCGTCTTGTTGTTCTGTCGATAAATGTGTAAGTAGGTCACGGTCATTTGACGACCACTTCCTTATATTCATGCCTGCTTCTTTTAGCGCTGAAATGATCTCTTGCTGTAGTTTTCTTGTCTGAGGGAGAGTTTCTCCTCCAGCTAGTAAGTCATCCATGTAGAATGAAGATTGGATAGCTTCTGCAGCCAGAGTATACTTCTGCTCTCTTCTGCAGTCGATGGCTATTTGCTGTAGGGTCCGCATTGCAAGGTACGGAGCGGCTTTTGTTCCATATGTCACTGTTGTCAACTGGTATTCCCTGAGCGGTTCCTGGGTAACCTTTCCTCGTTGTGATGTTGGCCTCCAGATGATGCGTTGAAGATGTTGGTCAGCTTCCCTTACGAGGATGGTGCGAAACATCTTCTCAATATCAGCCGTAATGACGTATCTATGTTGTCGCCAATGAAGTATAAGGCTTTGAAGGTCCTTTTGAAGGTTAGGGCCACTATACATAAGGTCATTCAGGCTGTGCCCCGAGGATGTCTTTGATGACGCGTTGAAAACTACTCTCAGTGATGTCGTGCTGGAGTCAGGTTTCACTACCCCATGGTGAGGTAGGTAGCAAGTAGGTACTGGTGCATCTTGTGGTTTGACCTCCTGCATATGGTTTAAGTCCAAGTATTCTTGCATAAACTGTGTATAACCATTTAATAATATTTTGTCTTTTATAATTTTTTTCTCAATCTGTAGAAACTGTGCTGTAGCCTTAGGTTTGGAGATCCCCAAGTTTTGTTCAAAGTGAGGCGCCATCGGAAGTGCGACCTCGTATCTACCATCATTGCGGCGTTTTGTTGTGTTTTGATAGAGTTCTTCACAATAAATATTTTCATTGCCTAATAAACTGCTGTCACTAATGTCTTCTATTTCCCAGTACTTAGATAAATCTGGCAAATTATTCAGAACAACATTGCAACTGAACGTTTTAACGTTTCCAGATAAAATCCATCCTAGGAATGTCTGCTGTGCGATTGGCGCTGTCGGTGGGCCCTTGATAAGGCCATTTTGAATAATGTCGGAATAGACGCTTGCATCTAACAAAATGTCTATTGGTTTGGAAATGTTGTACTCGGGATCGGCCAATTTCAGATGCTGAATGTGAGGCCATGTCTGTGCGCCAAAAGATGTGTTTGGCAAGTTGTTGATGACGTGCCTTATAACGAGAGCTTGCGTTTGGAAGGTGTAATCATCATGTATGGAACGGCATTCTAATGAAACAACGCCTTTTCCTTGCTTAGAACCGAAACCAATACCGGTCACTGAAGCGTGGTATCGTTGTCGTTGTAGTCCCAGCATCTGAGCTGCATTTTCTGAGATAAGTGAAATCTGTGAGCCCTGATCTAAAAGTGCTCTCAGTGTGATGAAAGTGTTATCGGATGCTCTAACACGTAGCAGCAGAGTGGTTAGTAGAATTTCCTCATCATGAGTTGCTACGTGATTAACAGATTTTGTCATCTTGTCTGTCTGAACTAATGTCGGCGTTGCTGCGCTGTTAATCGGTGTCATCGACCCTGTTGTCATAATATCGTGCAATATTGTGTTGTGAGCTGCATTGCATTGTTTGCACCGTTTCGTGGAATTGCACGAATTATTTAAATGTCGATATAAGCAATTATGACAAACTTGTAATTTATTTATTGTTTTTAATTTCGCGTCTGGTGTCATATTCTGAAACTTTTTACACAAATACAGATCATGCTCTGACAAACAATACGGGCATTTTCTGGTAAATGTGGCCACTGCTTGGTAGTTCTTAAATGTCTGTCTTCCGCTGGCATAGCTTTTGTTGAATGACTGTTTTGATGATGAGGGTTGAGATAGGGAAAATCTAGGTGCTTGATTATCTCTCTCTTTCTTGTGCAATGGTTCCAATGCTATAAATTTTGCTTCGAGAAAGCTCATCAACTCGTCAAATGATGGTAGGTCGCGCGGTGACTTTCGCGATTCCTTGTAGTCAGTATAAGTCTCGAGATCTAGTTTCTTCACAACAAGATGTACTAGGAGAGGATCCCAGCTCGTAGTGTCGATGCCTAGATTGTGGATGGCATGAATACATTCCATTGTAGTGTCATATAACTTTTTTAATTCAAATGATGATTGTTTGTGTATGACTGTTTGACTTAAGAAAATCTCTATCTGCTTGGTAAATAACACTTGTGGGTTGTTGTAACGATGCTGTAGAACTTCCCAGGCGGTTTCGTAATTGTCTGTGGAGATATTCAAATGTTGTATCAACCTCTCAGCTTCACCCTTAACTTTACTCTTAAGGTGTTGCATCTTTTGCGTCTTACTCAAACAGTTGTTTTTATGTATAGTTTCTGTGAATAAATCACAGAAGGTAGGCCACTGGGTGTATTTCCCAATAAAGATCGGGATGTCTATTGTAGGTATTGAATGTTGAGCGTGGGCAGTAGAAAAGTTTTTTCTATTTAATGTCCTTTTCATTTCTTTATAAGCAGTCTCAATATGTTTAAATTCGCCATCGTAAAATCCATCCTGCCCTTGTAACAGGTTGTCAATTTGCATGTGTAGTTCGTCAATTGCATGCCAGCGATGTTGTAAAATTTTGAGTTCGTCTTCGATCTCCCACTTCTCTGTGATCTCACTAATGTTGATATTTTCCATTAGCCGATGTAGCGCTCTGAAGTTCGTTCTTTGCTTCAAGAGTAGCTCCTCAGCTTGATTGGACGTTTTGCTGTCTTTGTTCCCTACGTCTATCTTAGGGACGTCAAAGACAGATTCGGATGATGTCGAAGGAGGTACGTACGACGAAATCTTTGTCACCGTGACGTCAAAAAATCTTTTAAAATCTTTACAAATATTTCTACCAAAATATTCCATCTTGTCATCTCTATACTGTTGTAGTGCATTATCGTTTTGCTCAAACTCACCCCAAAAATTGTCTAAGGCTTGTAAACGTCTTTGTAAGTACTCACTTGTCTTACGGGATGCGCTATCCTTGTCAAAGTTTGTATTAATCTTCTTAACTTCATTGATGATAGTGCTCTGGCGATTGAGTAGATCTTCCATAGCGACTATCTAATAAGATAGTGGTCTTGTCAGATGTCTTAAGTGTCCTTGCGATCCTTGTGCGGTATATGCGCCTTCTCAAATTGACAGGTGAGATCCGCTGGTGGAAGGCCTATCAATCCGATTCGCTACTGCACTCAGATCACAAATCACTAAATGATGTAGTATTATCGTAATGACGTAATAAGATGTTCACTTTTCTTGTGCCACACGATGTCACGCGCAAGGAATAATGTCAATGTCCTTAAATATAATTAAAAAGAATGTCCTTTAAAAAAATGATAAATGTCCTGGTTCAATGTTGCCTCGAAGGACCAATGTCGGGGTTCAGTTTAAGAGTAAACCAAACTTCCGAAGTTGCTGATGCGGTGAGTGCCGAAAACCGAGATGATAAATGATAACAAAGTATACATGTGCTTGTCGCGGTCTTTATTCAACACTAAATTATAAAAACATAACTTAAATAGGTACAAATAACGTTGCTGTCTAAACTGGGTCAATAAGCGAGTCGGTGAAGTTATTCGCTGATGTCGCATATTTCCCATACTATACTAACTGTACGTGTTTACTCGTACACTAAGTTAGCATCTAAATAGTAGTTTAGGTGCTAACTTTGTATTTTTAGGTGCTAACTTAGTATTTTTGTGGGTTAGGTTAGGTTAGTTTGGTGATCGATTAAATACAACCCTTTAATTGGTATTTAATAAGTATTTAAAAGATACATAATATAATCTAACACATTTGATTCTTAATATAATATATGTTCATTAGTACCACAATTACACGTGCGTCCTAGGGTTGCCAGCCGTACTATAATATATAGTATTGTACTATATTTCGGGTCTGCATACTATAATACACCCCGTGTGGTGCCGGGGGTAGAGAATTGAGATGGCTCTTCCCGAGGGTGTCGTAGAAGGCGACTATGGGAGCATTCCAGAGGATGGGCAGCAGCGTCTCTCTGTGATTATTCTCACCTTACTGCGATCGCCAACCCGCCTGCCAAGCGTGGCGATTATGGCATATTCCACTCAAACTTAATTATCCTTGAGGGAGGCCTTTGTCCAGCAGTGGACGTCTTTTTGGCTGAGATGATGATACTATAATACTGTTGAAGAAATATATAGTACGCAAAAATACTATATTTTAGACCGAAACCTATCTAAAAATCCTTTACATAACAATATTTAATGAAAATATCTTTGCAAAAGTAAAAGATTGTAGTGAGTTTACTTTTAAGGTCAGAAATTATTGCATTTTTTTTTAATACTGAAAATAACTTACCAAATTTATTGTTAGTAGTTTTATTCCTGCTCTCTATTCCCGCTACTTTGGCATTCACAGAAAGAATATTTTCGGTTATGAATTCGAAATGGTGAGAAGAAAGAAACAGGGTCTAGTATTTATTAAAAAATGAGCTGTTTTTATTTTAAAAAAATGTTTTAAAAAGATGCTTAAAAAATAAATTTGTAACAAATATATAAAACTACAAAAACACTAATGTTGAAAAAATTTCCACGAGCAGGATTTGAACCTGCACCCTTCTGAAATACCGGGTCAGGTGCTCTTTCAATTGAGCTATCGTGGATCTAACCAGCACGCCGAAATTATTCAACACTTTTTACTTTGAAAGCCAAAGACGCCCATTCAACCAATTGGAAGAGCACCTGACCCGGTATGTCAGAAGGGTGCAGGTTCAAATCCTGCTCGTGGAAATTTTTTCAACAGTGTTTTTGAACAAATATATCTTTGACTATTTTTGCCTTTTCATAAAACACTATATTTTTGTTGAATTCGTCGAAGAAATGTTGGCAACCCTCGTCTGCTTACAAAGATGTGTACTCGCACAGTAAGTATTACATCAAGCAGAGTTCACCTCGGCCGTCTGGAGCCGCGAGGCGTCTCGGAAGCCATAACTCACTCATTGTTTGCGCCGCTCCACAAAGACACAGTTTGGCCTTTTGTGTCAACTTCACAAACTTTTACAACAAATCCGACATCTTTATTGCGAAAGGAATAAAGTCCCAGTTCCCCTAATTTAGCTTGAACGACAACATTGTGTTGTGTTGTTTGGCAATACAAATCATTATTGTTATTGTAAATAACAAATTAGTGAGTCGCATTGTTTTGACGGTAACCGTAAATTGTTATTTTTAACGTTTTGTTTAGACGATCAAGAGGCATAATATTTAGGCGTAATAAATTATATCATCGGTTACAGTTTTCATAACATTGTAAAATTGATTTGATGATTGCGCGCACTAAGGAGTCCAAGCTGGTTCAACTTTGATATGTAGTAAACTCACCTACCGGAACTGAAATAATATAGTATATTTTTAATGAACATAATATTAGCACAAAATAAGGATTTAATACTTCCTTATTCTGTGATATTAGTATATTTTGTAATGTAACTAATTATATAAAAAGATAAAAGCAAGGCATTTGCCGCTTCTGCTTCTGCTGGTCTACACACACACTAAAACAATAGGGCTCCACAGAATATCAGCGTTGCAGTTGATGTTCATGCTGCAACATGTTCTGAGTGGGGTCCTTTTCGGTTTCATCTGAAATTACTATCTAATTCTATGTTATGATTTAGATATTATTTTTAAACAATACGTATTACTTATCAAATAATAGTATACCGTAATATCGTATCTCTACATATACAACGTGTAACAAAAAGGTGTGGTCAAAATGAAAAGATCCAAAGTGTATCCCATCTAGAAGTTGCAATGGTTAATGAAATATTTATATTTGTGAAGTGAGGCAAGCAGTAGTGATCATAAATGTTAGTACACAGAAACTAAACCACTAGGGCTGAGACTTGTTTATTTTGATGTGACGTCACAATAGAAATATTAAATTAAAAATAGCATAATACATTAAAGTTAATAATCATGACTTAGTAACTCTGCATACAAGATCTAGGTCGGATACAATTTGTATCTTCTCATTTTGACCATAGCTTTCCGTTACACGTTGTACAGACACTTTCGAAACCGATTTTCTGCATATAAATGTATAAATTAGACTTAGTTTATGCCGAAACACCGTCATCTCTAGTAATAGAAAATGAAAAAAGATCCTTAAGTAAAATTAATTTGCATAAGTACGTTAGTTTAGATTATTGTCCATGATTATTGAATATAATGTCAGTGTGCCATTCACATATAAATAAAACAAAATGATAAAAGTTAACCTAAACGCCTAAACGCAGTCTTCGCAGCAAAACCATAATAATTTTAATAATGTCACCCCTCTATTTATAAAACAAAAATTGTGTACATAAACAAGCTAATTCGACTTTTTCACTTATCAGTCAATTTGTTTATGGTTCCCGGCTTCCGCTATCACGCGATCGGCTCATCAATCCCCTAACCGCTCTATAATGAGCTCTGTACCATTTCCTGCGACCAATATGTGGTCGAATTTGGAAAACGTCCCGTCATAATGGAGGTCAAGGGTCACTGGTTACTCGGTAAATAGGTGAAAGTGATTTAGTTGTCGGTTTTGACTAAGTGCTATTTATTGATAAGCGGACTATTATTGTCATTTGTGAACAACTGATTTTTCGGAGCTAATGTGAAATGTTTTCCTTTATGCCGTTTGGTTATACCTAGCAGTTTGTTTATTTCTTTTAAATATATAATTGTGTGGATAATCGAAATGGGTTTTTTAAAAATTTTTTTGCCAACAATTTTCCTTTGGATGGAGTACAAAACTACGTGTTCATTTAAAATAATAATCAGCCAAATCAATAATAATAATAATAAACTAAAGCATGCGATGCGATGGTATATTTATTACGAAGGATGAACTATTCATAATTAATGTTTAATGTCAAAATTACAATAAAAGCATAATTTAAATAATAACTTTAACATTATTTTTTTAATTTGTTTAGCTACACGATCGTTTACCTCGCACATCAAAGTGACAGGAACGATCCCATTGCCAAGTGTCCCGTGGTATAACTATCCTGTTGTGTTTACATCACCGCAGGGGTTTCATTTTGTCTATGGCTTGAGCTCATAGACTCGCCATTTTGTGCGCAGCGTAGTTGGGTGGTCCTTGTAAATAGTTTTTGTTGTTTGTATTTTTCTATTTTATTCGCTATTACCCAGAAAGTTATTATATGGTAGGGTCGAGTTCTCTTATAATGTAAAAAAAGAGTAATGTGTTTTGTTACGTGTTCGTGTAAAGTTATCGTTTTGAAGATTAATCTGACTGTTTGTTTAAAACGTGCTGGATGCCTAGTAAGAGTTTTACATGACGAAAATTAGAATGGCATTAAAGCAGCATCTTCTGGCGACATACGAGAAGAGTCAAAATTTTGCCATGTAGAATTTTATTTTCGTAAACGTAGTCAAATGAATACGGATAGTAAACAAAAGTCGCACTAGGCACTCCTTGCACTGTGCTCGTGTTTTGCAAATATAGACTTACTAAACGACATTTGCAATCAAATTCATTAAAAAATCTATTGGAAATGTGAAGAACTTAAGTGTCAAATACTTAGTAGCTGAAGTAGGTGTAAATTGATGTTTGACGGTTTATTAGATATGACGGTAAAACTTGATCAATAAAATGACTACGAACCAATACCAGACTCATAATCATAATAGTTAAACAGTTTTAGTACGTTCTTAACCTAGTTGAAAGTCAGCCTTTTTCTCATAGGCAAAGATTCTATGTTATTATTTAAACTTGTATTAAAATTAAAGAAAAAATTAATTTTATGAAGTAAGATGTAGTACAATACAATTATTGCTGTGAAATAAGGGATAATTACGTGCCACATTTTTTTTTTGTTTATGTGAATCTAAGATTTTTGCTCAGTATCGCCTTCGCAATCATCACGGAAACTTAAATTAGAAATGAAAAATTCAATTGAAATCCAAAGATATACCTGTGTCAAAATATACTAATAATCGCTAATGCTTCGCTTTGCTGCAAACTGTGCAACATGTGCCCCAGCACAGAAAAAGCACAGCTGTTGACAGCGCTATTAATTGCCGCCACTATTCCGAGTGCGCGTGCGCACGCGCGGAAACCCCGGAATCCGCGCGGCGACCGTTAATATGACAGGTTTTATTTGCTTTAGATCTGTTTAGTGCAGTTATTTGCTCACACAGACGGTAGATGATTTGTGATTGTAGAGCTTTAGTTAGGTTTGTGAGTAAGTAGTAATGGGAGGCCTTAGGTGTTGTGTTTATATAATAAACCTTTACTTTTAGTAGGTTTTTGACACTACTAGGACAAACCCCTGATCAAAATGAAAAATTACTTACCTAATCTTATGATTAAAAAAACATTCTACGATTATATGTGAGTAGGTACCAATAATACTAGTACTCAATTAATGAATGTTATAAGTTTTTCTTGTTTTGAGCGAGCTAAAGCTTGTAAACGTACTTTCAATCAAGTCTCTTTTTAGTTTTATATTTATTTAAAAATAAAAAAATATATATTTCAAGCATATTTGTCACACAGGAAGCTATGAAGTCAATCGCTAATCAGTAAAGTTCGGCGTTTGCCTGAGCCGACGGCGCTCGCGCAAGCCATAAACCCGTCGCGCGCTGCCATAACCGCGGTTCAGAATAACTGCCGGTTATTTTAAACGCCGCTGTTAGAGTTATGTTACGATTTACGAGATGTTTTGTAACTAGAGCTGTTTTTTTGTTATTGGTTATTAATAAGCTCTTGAATGGTGGGATGTATGAATGGTGCCGAACTGGAGTCGTGTTAATGCATCCACCTAAGGTAGCTGAGACTATAATAAAAATCAATGATTTAAATGTACCGATTTAATTTAAATTCTACGCCAATTTACTTAAAGTTGAAAACATACATTTCAACATAAATCAGTAATCATTAATACAAATGAAACGGTAATTCGCAACAGATGTTCTCTACATCCGGCCGGTAACAATGATTACACGTGACCTCCGCCATTTCCAAAGCACAATACAAAATGTCCGCCCCCAACTGTCAAACGCATCGAATTCGCGCGCTTTTGCCCCAAAATGCCCTATTTGTACCATTGTATTGGCACTGGAATCCGTGGACCGTAATAAACGATATTATTGAAGATAATCCAATATATGAATAGAGCTAATTATGGCATTTGCTTATTGTATCCGTTTCACTGCCCCCAAGCGCAACCCCCTCTAATTTTTATTAATCTTTATTAGCCATATGTGCCCCGAACTTTATGTAGAACGATGTAAAGAGAGGGTAGATTTGATCATTTCAATAAGGCTAGGCAATTCTATGACAATAACTCATATTCCTACTTAAATCTACGCAAGAGGACTTATGACTAAGTTTTACTGTGCAAGATTTCTTAACTTAAGATTTTCTACAGGAACAATGGTTCTTTGAATTCGGTTGTGTTGTAATAAACTATGAAACATGTTCCCTCCTTTTTACAACATGGGGTCCTTTTTTTAAACGAGGTGTGAAAAAGCAACTTGCAGTTCGGCATGGTGAGGACGGAACAATGTTCACTAGCTGTTGAGCATCTGGACTTCGCTTTCATCATAAGGTGAAATAGATTCATTGCTTAAATGTCAAATAAACCACTCTCCATTAATTTCACACTTTTTATTACTCTTTTTGTTTCATCTTATTTTTTCTCTTGTGTGTATACTGTCTGCCTCATTTATTTTCTGTATATTATGTATGCGTGTGTTGTTAATAAATATTTTTCTTTCTTTCAAATAAAAAGCAACAAAAATAATCTTTCAATAGCCTATAATAATAATGGTAGGTACTTATAGGGTATAAAATAAACTTTTTTTTTTATCTTTCTCAAGTCCATTGATGCAAACAAATAGTCACATGTAGTTGTTTCTGAACAAGTCTCTTTACCTGCTGATAGTTTCAATCATAAGGCTGATTACCGGCCGACGCGTTGCAACTTTTAATTGCAGTCATTAAAAATGCTCTGCTTCTCAAAGGAGCGTTAGAAAAGCTAGATTCACGTTATATAGACTTTGTTTAACTTTTAGGCTTTGTATTAAAATTAAGGTTACTTTAAAATGCACGAACGTTAAATTGTTGCATGCGGTACACTGTATAGTTACTATAATAATGATAAATTTAAATTTATAAAAACCATTCGAAATTTAAATAAATTAAGTTTCTTTGGGATTCATTAACGAACTCCTGCATACTAGGTATATTTTTCAAAAAGTTTCAATTATGAAATGTTGTTCTAGGATAATTAAAAATCGGCTTATATTTTGTTTATCAGCTATATATTTTGGTAGTTACTTTTATATTTTTGTCTGTAGCTCTAACGTGTAAAACTTAACTGTGGATTTTGTTTGGTTCTGATGTTGACAATGCTTAATAGGTATCATTATCATAAATGTATAATCAAGCCGTATCAGTCCACTGCTGGACGTAGGCCTTTTAATGTATGTATAAAATAACCAAAACTCCGAATATTAAATAAAGAAATTTAAATCGAAATTTTCAACGTGCGTCAATCGTCACTCCCTACAGTCGTGATTCCCTCCATTCCTTTTTGCATGAAAATATTTTTGCGAGCATCCCGATTATCATAAATGTATAATCAAGCCGTATCAGTCCACTGCTGGACGTAGGCCTTTTAATGTATGTATAAAATAACCAAAACTCCGAATATTAAATAAAGAAATTTAAATCGAAATTTTCAACGTGCGTCAATCGTCACTCCCTACAGTCGTGATTCCCTCCATTCCTTTTTGCATGAAAATATTTTTGCGAGCATCCCGAGGCAGCAAAAAGTTTTAATAGCCATTTCATAGAGGCTTTTATGTTAAAATTGTCAGAAAATACGCATTAAACTCTGGCATTTGTAAATTGAATACAGCAACTACGTACATTCGCGATGAAAAGCAGGATTAAGTTGTGCAGAAAAATGAGGTCTTTTGTCCAAGTTAAGGCGAAGTTTGCGCCCGTTCTCAATAGGATTTGTTGGTCGTTTGTCAGGGGTACGTTAATTTATTTAATAAATCAGTTCGGACGCTGCTGTGTTGCCATTAGTCAAGTGAAGCGTCACGGGATTCAATACTTGGATGGCTGGAGGCAAAATGGCGGTTGTACAAATGATGGTGTATGACTGTGATGGATGGAAGTGTCTAGGGACGCCCGTTTAACTTATATTATCGCTGGAGAGCTTTTAATTGGAAGAGTTATGGAGATAGCTCGAGATTGTTATTGATTGTCCTCCACTTTATCTATAATTGAAATAAGATGTTCCGATTGTCTATCATTGGTTTTGATGATGCTATAAATCATTGACTTTCCTATAGTTCGTGTAACAGGTAATGATTATATTTTATGTGAGATTTTTCTAATAAATTTATTAAGCTGCGATGTAGGAACTTAGTTTTTATTATCGTAATTACCTACATAGTTTCTGTGATCTTATTTGAAAACGAAACAAAATATGTAACAATATTATTTGGAACTCATATTTACCTTTTTTATTGCATGAATTGAGTTTAATTAAACGAATGTCTTGTAAAATAAAGGAGGTAGGTAAATATACCTTTTCCATTGTGCGATACATTTATTGAAATACTAAGTCAGCTCAGTAAGTATTATTAAAAGCTTTCATCGATTAGTTAAGTTCTTTATTAAATTTTAATCCACTCTTTGTCTTCTTAGGGTAAATCTGACGTAGGGCTACCAAAAACCAATTTTAATATGATTTCGTGTTTATTATTTATCTTTAATACTTTTATTACTTTACTAGGTATTATTTGTTAATGGAAAGGTGATTTCGCATCGGCAATCCCGTAACATGGAGGACGTTAGTTAAACAATCGGAATGTTTTATAGGGTAACCAACCAAACAAGTTTTAAATTAACATACTCTAGTGTTTCTTGTAAAGTTCATAAACAGTTCACGGTCTCAACCCAACAGTGGTAACCCTAGCAAAAGTCGCGCGCACGCACGAGACGCGCGGATTATACTTCGCCCCACAACAGCGGAAGCAAACATTGTCACTGCCCCTTAACAACCTTGACAATCCATTCTCGACTTTAACATTACTAAGATAAAGTTCTAAAACGACCACAGCGAAACCGTGTCGCAATGGTTTCGAATTTCGAATAACATTTTTTTCGAAACTTACGCTTACGTTTCGTGGAATGGACTTTACGTTCTTATTAATAAAATTCAATTTTGTATAAGCTCTCTTTAAATAAACAGCTGTAGGACATGCCCGCACGCGTGTCTACGCATAATATCATTGGCATACACTCTTATTGGTGATGATTTGTCAACTTTGGCCTTTCCGTTACGATTTTGAACTGTATAGCGGAAATGGTAAAGTTCAATTTAGAATTTTATTGACCTCGTGTGTATTATTTGTAGTTTAAAAAGTCCATTCACGGTGTCGGATATGAGCTGAAAATTATTTAAAGGGCAGCTTTTGGTCTTCGTTAAGTATGTAAAGTAAAACGTGACCTAGCTTATTATTTTTTCAGACGCTGATGTATTTGCAGCCACGAAAATCATTGCTCTTTGTTAACTATGAAAAGTAAAAGAAATAACTTTAAAAATAATTTATAATGCCTATTGGAAGAGCGTCTGCGAGTGCTGAGGGTAAAGCAACTTTCGCAAACGCCGGTCATCGGATGGGTGATCAAAAATGTTTCATCTCGAGCTCCTTCGTGCTTCGGAAGGCACGTAAAGCCGTTGGTCCCGGCTGCATTAGCAGTCGTTAACAACCGCCAACCCGCACTGGGCCCGCGTGGTTGCTTATGGCCCGTTCTCCCTATCCATCCATAGGGAAGGCTCGTGCCTAACAGTGGGGACATAAGCATGAGCTGATGATGTGCAATATAGATATTTAGATTTCTTATGTGAGGAAGTATGTAAACAAACAAATGATAATCTCCTGAAGGGAATGTTAAGATACGTATTAAAATCTGTGAAGAGCCGTCCATGATGGTGGAGACGTTTTCAGGCAAAATACTCAACCAATGTGAATATTACTATATTGATAACTTAAATATTTATCATCATCCATTAATCAACATTTATTTATGTACAAGTTAAATTATTACATTCGTTGTACCGTCCAGTGTTAACAATTTTACGTTGAATAAGTGAACTGGGATAATCTTCTTAAAAGCTTATATTTTCAGCGTAAATGCGCCGGCGACCTGCAAAGGAACTGAATGAATAAATCATGGCGTGACTTCCGCCGCGTCATTTCCATTGAGTTAATGTATTTGTACTAAATTCATGATTTCATTTCTTTTCCAAAGTGCTGAGTGCGATTCTGATTCGCCATTTGATCACTTTAGCGAAAACGTGAATATACGAGTATACCAAGATCGTTACTTACCTTATGTTGCAGAGTTTCTTGCGGCTTCTTCTCGGGTCAAGGTCTCACCACCACCGTAGGGTTACGTAGTCATAACACTTTGAATGACGTTAAAAAAATACGTGTAAAAAATCATGTTAAATATAAATTATGTTTAATTTATTTAATTAAAAAAATAAATAATAGGCAGTAAGACAAATCTGGGTCACCACGCAACAAAGAGAATATAATAAAATTAACAAAGCACGTGATTTATAGATATCTTCGCAGACGAACCGCAGAGATTTAAGCGCAAAATATTGCAGTCATTCGCATTTGAACCTGGTTGATTTCTAGTAACCTTTTAAAATTTATTAATAATTATTAAATATTAAAAAAATAAATATCTTGTTCTAAGTTGTTTCTTTACATTGCACCTCGTTTAAAAGACTCCATGTGTGTGTAGGAAGGAGGAAATACGTGTGCTAGGAACAATCCATTGTTTGGTGGTGTGTCAAAGTTATGATTCACCAAGTCTTTTTAATTATTCTTTAACGGGAAAGCGTTTCTTGGATATCGTCTCACCTGATGCTAAGTGGCGATGAAGCCTAGAAGCGCCCTTTGCTCGGACATCCCAATCTGCATCATAGGTACTGTGAAACTGGGTATCTCGAATGAAATACCCAAGATATTGTTTTCTATTATTAACTGTATTAACTTTGTTTTCTTAGCTAATTTTTGACTTTTATTAGTACTGTATGACATTGTGAAAATTGAAATTGGTAGGTACCTGATGTAATTTTTGCAAAACTTATTATTATTTTCTTTTTTTTTTGTATTTTTGGGTGTTGTGATTGTCCTTTTTTGTGTTTGTTTGTGATGAAAAGTGTCCTTTTATGATAGGGCATTTTCCAATATGTTTGACGCTGTAAGGGAGAAAAGAGCTTGACACTTGCTGAGTTTCTTGCCGGTTCTTCTCAGTACAAGTTCTCCCGCCCAGAGTAGACTTACGAACCGATGGCATAATGACATTCATAAGAGCTATTTGTAGCCTAAACTGAATAAATGATTTTGAATTTTGAATTTTGAAAATTTTTGAATTGATACATTTAATGATGCTGAATGCTTATACAAGAGGAATTGTGTGGCAATGTGTCCGAATCGTCAGTGAAAAAAATAAGTAAATTAAAAAGTGTCAATTCGGACACTGTGTCTGAATATAATGTGTCCGAAACGTCAGCTACCGGTTAAATACTCTACCCACTTAAAGAAGTTTTTTTCTTTTATCTTACAAAGATTAATTCTGCTTAATTTTTAAATTGTTGAACTAGTTTTAGTTTATAACCTTATTATAATATTGATTGCAACTTAATTTTTGAATGCTGTATACGCCTGTAAAAACATATCTTTAAAACTAGTCCTTAAGTACATGAATTTATTACTGTGTAAAATGATATCGTCGATGGTGTTTGGTATATTGTATGGTAGGTAGTAGCTAATCAGGCGGATTTGAAAGCCCTACCAACCTATTTTTATGACATAGTTTTACTTGTACTCGGTTTTAAGGCATTCAGTTCGAGATGCATCTAAAATTTCATCACTGTTTTACTGCGTTCCCGCGAAATAATGTGTTTTTATAGCTCCGCGCCAGGAGCTTTCGCCATGCTGACCAATGGTCGTGTTCTATGCCAAACAGCCTGCTATATTTACCTGTACTCGTATTATGTCTAAGACTGGTTTGTTATATTCTTGTTTTCTGCTTTGAAGACTATTATTGTTTATTTATTTATTTCAATAGGACAACCAACAAGCTATATTTTTATTATCCTAAAACTAAATGCTGTCTCAATGCTGTTGTTTTGTTCAATTTCGTTATGAACTGTGAAGTTTTATTCTGCTATATTTGCACGTGTTATGTTGGTAGTATTGACGATAAGACCGAACGAGGAAGCTCACTTCACCCAGAATCCGTAACCATTTAGGAACTGCCTTTCTTATCTCTAAATATCAGAACACAAATACACAACAATGCTATTTTTAATAATGATATTGTTTATTATTATCATTTACTGGCTGTGCCCCGCGGTAATTTTTTTCCCGTTTTTTTCATTGCTGCTCCACTCCTATTAGTCATAGCGTGATGTAATATAGCCTATAGCCTTCCTCAATAAATGGACTATTCAACACAAAAATATTTTTTCAATTCGAACCAGTAGTTCCTGAGATTAGCGCGTTCAACCAAACAAACAAACTCTTCAGCTTTATAATATTAGTATAGATACAAGTTTACCATTTGCTATTTTTTTTCTTCTAAGTCAAATGGGGATATTCCACCACTGGCTTAATACGGGCTTGTGGGTGTCAACTGACATTTAACGATAACAACCGCAACCAATAGCTTAACATACCTTTGAATCGAAAGCACGAAAAATACCCAATTATTTGGTCACCCATCTCGGACTTGTTATGACGATAATTGCTTAACATGAACGATCGTCGTATACCTAACGCGTACCGCTTCTTTCACGAGCTTCGAAGCATTTATGTTTTACAGGTTGGTTCTGATAAGGAAACCTTATAAATTTAGCTCCAGAAAGCAATTTAGCATTCACCATTCACCATTGTCTAATAGCCATTCCCACGTAGCGATCGTAAACATTGGCCAATAAACCCAACAAGGGATTATGGATCGAAGGTGGTCATGCGCATGTGAACTGCCGCGTTGTGTAATAAGTACCTGACGTTGGTTTATACTTGCCTGTTGCAAAAGCTCATGATTATGTTCATTCCTGTTAATTATTTCTATTTGGAGGTTCTGTGACAACTAATGGTCGTCCAGTGGTCGAAATTCATGTCGAATTCACATATTGTACAAACATTTTTTCTTTCTGTACTCCTTCTATAGCAAGGACTTTAATTAAGCCAAATCTTGCAATCCTCGGTGCGCGAAATGTGCTTAAAAAGTAGTATAAAGTTTTTTTACATTAGGAGAAAATTAATAGAATGGAAGAAGATATAAAATTAAATAATAAATATATGATTTAGAACTGTGGCTTTGCAAAACCTTTAAAGTTTTAAGGAAGTTAGTTAAAATTAATAATTTCAATCCAACTTTTCTTTGATCTTCGTCTTCTATTTGATCCATCTTGCCCTTTCTAAGTTTCTTGTAGATATATGTATCCAGTCCGAGATCTCCAGTGATCGCTGTCGCACACTTACGAACGAACGGCGAAATACGTTTCATTAAGCTCAAATGTAGCCTCAATTCATATACGAGAGTGTAATTCGAGTTGAATTAAATATTTATATGCACAATTCTACTTAAAATATCGGAAACCCGATCCAAAGATTTGTTTAGTTCACCGCACAACACAGCACAGTAGACAGGAAGTAGAAAGCACAACACACAAAGAATAAAGAAAGGATATTAACAACATTTACAGAAATAGCGAATAACAGCAACAAGTTAATAAATTAAAAACAGTCACACGTAAGCAGTGCTTAGAATGTTAGTGGATTACGATGAAATTGTAGCGTAGTTACCAAAGTTTAAAAACTGGAGCGAATAATTCACCTTGACATTATTACAGTCGGTCGGGAGCTCAGCAGTCAGAGCATTGGAGCGGTAATCCAAGGGTCGTGAGGTTCGAATCCCACTCGAGCTTTCTGAGACTGGTAGATTTTTTTACATATAGCATCTTGAATGCAAAAATTAAAAAGCCAGAAAATTACAAAAACACAAATGTTTAAAAAATTACCACGAGCAGGATTTGAACCTGCACCCTTCTGACATTCCGGGTCAGGTGCTCTTCCAATTGAGCTATCGTGGTTCTTACCAGCCCGCCGAAATTATTCAACACTTTTTACTTTGAAAGCCAAATTTTTTTCAACATTTGTTTTTTTAATTTGTTCGCAACAAAATTTGCGTTAAAAATTATTTGAACATTTTAAGCCAGAAAATATTACAAAATATTAAACTTTTGTTTTGTTATCGCCATGAGTGTGCTGCCAGTCAACTGCTGGATAGGTATAGGCTTCTCATAATACATGTCACTGAGCTGATCTCCATCTCTTCTCATACAACTATCAGCCACACAGCCATGCCAGCTTATATTTTCTTCGCTTCACCTTACCTTCCAATACAGCCCAAATCAACGGTTTTACGTTTACCAATATCACCGCTACTGTCCACTGTATACTGTTGTAAAAGACCACCGGTCTCAGACTCAGAGGTCGCGGGTTCGATTTCCAGCGGGTACATGTTGGTGTACTCGGTTTAGTCGGTTGTAGGGCTTGTTTGTCCGCTTGGCTAGCTACCACCATCTTATCTAAAATATGTCGCCATTACATCAATCTTAGTGGCATTGTTGTGTTCCGGCAGCTAGATTTAAGATAACGCCTCAGTAGTTGAGGATTCCAGGTGAAGTGCGCTTCTACCATCGGCCTTATCATCACTTAACAACATGTGATGAATGCTAAGTTATTTCCCCTTAAGAAATAAAAAAGAAAGACATACGATTGTTTCTGTTAATTTAACATCAATATAAAATCACAAATGCCCACATTTTATTGTCAAGGAGGAACAAGCCGTGTCCGAGAATCGATCCGATTGGAATGCAGCATTCTCGTTTGGATGCAACTTAGCCGCGATGAGCAAGTGCTTAACGTAACTTAGCTAGATTACGATATTGCATATCTTTTGCATCGCCATTTATTACTAGATGGTGTTTCCCTTACCACGAGTTACCACTTAATTTTCTATTTACCGTTATACCTAACATTGAAATTAATTTTAAACTCCTTTTCCTAAAAATTTCGCATGCTGGTTTTGTGTTCTAATGTTTATATTGATTTTGTTTTATATTGATGTATAATCAATTATAATACTATAAATTGGTATAAAAAAGTGTATTTATACTGTATAAATATTAACGTTATTTTGAATTTGCCCTAAGCATAAATTTCGGTAACCTAATAACCCCCTTATTTATAAAAAAAACTATTTAAGCATTATTTAGTTAAATATTGATTTGTCAACGTCACACAAACATCATTTTGAATTTGAGAAAAAGAGACAAAACAATGATTAACTACATAAATAATAATAGTTTTTATGAAAAAGGGGGTTAGTTATTAATCTCAATTGACGGATCAAAATAGTGACGTCATAGTGCCATTCCCATACAATTGTTACAAAACAAAACGTTTTAAGAGTTGCTAAAGTTTCTCCATGGTGCTGCAAGCGCTCCATATATACAATACTCCATAAAAAATAAAAATAAATGTGTTATGGATTTTAGCAGAAAAATAAAGATACAATGGTAGGAGAATATAGGCAAAAGAGTTGGTACAAGTGGTAAAGTAATGTTTTGACAGATTTGTCTACATAATTTTGTCTATAAACGTGATCATGTGGACTCATTGATAATATATACATACAGGGTGCGTCAAGTATGCTTATCGTTAGCTATGAAAGTAGTCGTACAGGTGTCTGCTACTCGTATGTTGCATTTACTTTGTAAACTTTTAAGATCTTAGTGCTGTCACAAAATAAGAAGACTGCAGAAAGTAAGCTTCACACAAACGCGCTCAAGCAACGCACACATAGACAACCTCTCACGGACGCGGAATTTCCCAACAGCTGTTCTGAGCTGTTCCGAGATCTGTGGTTTATGTGTGAGTTGCCCGGACGCGGTAATAAGCTTACCTTTTCTCCTTATTTTGTGGTGCTGTCTAGAAAAACTTTAAATACCAAGATAGTATAGAGAAAGGTTGTTTAAGATTACTTTATAATTATGAAGAGGATGCTTTTGAAATAACTGACGTTTAGGCCGAGTGATGTATTCGATTTGATGTATTCTTAGCGGCAGTGCACTTAGGAGAAATGGATTTCACTGATCGTAACCTATTCCACGCATACAACCTGCCCGGGTTCCCATTTAGGTGATGCCGATATCAAACCTTATACAAGGATTCAAGGAAACCGCGTGTCGGTATTCTTGTGCGCAGTATACATGCGGTTGCGGGACGGTAGCGGCGCGGGTGCGGCTTCACTGCGTGCTGAGTCCTGTGCCCTTCATAGTTGAGTGCAACAAAACGCGCAATGGTCATAGCCATAATGTTATTAACCGCGTAATGTTTGAGGGACGAGCCTTTTGCGGTTTTTGCATTCCGCTGCGCAAGCGCATGTCTGCGATGCTGTCTGCAGCCAACGTGTTTTTGTTGCTCTATGGGTGACAGCATAGAGTCAGTAATGGAGAGAAAATCCAATCAATAATACCAATGCTCAGTACGGTGATTTATGAGGAAAACTTAAGAAAAAAACTCGTTTGAACTAGGATGTGAGATGCAGGATTGCGGTATCGATTACGTTTAGTGATTATTAAATCTTGGAGAAAATGTTATCTCAATATTTTTTATAACATGCTCAGTTTGCTTACGTAGTTGCGTAGTAAGTAGTCGAGTTTACATCAAGTCGGATGGCTTTCTGTGGCATTAACAGCGTAACTGGGAGAGACAGCAAGATTCTTGGTGGGTTTTTAAGACATGTCCATGACCGAACAACCCTGCAGGTTTTCTAGGGGCAAGCATCTCTCTGCCAGAGTATGGGGAATACTCCCTACTTTTCTAGATTTTCCGGGGCATTTAAACCGGGTGTCGAGAGTGGGGTAACATTAATGATTCTAGTAGGTGTTAATGATCATCATCACTATCATCATCTAGCAACATGTTGGACCAAAATTTGCTTTTCGAAGCAGATAGCTGTAAGTATGTTCCTCAGGGAATCCGCGCCGTATTCTTCTGCCAACAGACCAGACCAGTCTTACCGCCGCACCTAACCGTGTGTTGTCATTGTTCATTCTCCAAAATCAGTCTGAAACAAGGGCGTAAGTTTGTTCACGCTTAATACGAAGTATCACTCGAACCAGCACTTGTTTGCAACTCCCGATCCAGTTACCACTCGACTCTCTGCGAGTATTTGTGTCACATACCTGCGAGCAGGGCTGTCTGTAATTTGATTTCATTATTATATTATCCTTGCCTGGCAACTAAACAATAGTGTACCCGTCATAATAAAGAAAAAATGTAAATATCGATATATTTATTTGCATAAAAGAATTTTTTTTTGTTTTTTTTTAAATGTTGCGGTTGTCTTCTATATGTTTTGTGTTTATTTGTAATGGAAAGTTTCCTGCTATGATAGGGTATCTTCCAATATTTTTGACGCTGTAAGGGAGAAAAGAGCTAGTCACTTGCTGAGTTTCTTGCCGGTTCTTCTCAGTACAAGATCTCCAGCCCAGAGTAGACTTACGAACCGATGCCATAGTGACATTCACAAGAGCTACTTGTAGCCTAAACTGAATAATTGATTTTGAATTTTGAATTTTTTTGAATTTTGGACAATAAAATTGCCTAAGATCATCCCCATCAGGCAGAGTACCTAGTAAGCTAGCAGCGTTGCCTCGTTGGATAGCGAGGCTTATTCGCTGTCCCAAGAAACTGCTAGGTCTGGGGTTCCGGGTGGTTTCTGCAAATTTTAATTGATAATAATAACAATAATATATCTTTAAAACTAAATAAGTAGTAAAATTGTATGTTTTGCAATTTACAAAGTTTTAGATTACAGTTTCATCAGTTACAGTCAGCTTTGGGCAAAGGCCTCACCCATTCCCGCCATTTATCATGATTTTGCGCATTTGTTTAAGTTTAAAGATATTGATAATAAAGACGTCGCAATTAATAGCCTGTACCAACTGCTTTCTCTTTAACAAACCAACTTAGGCGGTCCCATACTCGTACAAGCCTCTGACAGCTGGTCTGCCTCGCCGCGGTCATCTTGCATCTGGACGACCAATTCGTTACTGTCTTGGTCCATCGGCCTCTGTCTCGCCTAGCATCATAATTTTAGTTTTGTCAAAAAATTCAGTCTACATATAATTAATTCTGGGTATATCACCTCGATCAACGTCGTTAACTTCACCACCTATCATTTAGAAAGTAATCTGTCTTTAGGTACCCTTTCGAATTCTAATGGATATCACTAATATCCGTTTAAGGGGGAGGGTAATAAGAAGGAGGATAAACACAGGAAACAAAGGAACAAAGGAGCTCGATGGCGCTGTAGTTAACGCGCTCGGTCTGCGATTGCTAAGGTTAAGCAACTTTTGCAAAGGCCGGTCATCTGATGGGTGACCAAAAACTTATCATCTCGAGCTCTTCCGTGCTTTGGAAAGCACGTTAAGCCGTTGGTCCTAGCTACATTGGCAGTCGTTAACAACCACCAAACCGCACAGGGACCACGTGGTGGTTATTGGCCCGTTCTTCTTATCCATCCATAGGGAAGGCTCGTGCCCCAGCAGTAGGGAAATAAAAAATGAGCTGATGATGAAACACAAGAAAATATTTATTTTTATTCCTCTACTGCCGAAGTCCACGGCTCGCCTGCGGCCATCTCGGCCTGCTCCTATAAGTTGATGTGTTAGCCAGTAATATTTTATTGCTATACGTTGAAGGAGACAGCCCTGCAGCAGCCGTGTTTGGGCAAATGATAACAATCAATAGCGACACACGCGGCACGCAATCAGAGCGGGCCCCGCGTCCGCGTCTCACTCGGTGCACTTACTTTAGGTTCTCGACTGCGCACGGTATATGACACTTGTTATGCGAGGTTGAAGAAACAACGCTGGGGCCATACCATGAGCTGTTAAAGCAGTATTAAGAAATATGGCTATGACTGTCTAACTGCTGGACCATTGAAATTAAGTCATCATCAAAATTTATGGATAATGGCTTAATCACCATGCTTGTCAAATGGGGGTTGGTGATCTTAAACCCGGGCACACAAATCCGAAACACAGTTTGGTCGACTTGAGAATTTAACCAAAGACCTTCGAGTATCGGGTCATATTTTATATATTTTTATTTATAGTTAAAGTCATTTGTTTGTTGTAGCCTATTCATTTATTTGTTTTAGTACTGATGCTGTCATAGCTAAATAATTTTTGATTTGATGTTGAATTCTAGCATTCCGGACTAACCTTAATGGTATTTGGTCTGCTATTATGCAAAACTATAGTATGTTGTTTAGTGTAAATTAATTAAAAAAAATGAACGAGCCTTACAGTCGCATATGATGTGTAACATTTGACATCTCACTTTTGAAATCAATATTACAATAGAAAATAGAATATTGAATTTTCTTTTTTATTCCTTTTTTTTATTTCGCTAGCCAACTCGCAAACAAACTACCTACTGACTGATATATATATTTCATGTACTGGCTTACTTCAAACATAAGGAGACTGCTGAATGTAAGCTTCATACAAATGCATATCACACTATATATACAGTGTGATCCGCTCGCCTTCTATGTATATACTGTTACGCTACTTCCGTCACATCTTTAGATGTTACTCAAAAAACTCAGACACCTTCATAGTAGTGGTGGTGGTTCTTAGTAATAAGTTAAGTTATCAGGTAAGATTATTAGTTAAGTTAATCCCTCGGAGAATTTAGTAGGGAAAGGGGATACCCTCTGACGGTGTTTCGATCGCACTGCTTGCGAAATCCTTTAAGTTTCTCGTCGCCCCCAAAAAATGTCCGGTGACGTTGAAATAGCTGCATGAAGCCATCAGAAAACTTTTCCAAAAAAAACTTGCAGCTTTGTTAGCTGTACCCGTGGTAAGGGCGGCTCGTGTTTATCGGCCAATCTGTCACTGTTTGCGTGTCTGTCTCAGATAGCGCTATTTGCCTCCGCAGCGCCTGTGCCATGTCTGTGCCGACAGATTGCCGGACCTGGGCGATGATGACGATGATGTATCACGATACACATGGGGAGATTAATTGGTAACGTCACATATCGTCGCTTATGTTCTAACACCGCGGAAGTTAGTTAAGATATCTATGGTGGTAACAAGTCAGTCCGCCTTAAAACCAATCCTACCATCAACCAAACCAAGAACAAATACATTGTTAACAATATGGTTTTCATTTATCTATAAATTTTTAACTGAACAAGGTGTTGCGTCTCAGCTTCTTTGTTGGATTTCGAGAAAGTGTGCTTTCTTACCTAGAGAGTATGTATGATACCTCCTGCAACTGTAACTTTATATCAATATTTTCTTACAAATTAATAATATTGAACTCATGCTTATTTACGTGTCATTAAAACGGCTAAGACCGGTTTGATTCCAGCATTATTTTCCTCTCACTGAGCAACCGAATACCTAGTACAGATGAAAAGAAAAGTATTATTTTAATTTTATATTTGATTAGCTCGACGGCGCAGTGGTTGACGCGCGTGGTCTGTTATAACTGAAGTTAAGCAACTTTCACAAAAGCATGTCATCGGATGGGTGACCAAATATTTGTCATCTTGAGCTCCTCCGTGCTTCGGAAGGCACGTAAAGCTGTTGGTCCCGGCTGCATTAGCAGTCGTTAACAACCACAAATCCGCACTGGGACCGCGTGGTGGTTATTTTTCTATCTATCCATCCATAGAGAAAGTTCGTGCCTCAGCAGTGGGGAGTAAAAATGAGCTGGCGATGATGATTTGAGATATGTAAAAGAATATCAAACCTGAGAGATAGATGCTCATTTCGAATGCGAGAAATCGTGGTTCAATCGCTATGGCTTAGTCAGACTTCTGACGTGAACACATGTGTTAGGAACACAAGCGTATATGCTTTCTGGGTGGGTTAATAATTTGTTTATAGCATAATAATTATAATCTTCCAAAAAAGCCACAGAATTTATTAAAAATAATACTTCTAATCTAGGAGGCTCGTACCATGGTTTAACTAAATCTAAATGTCGTTTGTAAATACAAATAAATATTTGACATGTCATGTTATGAATATTATATTCCTTATTTGTTACACTTATATGAGTTAAAAACCATCTGCCAAAATTAATATTATTTGTATGATCTATATATTAATACATGAAGCAAAAACTTTGTACCCGTTTTTACGAAAATTGCGCGGACGGAAGAGCATGAAATTTCGCACACTTATAGTTTATATAGAGAAGGTTATCCGAATGTTAATATTTTTTAAAATTATGCATAAAAAATACATTAAATCAACAAAAACAACATTAGATACACACACTACCATGTATTTGACACACACGTATTGTTTGTCTTTACTGTCAATGCCAATCCAAACTCACATTCTATCTTTTTTAATTTTTCATTACTTATAATACAATCCGTGCAGCCTTAATAAAATTACGGTCGAATTTCGACCACTGGACGACCACTAGTTATAGTAAATATTTACCAGATATTAGCAAATGATTATTTATTTTATGATGAAAACAAACATAGAATATATTTATTGTGTGTATTCGGCGAGCTATTCTGTGCTCGACGGTACGTTGACTTGTACAACCACAACAAAGAATGCGTTTCGCTCGCCAGCTCGGACCTGACAACTTAGAGCTCGGAGACGTTCCACTGTGACATTATTATTCAGCAATCTTTGACAGCAATGCAAATGGATTGGATGCCTCGGTGGCCGGGTGGCGAAACGCTCTGCCCGAAACCCGAAGGTCCTGGGTTCAATTTTCAGGTCAGGCAAAGTGTGTTTCGGATTTTTTCGATGCACATCCCGGGTTTATAATCACCAACCAGCATTTGGCAAGCGTGGTGATTAAGCCAATACCTATCAGCTGTAGTGATGACTTGATTTCAATTTTCTTTGTCCAGCAGTGGGATAGGTTTAAGTTAAATACTTTATTTACAAATGGTTTGCTGTTTAGGAGAGTTTTGGTTATTAGAAATAAGGATTTCACTTTTTGTAGTTAGCATTTAAATCGATAACATATGTTTCCTTAGAATAAACTTCCATTGGATTGATTGATTGATTGTAACAGTATTTACTTACGTTCTTCTTCTAAAATACCACCCTACCGTTCAAATATAATTATATTTTAAAACAATGTCAAAGTCGTAAAATAATATATAAGGTTACATTTTATCAACCGCGAATATTTTAACAAAACATCTAATTATATCAGAGAAATAAGGCCCTTAGCCAGGCATTAAAAAAAAATTCAGGCTAGTTTTTATTTTTACTTTTCCTAACACAAAAATTGTAATATTTTTAAGAGCAGCCTCTCCGTCGGCTCTTTTGAATGAAACTACGGCACGTGTAAGCTGTGTAGGCATTGCGGCCTCTCGGTTTAGGCTCCTTCGAATTAAAACTACCGAAAGTGCGTAAGGGGTGATTTATTTTACTTTTTAATCGAAATGTCTTTTGGCGTTTTTCTTGAAAACTAGCGTATAAAAAAATTAAAGCTTTCACCATCTTGTGCTAAACCCTTTAAATACTCGGATAACACAACACTGTCTGCAATAACAGCTTATGGTATAAATAAAACCTTAGATACAGTAGTAAAATTAAAGGCATATATTATTTATGTTTCGTATTATAACGAAAATAAACAAGTGTCCTTCGTCGCATCCTTATAAGGCAGCCCGTAAACGTTTTATGTGGAATTATCTCCAAACGCAGCTTTGGCTGTAGGTAATATCGATAACAATTATCGATTGTGGGTCTTAAACGGTGTGGGATGGTGGGATTGTGGGATTTAGTAATGGAAATGAGGAGCTGACCGTTGCCGTTACCATTTGTGGCGAATCACCGTTTTTTATGATTTCAACGTAGACATTCATTTTGGCATGGGAAATGTCTTGGTAGAATCAGTGGAATAGTGCGATCAGCTAAGATGACCAACATGCTGTCGTTACTAATATCGTGCCAAAATAATGCTCCAAAACTTTAGTCTACTTTTGTGTAAATCGAAAAGTTTTGTTAAAAAAATATAGGCCAAGTCATTGTTAACACTACATACACTACACATTTGAATGGAATACCTACTTTATGAATAGTTTATTTTCACTAACGTAATTTTAACATGGCATTTCATGGTTAAATGCGTTGTGTTTATTTAATCCTTTGCAGGGTTACGAAAAGAGGCCATCATGTATATCCGTTTATTATTAACCCATTAATTTTTGGATTGAACAATGATTTCTAATGTTTTGTTTCCTTTTTGTTACAGGTATGTCTAACACAGGAAAAAACATTATATTATGCGATTGGTAAGTTTATGCATTTGACAACTAATAGGTAAATGTGTACAAAGACGTACGCAGTCAGTTACGTACCTATATAAAGTCGCCTGTAATTGGCCATTGATATTTTATTTTGTAGTCGTATGTACTTCGATTATTTACTCTATAGTGAGAGATAATATAACCTTTATTTGATAAAGTTCCTCCGTGCTTCGGAAGGCACGTAAAGCCGTTGGTCCCGGCTGCATTAGCAGTCGTTAACAACCGCCAATCCGCACTGGGCCCGCGTGGTGGTTTATGGCCCGTTCTCTCTATCCATCCATAGGGAAGGCTCGTGCCCCAGCAGTGGGGACATAAAATAAGCTGATGATGATGATGTTGATTAAGTTCACACTATCCTGTGCCCTCCTCAACCTAGTTCCAATATAAAACAACGTTGTCCGTTATTTTGAACACAAAATCCAACTGCCATGCCACTTTGAACAATTTGCATGTAAAAATAAAGGAATCACAAGGTTGTTATGACTACGGGAAATAAGGTTTGCGGCTTTGTGAAACTGTTTTGTTTAATTTTCATGCTACACAATTTTACATTCTTATAGTAAGGTATTTAAGCATTTGTCACAACGGTGTTATTATTATTTTTTAAATGGGTACTTAACAATACCCTGTATGTAGGTACAGTTTTCAATTATAGACAGCCGCGCACGGCTTGCGTTGTGGACTATTAGTTATAAATTTAACTAAACTAACAAAACAAACAACGAACACTAGTGTGGGTTCACAGATACATTCACGAGTATTCACATGTATACCTACTCTTTTGACTAGTTTTGACTCTTATTCCATAGTATTGAGAGTGACATTATTTACATATTAATTCTAGAGACTGTATATAACAGGGATTTTGGATTATTATACGAGTATACAGTGGACAGACAGTGTAGCCTATTAAGGGTTGGCTAAAATACTTTTAATGACTTGTGTTACACGAACACGACGTACATACAAAATATGTAAATAAATATTGAGTTAAAGTACAAGAAAATAGCTGTACATAACACGAAATGTACAAAACTATAACATTGAAATACTAAAAACAACATAACAAGTATAATAATAACAGCATAGTGCTACGCTCGAAGCGTTGATATACTAAAAACGCGGGATCACGACTTCAATACTAACCCCCTTATTCATAAAAACTATTTAAGCATTATTTAGTTAATTATTGTTTTGTCAACGTCACACAAACGTCATTTTGTATTTGAGAAAAAGAGACGAAACAATGATTAACTAAATAATGCTTAAATAGTTTTTATGAATAAGGGTGTTAATACATAAACAATAAAGGAAATAAACACAAACAATACAACAAGAATAACTAATATTACAGCCAAATAGGTAATTATAGAATGGCACAATATAAACCCGTTTGCTCACATCATTGGCATTCACCAAATGTCGCGAAGACGGCATTGCATTCTACTTATGGGGAATGAACGGGATACATTGACAACTGCGTTGATCCATGAGATGTCATCAATATGTATATATAAGTGTGTGTACCAATAAAACATTAAAATAGCAAGCATTATTGGAGACGTTAAACTAGGCTTTACAAAGGTGGCCACAGAAAAATAACAAAAAAAACGGCTTTCAGACTCAGTTATATTATATGTAATAAGGCCCGTATTTCTTTTATTTCAGGCTAGGGTCAGTAGTAGGTATGATATAGACCTTACTTTAAGTATTAAGGCAAGTATTTATTTAATTTTAAGCTACGGAAGCTCTTAGCTTTTATCTGCTTTTATGTGATGATAAGGCAGAAGGTCCCAGCGCACTTCACTTGGAATATCCAGCTACTGAGTAACTTATAGGGTTATCTTATCTCTAGCTGTCGGAACAATACAATATGACTAACATTGTCGTTATGGCAATAGACTTAGATAAAATGGTGGAGGCTAGCCGGATTTAAAATAAGCTCTACGACTACAACCAACCAAACCGAGTACAACAAGGTACCTGCCCCCCAACCGCCTAACACTCTCGCTTTCGATCGCTTTAAAAGCGAGGCCGTCGCCTCGCTTTCTAATATAATATCGAAATATAATATCGAATAATATCGAAAGCTATAGCCTATAGCTTTCGATATTGCTTTCATATTGCTTTCGAAATGACAAGATGACGCCTCCTCCTCGCCTCGCCTTCAAAGCGATCGATAGCGAGAGAGTTAGGCGGTCGACCCCCTGGTACCTCTAGGTCTGGCAACGATGGTCTATTCATTTTAGACCAAAGAGGCGGTCATTTTATCGTCATGCTATGTCGACATTGCAAGGTATGTCGCGATCAAAACGGAATGTCAGTTAATAGGTACCAACTAACATTCCGCTTTGTTCGCGAAAATTTGTTTCTAATAGACACTATAAATAATGATTGCGCAAGCGACGGTGTTGCCTTCACTAATTACGCCCTGAACGAGAGCTTCCCGCATTCTTCAACGAAAAACCACCTTTAAATCTACGGGAATGCAGCCTAAGTTTCGACATCAGAAGCTGTTCTAAAGACGTTTGTCTTATAAACGGATGATGACTCTTATGGTAAAATAATAACAGAAAATCTCAAATAAATGTTGTTATGGACCTTGAGCCTTCGATTTTGTATTGTTCGTGTTAGTAATGGACAATAAATAATCATTACTCCCGCGTGCTACTTTGTTACTTCACAAAAGGTTGATACAACATTTAATGGTGTTACCATAAGAAATATTATGTTGTGTTCCAACGATAAGAACGTAAGCTGTAGATTAAATTATATAATGTTGGGATGGTTTTTATGGCGGCATCAGCCGTGGTATTCTTTAATTTGGTTTCTTTTCATATTAATCAATATACTTTGCATTATCTGTATACTACTCGTATTTATAAAGAGGTAAAGTTGGTGAATTTGTTTGTTTGAGGAGGGCAATCTCTGGGATTGCTGGTCCAACTTCAAAAAATAATTCACTCATAGAACAAGTTACATTGCTTGCGGGTAATATTGGCTATACTGTATATTGATAAAAAAAGAGTTTCTTTTTAATCTAAATCCCACGCGGATGAAGTCGCTGGTAAAGTTTTTTTAATATATTTTTAAACTATTTTATTTATATTCGTTTGCTCTTAGACAAAATTTAGAACATACCAAAAATAATAAAAATGTAGTGTACGCGTGAATAAGAAAACTGTTTTGTGTCAGAACTGTGTGTATCTGAACTCGATTTATTATACGTTTTCAAATACTGCAGTATTATAGAGCCGCCCTGCTCCACTGTTAAACTCTCGGCAATATCGTATTGAGTTATTGCACCGGCGGCATGTTGATTTTGCATTTATAAACAGGCACGCCTTTCCTTCACGCCCATAATACTTTTAAAAACACATTCTCCTAAACGCGTTGGTCGCGGTAAAAACGTTTACCGGTAATATCCTAACAGCGTCCGTGGTACCAGGGTCTGGTTGTGGGGTGTGGTACAAGTTAAAAGAGGAGCGGTTGCAGTTGGTTTTTAAGAGACTTTGCTGATTGCTTCAAATGGCATTATCGGCGTCACCGGCATGTTTATTACCGAAAAAAGCAACTTGGGCCGGCAGAGTGAGGTTAACTGACGCTACGTTTGTTTTCACGCTTCACCAGTTATCTTCGCGTCTGGACTCCATTTCCACTTAACATAGTGGGATGAAGTCATTTGCCGAACTATCTATAAAAAAACCCATTTGTAATTGTACAATTGCAACGCGATTGCTCTAGTTGCGGTTGACAAATTGGTATCTCGGACACAAATTATGTAAACTATTACATATAATATTTTAATCTCAAATGCACTAAGCGAGCGGTCATTGAGCGATTTGTGTTGCTCCGTGTCGATTGTTTTAGGGGCGGCGAGAAACTTAAAATGGTCAAGCCGTGTGAAACGAAGCACCGTCATAAGAGACCGTTTTCTAGAGGGAATGGCATCACGCCGTTCCCTACTAGATTCTCCGAGGGTTCAGATCGGATCGAACCAATTGCAGTTGGTGAGATGACAATCTGTTTGTTTTAGATAGATATACACTGATCGACATGCTGCGCTTAGAAATGTAGCTTGTACAAAAAAATCAAGTGCATCATGATTAGCTCATTTTATGTCTTCACTGCTGGGGCACGAGCCTTATCTATAAATGGCAGGTATAACGCGGTCCTAGTGCGGATTAGGGATTGTTAGCGACTGCTAATGCAGCCGAGACCAACGGCTTAACGTGCCTTCCGAAGCGCGGAGGAGCTCGAGATGATAATGTTTTGGTCACCAATTCGATTACCGGCCTTTGCGAATGTTGCTTAATCTTAGCAAACCGGGCGCGTTAACCACTGCGCCATCGAGGTCCTCACAATCAAGTGTATATCTGGGTGTGAGTTTTGTTTACTATCCGTATTCATTCGAATACGTTTACGAAAACGAAAATTAGTATGGCATTGAAGCAGCGCCTCCTGGCGGCATACGAGAAGAGTTAACATTTTGCCATACAAATTCTCGTTTACGTAAACGTTAACGAATGGCGAATGAAACTCGCCCTGAACTTAAACTTCTATGATGTGCCAGATTTCGTTTTTGCACTATGTAACACAGCTGACGGATTCGCGAAGGCAGTCCTAAGTTTATAATAATAATAATTTATTTATATTAGATTTAGTTCAATTACAATCCATACTTTGTTAGTTTTAAATTTGTAATAAAAAAATAGTTTACTATCAGTTTTTTTGGGAAACTAAATTTCATTACATTTACGTTCCTTACCGATCCCTTAGGAATATATTAGTTTACCCTTATATATTTTAGTTTTCTTCAATTTACGCAATAAACACATGTAAAAACCATAACAGAGCAATAACAATATATAAAAGAAACGTGAGTGATCCGTTTGAAGACAATTAACAAAACTAAATAAATAAATTAACAGCGACACGCTGTAAGTTCATCCCTTGCACCCGAGTGCAGACCCCAGGGGTCCTCTAATTTATTTGAAGGCTCTATTACCGGCCGGCGAGTGTCAACGGGCCGCATTCGCTTTTTATTTATACCCCCTTGTAATATTCTAGTATTTACATATCGAGTTACGGACAGATATCTGTTTCGAATACATTTTGCTGTTTTGTAATGTTTATTCGATTACTCTATTCAATATTTCTACGTTGCTCTAAAAAAGTTTTTTCTCGATTTGTTAAATCGTGTGGGCAGCTCATTTCATCAGGTAGTTAAAATGAAATAAGATGATGGTACTCTACTCGCATAATACGCGTATTCATTCAAATATATTTTACAACACCTCGGTGGCACATCGGTAATCGTTTGTTGTAGCTGATAGCTCACCTGAGTATACTTACTTGTATCAGACCTTAAGCAATACGTCACCAGTTCGTTGAGGGACCAAGGCTAGTCGCAGCACTCATAAATCACGCCACTCTTGTACTATGGACCTTCCAAGCTCCATCAGAACCATAGCCATACCCAATCGTCTTCATATTCTGATATAAGTTCCGTCGGCCTTTTTGGATGAGGCTTATTTGTGCACCACTGCGCCTCTAAAGATGCTTCCACACGACGGACCAGCGACCACAAACAAAGTTGCCGGGACCAAAGAAGTCACGATGTGCGCCAGTCGGGTGCCACTGAAGAAATGATGTTATCAGCAAAGGTTTCAAGACTTTATAGGAAAAATACATTCATTAATATGCAATTAACATGTGATTATGAGCCCTGAATATGTGTTAAGGCCTCACGTGGGATGCGAGACAGTCGCCGAGTGACGCCTCATTGAGCACCAGACGAAAATCGACTTGAGCTTTGAGAAACATCTTTAGCTTTGAAGAAAATAGGTAATTGTGTTAATATACGCTACGCTTCGCGTCACAACATATTAAGTCCTGAATTCTGCTTCGCGTATGATATGAATATTAATAACGTTCTCTGGTATATAAGAGCGAATCGTTTTGATAAACCACATTCAAACAGAAGTCTCGAGAGCATTAACAGCATCTTGAACCTCTTGGAAGTTCTGAGAAGACTTGAAAAGATAATGAAGACCCAGCTGTTCGTCCTTTTGGTAGTAATCACTTTGATGTCAGTAGCATCAGGCAAGTCGCCTGCTCAAGTCTTCTGTGGAAGAAAGCTAGCGAATACTTTGGCTTACTTCTGTCCTCTAGAAAGTTCGGGAAAGCGGAGCTCAAACTCCATTGAGGATTATGAAGAGTTCGGGTGGCCGTGGATGGTGCCAAAGTCGAGGGCTTTAGAAGATGTCAGAGGCAAGAGGGGCCCGGGGGTGATCTCCGAATGCTGTGATAAGCCGTGCACCCTCAGTGAGCTGATGTCTTATTGTTAAAATGTAATTTTCTTCGTTAAAGCTAATGAAAATGTTGTAGTGACCATAATAAACGTTATTTAAAATACTTATTCCTTTATTTCATGTAATTGTATATGTATTATAGATGTATATATTTTAACGATTATATTTGATTTTTTAAACACAAAAACTGTTTTATTACTTGAAAGCATTTGAAAGTCAGCTGGAGAGTTTTATATAATAATTTAGAGCGAATGTCAAGTAGAAAATTACTATTGTTATTAGCAGACGGATTTACCTCCACATTAACGCGATCCGCAAACAGAGCCACTTTGATTTCCAATTGCGGCAACAGGCAACTCGCAACTAGCTGTTTCCATATAAACTAAAGAAACTGCTCAGACATAGCGACTCTAGTTGCCAGTTCGAGATCGACAACATTTCTTAGTTTAAAAAAAATCTTTATAGGCAAGTATTTCACCGCGATCTTGCCTGATGGTAAGCGATGCTGCGGCCTAGGATGTAGCATACTTGCCCAGATAATGCCTGTTCACCCTTGCCTTGCAAATGTCCATGTTGAAACGTCAGGAAACAGATCCGCAGGAAGAGAGTTCCACTCCTTAGCTGTCCGCATCAAAAATGATGACGCAAAGCGCTTTGCGCGTATAGGCGGTATGTTGACAGCGTAAGGGTGTGATCTCAGTCCGCGTCTAGTTCCCCGAAGAAAAGGAGAAGGTGGTATCAGTTCGTGTAATTCCATTGTACACTCCCCGAAATGTATCCGATAAAATGCCGAAAGGTTGGCAACCTTGCATCGATGTTCAAGATTTGATGATGATGGTGGAATCAGTTTTAAATTGCCTTAGCTACTATCAGATTTGTACAGTGTACTAGTTGTGTCAAGTTACTGGTTTTCCAAACTGGCAAGCACTGATTGTTGACTTAGGATTTGAAAATATTATTTAGCATTGCGGCAACCGTAAACTGTTGCTGCAACTAGCAGCGTGGATTTCTACAGCAAACGCAGATCGGGCGAACGTGCTCCTCAATTTTTTTAAATATAGAATAGAAATGGAACGTTTTATATTATTCAGTATAGACATAAACATAGACATATACAATCATTTTATTTATATATATAACAATAATATCTTATACAAACTTAAATATTTCAAAACCACAATGCAAATTGTAAAGAATTTTATTTTGTTTAAGTAAATACAGAGTAAGAGTAAATAGTGTAGATTAATTTCGGCGAGTTGGATTGAGCCACGATAACATAGTTGGTAGTGCACCTGACCTGGCATGTCATGGGGTGCTGGTTCGAGTCCCGCTCGTGGAATTTTTTCAACACTTTGTCTTTTTTCAAATAAAATACAGATAAAATTTTACTAGAAAAATAATATCAACGAAATATCTAAGGAAGCTCGGGTGGGAACCGAACACACGACCTTTGCATAACCGGTCCAATGCTGAGTCTTTGTAGCTCAGCGGTCAGAGCATTTGACCGGTGACTGAAATTTTTTGTCTTGTAAAAATATAGAGTTTTCTCTAATAAAAATTTAGTAGGTTTGTTGGCAACATTTAAAAAAATCCTTTTATTTAACTGAATGTATGCGATTTAAAGTTCACCTATAAATTACCCGCTTTTTTAGATAGGCTTGCTGGAAAACATCACCTTAAAATAAGCAGCACCCTTGTGCTTGCTTTTCTCTAATTTGATTAGAATTTTTGAAATAAAGCAAAAGTTCTCACTGACTTTATTGCAGAAGTTTTAAGACTACGTATGAATATGGGTGAAACTAGACTTTATTTCATTGAGTGCCTCCTCAAGTGAAATTATGTTCTCACAAAAGGAAGCTATGGCGCTCCGCGACCTGTCAGCGTCCAGCATGGTTTTTATGCAGACTGGGCAGTGAGAGGTTCCCCCGTACAACCGCAACCAGTTTTTTTAAAACAAGTAGCACGGCAAATTAATCTATTCCACCTGATGTTGAGTGGAAATGGAGTGCAGACGCGAAGACAACTGGTGCAGCGTGAAAACAACGCAGCATCAGTTACCCTCACTCTGCCGGCCCACAAAGTGCTTCTTCACGTCTCGTGGTTCATTGTGGCGCTGCGCAGCCCACGCCACACGCTCTGCAAGGTGTGCGCTGTCGTGTCGTCTGCAGCTCCACAATCGTGGCATACGGGCGTGGAGTCCTGTCCAGCCACTCACTACAGTTAGTGTCCGAAGTACCCATGGCCAGACAACACCTGTTCTAAGCGGAAGGACAGAAGTCGATGTCCGCCTCCAAGGCTGTGTGATCGAATGGTATCACGCCAGCGCGTCCCTATGCCCTACTAGATTCTCTGAAGCGTTCATCGCAACAGATTCGCGCGGGCAAAGCCGCGGGTAGGCCGCTAGTGTAAATAATAGATTCGTTCGTTTTTGCTGATCATATAAACTTTTACTTAAAGCTTTTACTATATTCCTAAAATAGGCAAAATATTTTAAGTGCGAACGAAAACACATTCGATTATTTAATACAGAATCTATTGAGTATTATAGACAGTAGCATTTCAGCTCTCGAGATGAGGTCTAGCTCTATGACTCGCGCTAGAACGTCAGCCATGTTGGATACTAGCTCACACTTGGCCACCTCTAGAAGTTAAAAAATACTGATATTTATAATACAAATCTTTCCTTTTAACATTGTTTTTATGTATTCTCGTTTCATTATTGAAAGTGGAGTGAAGAGGATATGCAATTTGACGTCCGACATTCGACATTGGCATAACCAGGTTGAATTGATTAGGATATGACATAATCATACCCTGATTCATATGTCATACTCGTGAACGGGTGCCGCCTGTGGAGGCTGGTCTGCTCTTTCATACTATTATTTTTATAAACTGAACTGAATAAATGATTTTGATTTTTGATTTCATAATAAAGGTACTCGAACCACGAATATGGGCTCCTAAGAAGGTAACATGTAAATAAAATGTTATCCACTAAATGTATTCATTTTTATTTATATAATTCCATTACACGTCCCAAATTAACACTAAGAAGGCCTCTGCCGACTACAATAATTAATATTCCTATGAATTTAGTTTTGAAAAGACTGATCTAACAGGAGTTAAACATTAAAGAGAGTAATAAGTGTCTTTCAATGAAACTTGATCTTCGTTCTTCTAAAACTGAATAAATTGCTTGTCAGCGATTGTGATAAATATTTCTAGTATCCTAAATCCATCCTTCTATTCTACAAATATACCTTATTTTATGATTAAACTGTACATTTACATATAAGTATTTGAATAACGGGTTGTAGTTTTCAAAAGATAAAAAGTAACAAGCTAATACGAGTAAGACAGATTTCAAAATGTCAACCGTCTTGATCTGGTTCCATTTCCACCTTCAGACATCGGGGCAGTAGGCGAGAAGTTCCTCACGCGTACAGGACTTGAAACAGCACTCGTCAATGATACCGCGCTTGCCCCTCGACCCCATCAAGGCTCTTGCCCGGGGCACCAGCCAGGGCCAGCCCCATTTGTCATAATCTATCCCTGCCCTCTCAAGTCCTGGTCTTTCTAAGATAGATTTTTCATAGACTGACCAGTCCAAACCAGATCTTTTCCCATCTTTGTTTGGACAAAAATATTTAAGGGCCTCTGGCAATTTTCTTCCGCACAACACAAGCGAAGGACTATTATCAGATGCTACGACCCAGCTTGCTGCAGTCCAAATAATCAATGTAGACGCCTTCATAGTGGGATTGCAATGCAACGGCTGACTACGCTCTAATTCCCAGAATGAGGTCAACTTGTGGAACTATCGTCTTTTATATTACGAACTCATTAATATTCAATCAAGATTCTCCAATGATTGGATGCAGTTTCTAAGACGGTGACGTCAAGACATCAGACGTTGTTGATATAAAGACGCCTCGTGAATTTACAGCTGATCGAACACTGTTACTTTAAATAGATCCTGTAGAAACATTTAACCGTCGCCAATGATTATTGAATATTCATTACCTTACTATAAAATTAGGGGAAATATTAAAATCTGTCACACTTGAAATCCTCATTTGAAGCAAAAGGAGCTTACTCTGTTAAAAAATGAAAGTCTTCGTATTATTTCTTCTCGCTATGGTCAATTGTCTTTTAGTTACATCAGACAAGCCTTCGGGGCAAGTGTATTGTGGGAGGAAGTTAGCTGAAACTCTGGCTTACTTGTGCCCCATGCAGAGCCAGTTGTTGACCAAGAGGGCAGGGCCGCAATTTCCTTCTGATTACGACGAGCTGAGCTGGCCCTGGTTGATGCCCAAGGCAAGGGCACTGAAAGACGCAAGGGGTAAACGAGGAGTGGTCTCCGAATGCTGTGACAAGTCTTGTCAATTGAACGAGCTGCTTACATATTGTTGAATGAATGTTCAAAAACTTTTATGTGTGTATTGTTAGGCAACTTCTGCTTTTAATTACTTCGTTGAATATCTGTTTGTATTACATTTTGTAAATATACATATTGCTAAATAAACTATCTGTGATTTATAATTTCATGTATTTTTTAAAATAAATTTTACAGTTTGCAATATTCCCGTGGTGAGACAGACGCCATTGACGCCTCATTGAGCATTAGACGTAAATCGACATGAACTTTGAGATACATCGTAGGCTTTTATGAAAATGAGTAAAGGTGTTAATGTATTCTTTACGTCAGAACATATTAAGTTCTGAAATATAATTTGCTTATCAAATGAATATTAATAGTATCTTGTAGTATAAAAGGAGGAATCGTCCTGTTAAAGCTCATTCGAACATAAGTCCTGGATATATCAACAGTATTTTAACCTCTTCAACGTTTTAAGAACACTTGATAGAAGATAATGAAGACCTATCTGCTAGTCATTTTGATAGTCATCTCCTTGATGTCTATTGCATCAGGAAAGTCGTCTCCTCAAATATTCTGTGGAAGGAAGCTGGCGAAAACTTTGGCGTACTTCTGTCCGCCAGACCGTATGGATAAGCGAAACTCAAACTCCATTGAGGATTATGAAGAGTACGGGTGGCCGTGGATGGTTCCTAGATCGAGGGCTTTAGAAGATGGCAAAGGCAAGAGGGGGCCTGGAGGAGTGGTCTCCGAATGCTGCGAGAAAGCGTGCACCCTGGGTGAACTTCTGAATTATTGTTAAAACGTGACTTTCTTCGTAAATGCTATTGGAAAAGTTATGGTGAAAATAATAAAGAATAATTTTATATATTTTTTCCTTTATTTCATGTGATTGTGTAGTTTGTTTCTTGAACCATGAATAAAAGTATCTTATTAGTTAAATTGTTATGTAAGTATGTGGGATTCGCAAAGAATGAATGTGTGAAAGAGATAGTTTATTGAATGTGTATGGGAAGTATGAAAGTGATAGAAAATACTTAAGTAGAAAAGTAATATGGCGACTCAAGACACGAGAGTGTGTAGTAAATTAAGCTGTATCAAGATTTTTATTTCGCTCAACCCCAGAGGCCACAAATATTAACCCCCTTATTCATACAAATTATTTAAGCATTATTTAGTTAATCATTGTTTTGTCTCTTTTTCTCAAATTCAACATGACGTTTGTGTGACATTGACAAAACAATATTTAACTAAATAATGCTTAAATAGTTTTTATGAATAAGAGGGTAAGTATTATGTTGTATTCCTATTTTGAATTTATCTATAATTTTTAAGAATATTATATATTAAATATATATATATATATATATTAAGTTGGTAAACTCGTATTAACTAATATAACTAAGAATTAGCACAACATTAGAAAAAATAACAGTGATTGTTAAAATGAACATAAATCGTTGTCCTTAGTCCCTTACTCAAAAATTCAAAAATTCAAAATCATTTATTCAGTTTAGGCTACAAGGAGCTCTTGTAAATGTCACTATGCCTCAGGTCGTACATGTAGTTAATATAACTAGTGGTCGCCCAGTAGTCGAAATTCGATCGTAATTTTATTAAGGCTGCACGGATTGTATACTAAGCAATGAAAAATTAAAAAAGATAGAATGTGAGTTTGGATTGGTATTGACAGATTTCGGCCGCTCCTCTTCCATTTTTGAAATTTTTGAAAAAAGTATTAGTGAGAGTATGCGTGTGTGTCAAATAAATGGTAGTGTGTGTAATGTTTGTTTTATTGATTTAATGTATTTTTTATGCATAATTAAAAAATATATTATATACATTACATTCTGCAATCCTTCTCTATATAAGGTCACATTTTATCAACTGCAAATATTTTGAGGATAAATTCAACAACATATAATAATTGGCAAAAATTACCAAAAAGAAATTCTTTCTGTTGTCTGATAAAAAAAGCTAGTATTGCTAGAAATTGATAGGTAAAATAAATTTTCGGTATTTTGATCTTTCGGTCTTTTGAAAATAGACATATCGAACTTCGGTATAGCGGGTATCTGGATCGGTATGTTGATTTTCGATGTTTTAAGCGTAGGGATTTTAGTTGTAGGTATTATGAAATTTCGGCATTATAATACGTACCCAATGTTATAGATAATATTTTTACCGTTTAAACAAATTGTGTCTCTTAATTGAAACAGAATAAGGTTCGAGTTTGAAAATTGCATAGCTAACGGAATTTCGTATTTTACTAAACATGTTCTTAAGCACTTCATTAAGCATTTTTTTCGTATTTATAATAAGGACTTAGCTTTTTAATTTATTAATATGCTTTAAATAGCATTACGGTGACGTGACCTTTGTACGTAACGATTTCATAAAAAAGTTGAAGAAATGTTGCTATATTTTTTTCAACATCTTTCTATAACAAGGTACGGTATACCGAAGACCTGGTCTGGGGAAGCTTGATAAAATACTGATATCGCTAGTCTGTTTTTCTTGTGGTTCCGCTAATGCGGTTGACGGATGTTCCTGGGTTTTATTGGGTCTTACAGACCACCGCCCATCGCCCAGCTCGGTCGAGACGGTCTGAGAGCATATTTCTCTGGGTAAAAAAAAAAGGACCGGTGGTAGTCTGCTGAGTTGGACTCTGGAGACTGTCTAACCGAGGCGGTCTCAGTCACCTTGCCCTTGGCAGCAAGGAGCTTGGGTGTGCTAGGGTTTTTAGTTGGTGTGCCCCAATTCTCCCGAATCCTTGTTGACGCCACAGGGTCAGCTTGGGGGGACGAGGGCTGGGAGGAAAGCTCTACAAAGCAACACGCGTCGCCACGGACAAGGTGGAACTCGGTAGTAAGTTTTCGTAAGATGAAAAAATGTATGATGATGATGATAACGACGACGACGACGATGACGACGACGAAAACGATGATGATGATGATGATGATGATGATGATGATGATAATAATAATAATGATGATGAACCTTGGCCTCACTCTAAATCACATTCAGATCATTCAGATCATTACAGACGTCATTACATTACATAAGAACTGTAAAGTTAAGAAGCTATAATATAATATTTCGGACTTTTCTTATGATGATATAATAATTATCATGTATCAATCCGCATTGACCATTCTACGATCTTCAAGAGGAATAGTAGCCACGTGACCCGATTTGGAGACAAACGTAGCCACCATCTTTTTGGCCGTGCTGCGAGAATAGATCGCGCCAAACTTCTAGTCCCCTCTGAAGTTGCTTCGCGCAGCTGTACACAGTCAGGTCCTGCCGCTCGTCCCCGCCTTCGTCCTACTGGCGCCTATTTTTTACTACTGCGACGCGAATCGCGCCAACTTCAGAGGGGACTAGAAGTTTGGCGCGATCTGTAACTAGTTATTTATAATCAAAATAAAACTCGGCCGACCACGAATGGCACTATGTATCTCCGTGGCAATTTTAGAAGTGGCTCATCGATTCGAAAACCAGTTTAATTACTGCTTTTTCAAAATTATATCGTCGTATGACCACAGAAGTGGTGTATGAATTTCATATTCCCTTACAGTCCCATTCACAGTCATCTGTATACAGATTACATCAGCAAAGTAAGAACTTTTGATATGGTGATATCTGTATCCTCAGGAAGCCTTGAAATGCAACACGCAGGTGACTGTCTGACTAGCCCAGAATAGGATAGGAATAGAATATAAAATACAACTGTACGAAGAGCGAAATATTCAAATAATATTGTATTCAAATCACCTAAACAGCGGCCTCGGCTGATACCGCCCGTACATCTCAATGGTGTTGTTATTAAAAGTGGGGACGAGGTGTAAATATCTAGGCCATGTTGTCACGGAAGACCTAAGGGATGATGATGACATAGAGAGGGAACGCAGGGCGTTGGCGGTGAGGGCTAATATGCTTGCCCGCAGATTCGCTCGATGCACTGCAGACGTAAAAGTGACTCTGTTTTTAAAGCGTTCTGCCAGTCAGTTTATGCGAGTGGACTGTGGGTGACGTATTCGCGGCGAGCCTACAACGTCCTGCGTGTACAATACAATAACGCCTTCAGGATGCTGTTGGGGCTACCGTGGCGCTGTAGCGCTACCAAAATGTTTGCTGACTCTCGCACAGACGGGTTTCATGCTATAATGCGCAAAAAAGCGGCCTCTCTACTGCAGCGTTTACGTAAGAGCGACAACAGTATCCTTAAGATGATTGCTATCAGACAGGACTGCCCCACTCAAAGATACTGGGTAGAGATTGCAACGGGGTTTAAGAAGTAGCACACAAACATAAATATGTTAACAACACTAACATAGGATTAAGCCCAATTGTTACTAACATTTACTAATAACTCTATGGATCAAATTGGTCTGAAATAAAAATTATTATTATTATTATTATTATTATAGGACCTCTTGGAGAGCCCTGGTCCTCGATGATGCTTTTGGTGGTCATGACCCTCAAAAGTACTTATTTTGAAGTTTATTTAGTTCAAAAAAAGTGACTTTGACTTTGACCTCACCTATGAAGACTGGACCAAGAAGAAGAAGATGCATAAATGAAATGTATTCAACTATTGAGCATGAATATTCGTCATCATCATCATCATCAGCTCGTTTTATCTACCCACTGCTGGGACACGAGCCTTCCCAATGAATGGATAGGGAGAACGGGCCATAAACCACCACGCGGGCCCAGTGAGGATTGGTGGTTGTTAACGACTGCTGATGCAGCCGAGACTAACGGCTTTACGTGCCTTCCGAAGCAAGGAGGAGCTCGAGATGATAAACTTTTGGTCACCCATCCGATGACCGGAATTTGCGAAAATTGCTTAACCTCAGCACTCGCAGACCGGGCGCGTTAACCACTGCGCCATCGAGCTCCTCATGAATACTCGTATCGTTATCTATTAGAAAGGTATGTAAACTCCGGCCTAATTCGGGTTGGATTGATTACAATTAATTAATATAATCCAACTAACATCGATTTCATAAATGAAAATATTAAACATGAGCTATGAATACGTACGTCCAAGTATAATTAGGTAGTAACTAAATAAATTTTACTAAATGTTTAATCATGTTTATTTATTTATTTATTTATTTATTTATTTACATTTTTATGAATAGTACAAGTCATTGCTATTTAATACATTAAAAGCGTTTGCGATTAAACTACACGTTTCGAATTAACACATAAGAAGGCTCTCTACATTCCTATGAAACTAGTTATAAAGAGACTTTAATATATGGGATAAACATTAATGAGCGATAAAAAGTAAAATACGCTAAATCTGCTGACCCTAAAAGCATATTTTTGAATAAAGCTAGATCTTTTTTTTCTACGAGTAATAGAAAATATGTTTAAACATCAATTGTGAAATATATTATTATTAACGATAGTTAGATTCTAGTTATTAATACTTTTCAAAATGGGAATAGTTTGGGTCCGTTTCATTTCCACCTTCAGACATCGGGGCAGTATGCGAGGAGCTCTTCTCGCTTACAGGACTTGAAACAGCACTCGTCGATGACTCCGCGCTTGCCCCTCGACCCCACCAGGGCTCTCGCCCGGGGCACTAACCAGGGCCAGCCCCATTCGTCATATTTCACCACTGTCCTCTCAAATTCTGGTTTTTCAAAGATAGATTTTTCATACACTGACAAGTCCTGCGCGGATCTTTTACCATCTTGCTTTGGACATAAATATTTGAGTGCTTCTGACAATTTTCTCCCACACAACACAAGCGGAGGACTATTATCAGATGCTACAAGTGCTACAACCCAACATGCTCCAGTCAAAATAATAAATGTAGATGCCTTCATAGTGTGATTGCAATGAAACTACTGGCAGCGCTCTAATCCCAAGAATGAGGTCAACTTGTGGAACTATCCTCTTTTATACCATAAATTCATCAATATTCATTAAATATAGATGCAGTTACTAAGACGGTGACGTCAACACATCAGAATCAAAAAGTGTCAATATAAAGATGCCTCATGAATTTACAGGTGGTTGAACACTGTTATTTATAAAGACCGTGTCATACATTTAACCGTCGCCAACGATTTCTGAATATTCATTACCTTACTATAAAATTAGGGAAAATATTGAAATCTGTTACACTTGAATTCTTCATTTGAAGCAAAAGGAGCTCTCTCTCTCTTTAATAATGAAGGTCTTCGTATTCTTTCTCTTTGCTTTGGTTAATTGTCTGTCTGTTACAGCAGACAAGGCTTCAGGGCAAGTGTACTGTGGGAGAAAGTTAGCTGAAACTCTGGCTTACTGGTGCCCCATGCAGAGCCAGATGTTGGCCAAGAGGGCAGGGCCGCACTTCCCTTCTGACTACGACGACCTGAGCTGGCCCTGGTTGATGCCCAAGGTGAGGGCACTAGAAGACGGAAGGAGGAAGCGAGGGGTTGTCTCGGAATGTTGTGATAAATCATGCAATTTAAATGAACTGCTTTCATACTGCTAAAATGTTTAATGATTCCTTAAAATTACTGTCATGATTATTATAAGGCAAATATTTAATCGTGCTTTGAAATGCCTAACTAGTCGAATATTTATTTTGTATTGTATACGTCTAACGTAATTTCTGCTAAATAAATGAATCTGCATTTTTTATTTATTTTAATATTTACGGGTAAGCACAGTGCCTTGATCTCACTCACCTGATGTTAGGGATGATAAGGCCATTTGGTGGAAGCGCACTTCACGCGGGATCCTCAACTAGTGAGGCACTGGCTATCTTATCTCTAGCTGACGGAACACAACAATGCTACAAACATTGATGTTACGGCGACATATTTAGATTAAATGGTGGTAGGTAGCCAGGCGGACAAACAAGTCCTACCACCAACCAAACCGAGTACACAAAGATGTACCCCCCGCTGGGAATCGAACCCGGGACCTCTGGGTCTAAACCGGTGGTCTTAGCCACTAGACCACAGAGACGGTTAAATATGCAATGTATGTGCGTATATGTAGGTATGTATAATTTTTAGTTTGTTGTCATGATTTTATTAAACAGAAATTCACTCAATGAGTACCACCTATCTATAGCCTTTTACAATCCGGCAGAGGTCTAAAATTAATAAACAATAAAAAAAACACAACTGCTTAAATATTAAACTAAAAACCTGCGTATCTTTTTTTTTGTAGTCGGGAGAGAATTTCCGAAAATAGTGATTTGGGTCTAAAGCCTTTTAAAGTATGATACGGATTTTAGTAAAGCCTTTGCTCACATTACTCATAAAATATTAACAGAAGAATTAATTGTACACTTATGGAATTACAGGTAAAATTCCTATTTAGTAAATCATGTTAGATTATGGTTAAAGGTTGCGAATCTGGCAATAGATACATTATTTTTGTGGTACCTCATGATGCTCACTTTCGGCCGATATTGTTTAGTCATACATAGAGTTTCTTCTCAGTTTTCAATCTTTGAAAACGATCTCAAATTTTGTAGAATAATTGTGACAAGGAGCTCGATGGCGCAGTGGCTAACGCTCATGGTCTACGATTGAAGATGAAGAAGACTTTTATAAAAGCCGGTTATCGGATGGGTAGCTGAAAATGTATCATCTCGAGCTCCTCCGTGCTTTGGAAGGCACAAAAGCCGATGATCACGGATGCATAACCCTGATTGCTCTCCCTGTGATTTTTTTGTTTATAGGGCAGGCTCGTGCCCCAGCAGTGGGTTCATAACGTGAGCTGGTGATGAAGTGAGAAATGCTATATTTATTTATCTATTTATTTACTTATTTATTTATTATTGTTATAATCCTGTTGGGTTACAACAGAAAATACAATAAAAAAAACAAGGACACAGTAACATTGGTAGGTATGCTGTAACTCCACGGACATGTGCAGACAATATGTTAAGCAATACCACAATAATAATAATAATTATTATTATTAGCCCTCACTGTCCCACCACAATAATTATTAAAATTAAAATAATTAACAATAAAATTACAAAAAAAATAAAAACAATCAATTAAAATCACAATCATTTATATAAAACTAGCTGACCGGCGGACTTCGTACCGCTTTGACAAATTCCATGACAACAAAACAAACAAATCATTCGTTCGCTTACTAGCACCCGTATCCCATGATGGACCTCTTTAGCAGCGCCATCTACCGGTTCAAATTGTAAATCTAAACCATTCTCGAATCCACTTGAACATACACAGAAAATTTCATCCAAATCGGTCCAGCCGTTTAGAAGGAGTTCAATAACATACACACACAGAAGATCTTTATATAAATAAAGATTGAATTGAATAGAACATTTAAATATTAATAAAAAGTAAATATCTAAATAAAATAAAATCAAACAAAATTTAAATGAAACAACTTTTACGGATCTACTCGCGTTTATTTTATTTTACATTATTTAATGTTTATCCTGACGTTTCGGATCCTTTGCAGGGTCCGTGGTCACAGGGAGACTGAGGTGTTGGTCTGTAAGCTCTTTCTGCGTAAAACGGAACGCACCCGATTAAATTAAATGAGGGTATACAAGCTACTAACTAATTATGAGATGACCAACACCTCAGTCTCCCTGTGACCACGGACCCTGCAAAGGATCCGAAACGTCAGGATAAACATTAAATAATGTAAAATAAAATAAACGCGAGTAGATCCGTAAAAGTTGTTTCATTTAAATGTGTAGTGTTCGCGTAAACTTTAGAAAACAAACAAAATTTATTTAATTTTGTTTGATTTTATTACTATATATATTATATATAAAGAAGACAAAATTAATAAAGATATGTATAATGTAGTAAAAAATGTATAAGTCAGTACCATTCAAACATAATCATTTAATAATTGAATAAAGAATATTCTTCCACTAAACAAGCGATGAACCGTAGATGACCGGCATACCGATTAACTGACTATACAGCGCGTTAAATTCACGACACATCTTAAAGATAGGGTTATGAAAGGAGACGTTATTATTACAAACCGGAACTGAGAAGGCAGAATCACGTTTTGAGGATTTGCTTGGAAGTTTGAAATGAATTTCCGATAAAAGGGTAGTTGTCAACGAGCCACTTCAGATCTTGTGCAGAGAAGTGAGTTTTGCAGTTTGTATGCTATCATCATCATCATCAGCTCATTTTATGTCCCCACTGCTGGCGCACGAGCCTTCCCTATGGATGGATCCTCCACCTCCCGAATCCCTGTTGAGGCCCTCGGGTCTGGGCAGAGGAGCTGGAGAGGAGAACCCCACATAATCATCCGGGCCTCCCCAAGCGCGGTGGTACTCGGACGGGGTTCGTGGGTGAGGCCCCCGGTGTGTGACGCCCCCGTGGTGGAGGCACCCGATTTTCAATTAAGTTATAACAGCCGATTTTGTCGTAATAAAAGTAATTTGTACCACATACAGGCAGCAACAAAATGTTTCTGAACTAAATAAGGAATTTAATTTCACTGTGAAATTTCATGTTTATGATTATTATGAGTATGATGCGTTACAGGTATAATTATCTGATTATGTACAGTCAGCAGCACTAAGATGTGACAATCAAAGGCCTGCAAAAATATCTGATGATTGGTGGAAGGCATATATTTATATGACGATCTAACACGGTATACCTAAGTATGTGATGATTTGTCGCCGGTACAAATATAACTTTTCGGTAATGGCGTAATCTGACACCGGGCCGCTTCAAAATATATGATATTGCACAAAATCAAAATTATGTAACCCACCACTAGCATAAATATTTATTCACTGTGAACATATAACCATCGGATCACAGATGGACCGCATAAATATCTATCTCAATACAAAATCTAAAATATATAATCAATCTGCAAATATGAACTTTATCTTGTTGTCTTACGAAAATATTTTCAATACATAGACCTGACGTTTTATGGAAAGAGTGCAGACTTATCAGTGCATATGTCCGTCTCACGTTTCAGGCTATCGCAAGTTTGACAGATCCCAAGCTATTAAATAAAATTGCTAACTGGAACTAGGTATGTAGGTATGATTATGTAAATCATCCTAATATTTAACTGTGATTTTTCTCTTAGGATCTATGATTTTGCAGGTTAATGTTGCAATATTCAATGTTTAATTATTTTGTTATCAATGTTGTAAATATTTAAGTAGATACCTATATCATTTATAAGGTATTCAAAATTACCTTAATTACATTTTATATTAAGTACTTTAAATTATCTGATTTTATCAAAAATGATTTTTAAATTGTAACTTGCCTAATGTGATATTATTAAATAAGCAAATTGTTGTTTCACCGACATTATTAATAAAGATTTATATTAAAAAACTAAGACATTGATCATTAATTTTTTTAAATAATTTCATGTAGACACTTATAAACATTTTTACAATAGGATACACTTTGCTATCTGACTGTACTTTTGATAAAAATATTCAACTTATAAATTTTATCGCACTAAAACGAAATCGGGTGCCTCCACCACGGGGGCGTCACACACCGGGGGCCTAACCCACGAACCCCTCGGACGACAAGTTTTCCACTGTCACGAAAAAAAAAAAAGCAAGGGAGAACGGGACATAAACCAGCACGTGGGCCCAGTGCGGATTGGTGGTTGTAAACGACTGCTAATGCAGCCGGGACCAACGGCTTTACGAGCCTTCCGAAGCACGGAGGAGCTCGAGATGATACATTTTTTGGTCACCCATCCGATGACCGAGCTTTGCGAAAGTTGCTTAACCACAGCAATCGCAGACCGGGCGCGTTAACCACTGCGCCATCGAGCTCCTCCTGTATGCTATATACATATAATCAGTAAAACACCGCACAAGTCTATTTTAACAAGGGAGTGAAAAAACTGTTTTTGTAATTCAATTCAAGAATTTTCATGATATAATTAGTGATAGGAGCTGTTTAAAATAGTAATTAATAAATGTGTGCATTGTTTATATAATTTTGATTGTTTCTGTGATACAGACCACAATTTACTTTTTAATTTGATTTAGGCTCTGTTTACCCTAATCAATAGACTTGGACTGTGTTATCAAATAAAATTGAAAGGGAAAAAAACAAAATTTAACTTATATTCATACTTTTTATTACTTATCCCCTAGTCTGTCGAAACGCCATATTATGGTACGTAACAATTGATTTAACCATTGTTATACGATAAGGACAGACGAGTGTTTATATTTAGTTTTTAGCAAATATCAATTACGGTAATGACACTATCCAGTATTCGACAAATTAATTATTTATATATTTTTTTAAAAATATTAACATAGCCTTAAGATCATTGTCACTAACACTATGGACTGTTGTTGTCTGAAATAAATGTTTTATTATTATTATTATTTAAGCCCAGTCTTCATCCGGTCCTTTTTTAATGATTAAAGGAAAAAATGTCGAACACACTGAAGCCACTCATTATTCTATGTTGGTAAACCTCGGCAAACCTCGTAAGCGGAAAGCAGAGTTGAGAAGATGTTGAAGGAAGAGTTGGGTAAGGCATTTTCAGGTCTGGGTGCCATTGCTTGTATCAAGAGTAGCGTTATTAGTTTTTTGTATATTATACACTAGCGGCCCGTCCCTGCTTCGCACGGGTGGACATCTTTTTTTAAAATTTAGTTTAAGTTACTCAGCGTTAATGTAGCATTCTAATGGCGAAATATTTTTTTATTTTTAATATATATGTATATTTAATACGTGTAAGCGGTTGCCTTTAAGTTCTTGTAACGATAATAAGTTTGGAGTAAAAGTAGTTAAAAAACCAAGAATCAAATGAATATATCGATTTAAATAAAGTTTCGGTCATGGACAATTAATTACTACGCGAAGAAAAAATTTTGTCGCGCACAAACTCAACAACAGTATCCGATTCATTTTCAATCTAAAGAAGTACGACCACATCTCACAGTTCAGGTCGGAGCTGAAATGGTTATCTATTCGCCAGCGAAGATGTTTGCGGGCCCTAACTACACTGTTTTCGCTACTAAATTCTTTTAATGTTCCTTCTTATCTTGCTCCCCATTTTCAGTACCTTTGCTCCTCTTACAGTAAAAATCTCCGGTCCTCAAATAATCTTCTCCTTCTCTGTCCCTCTCATACTTCTGGCTTTGTTCATTCTTCCTTTCACATCCAATCCATTCTCCTGTGGAACGCGTTGCCTCTCGAAATCAGGAGGCTACGAGTCGTGACGCTTTTAAAAAGAAAGTCCGCGAGCTCTTGTTTGATAGAATTACGGCAGAATCATCTCAATATTTCCTATTATATAGAGTTATGTATTTTATATATGTTTATTTATTGTAGTTTATGTATTTACAATACACATATTATATGTTTATGTATAAATAATATTTATGCATGTATTATATACTTACTTACACTTAAATAGTTTATTATACATCTTAATTGCACCTGCCAATGTTATCTCTGCACCACCCTATGGTTGACTGGTAGAGAATGCCTCAGGCATTAAGTCCGCCATGTAATAATTATGTTGCAAAAATTTAAATAAATAAATAAAATAAAATAAAAAGGGTGAAATTGGACTTAGTTAAAGTACATATTAGAAAGGAATGCACAAAGATAAAAAATTATGTATAATATTTGTTACATTACATTCAATATCAATATTGTATATTTTGTGAATTACGGTCGAAAAATATATAATGGGCAGGCATACAGTCGGTTCGACCACTGGGCGACCACTAGGATTATTTAATTGCGTCACATAATAATCGAACACACATTGATGCCAAGTTGGTCGAAATGAATAAATGTATTTAATGAATTAGTTTTTATTTAATAATCGATCATCATCACACTAAATCAAAATAAATGTATGTTACGTGGTAACTTAGCATATATTGTTAAAATAAATTGATCTGTTTTTTTACTTTCGTTGATCAAAAACATGTTTTGAACTTGTCGCAGACTCATTTGACATGTTTTTTCACACGTCCTATATAATGTGTGTCACAATTTTCATCCTACGCAGTTGATTAAGCGAAAAACAAGTCACCTGAAGCGACATGAGCTTTGAATAATATATGAATATTCAAAAAAATTATGCCTGTTTTTGCTATAAAATCTGAAGAAACTGGGTTACATCCACCATTCCATCCCTTGAGCTTCAAGTAGATCAGCGTGTTTTGAGAGAATACGTTCGACATTACTCTTTACGACATTAATCATGAAAGTCTTCGCGTTTCTCTTCATCGCCATCGCAGGCTTACTGTCTTCTGCGTCTGGAAAGAGTTCAGGCCAGGTGTACTGCGGCAGAAAGTTGGCTACTGCATTAGCCTATCTTTGCCCAGAGGACATGGATAAAAGAGCTGGGCCCAACTCAGTGGAAGCCTACGGCGACTTCGGCTGGCAGTGGATGCCCAAAGCCCGCGCCCTGGAAGGAGGGCGAGGCAAGAGGATTGGAGTGATTTCAGAGTGCTGCGCCCAGCCGTGCACTTTAGATGAGTTGCTTTCATACTGCTAGGCTGATGCTGTGTTTGTTGTTAGTTAAGATTGTCAATATTGAATAAATGTTATTTATGTATGTCTTCTTTTTATTTGTATGTTGATTGTTATCATCATCATCAGCTCAGGCCTTCTTACATAAACAGCATTTCGGCAATTGATCAGGCACACATACCACATTAACCAAATCGTTGTGGTTTTATTCAATCTATAAGTCAACATTTCGTTTTTTCCTAAACTATTCATAATAATGGAATAAAGATTGTCATATATAATTGAAAGTTCTAAAGATAACTAAGTATTGTGTATTTGATATAACTCTAAAGAACAGTTCCCAATTTTCGTTCCGAGATGTTTATGGCTTAAAATTACAAAATGGCCTTTGCTATTTGCGGCAAATTGCTGCTCATTATCTCTAGCTCCGCACGGTATATTTTAAAATTGGGTATTAACTACCTCTATCTTGTTACAACATCTTTTATAACATAATTTAGGTTGGGAAAACCAGACAGTAATTATTGTTGACTTGAAGAATAGGTAACATGCAATTCAATTATCATTTTGATGTAGTACGTACAGCATGACATTCAAAATAAGGGTCTCAGTAGTTGAGGATTCCGAGTAAAGTGCGCTGCCACCTTTATCATCAGTTAACATCAGATGAGATGAAGGGCTTGACCGTAAAACATAAAATAATATGTAAGTATCTGGATTTATAGTAATAATTTGCAATATTATGTGAAACAGAGTAGGTTAACTTCATAACGATAATGCCATAACCACACTTCACGCTCTCTTAAAAAATTGCTAAATACAAAATAGAAAAAACCCTAGCTGTTCTCGTCACAGCCAATACCATGACTACATGAGTTTTTTTAAGGCTAGAAAGGTTATTTATTATCTTCCAAAAAATTCTTAAGGGTGGTCTCTGCCCATCATTTTGCAAAGCTTTTACTATGGGACTAACTCTGTTATCGTGATAAACAAATGGGCTGATTCAAACATTTTGATCGATTTAGGTATTACTAATGTATGGATCAATAGATGTTTTTTTTACGATTTCAGTGTTGGTCCCTTAGTAAAAGTTTTGCAAAATTATGAGCATAGACTATCTTCAACATTTTTCTGATAGATAAAAACTAACGGTGACTACATGATTGAATGCCGGCATTGGTACCGAACTGTTGATCTCAACAGTCAAGACTAAATGATGAAATGATTTGCGACCGAACTGACGACAACGACCACTCTGCCAAGAGTGTAATGATGAAGGGGATTCATTACCTAATTCTTCTTAGCTTTTTAGCTTAGCTTTGAGTGTAATATATGCTCATTCACAGTCAGACTGTACCGCGTCATTTCGATTGCCATCAGATATTGGCGTCAAATCAAAAAGCCGTCCATAACGATCGGTTCCATGTTTACGAGAGCTGTAAACATCGCGCCGGCAGACATGCTTGTTGACTCCGAACGATCATCGTCTGCATCGCTCCTGCCTTGTTAATGGTTGTATATGGCTGTATCATTCAATATAATTTTTAGAGATACGATATGACAATTTAAGGGGCTATTGATTTGACTATTTATTGATTAAATGCTTGTTTGTTTGGAACACTGTGTTTGATTGCTTGGATTGCTTTGTACACATACGGGACATTATTTCTACTTCATTTACGTTTTCGTCGTAGAGCTTTTTAAAGCCATGGTTTAAATTAAGTTCATCATCATTAGACGTCTCACTGATGAGCTGAGGCCATAGACATTTACTGTTTCGGTTCAACGGCTCGAAGTGATCAAAATGGACTGCCGGGAAGGCAGTCCGACACAATGACGGGAGCTGAAGGATTAAGGAGCTGAGGAGGGATGGATGATGAATAATGATGATATTTGGGACTTACTTGGTTTCAGAGCTGACGTTGACGGCGTAGCCATGACACGAACACGACTGTCGTGGGGATAAAATATTGTTTCAAAAATGGAATCGGAGGAAAATTACGGTCGAATTTCGACCATTGGGCGACCACTAGTATTTATAAAAGAGTAACTCAGTAAACCACTTACTCAGTAACACTTACTATACCTACCTACAGTTACTTTTATGTAGAGTTATTTTAATGTAAGTACTTACATAAATTACCTTACTACCTTTTAGGCAAGCATCTTTGACCGCATCGTTACTTACATTGCTTGAGATAGTAATCGATATACATATTATAATGACTTGTCCTAACTGACTGATTCATCATCGCCGAATCGAAAAAGCAAATAAGATGAAATTTGCCCTGTAGGCTAGTTGAGTGACGTAACCAGCCACTAAGAAGGGATTTCACGGAAATCGCCCCTAAGGGGGTCAAATAAGGGGCGAAAGTTTGTATGAAAGTCCGTCAGTTTTGTAGTAAAAACATGAAAATTGGTATTTGGCTTTTTGAAAAGAAATTAAGAATGACGAGTTTCAGGAATTTTGTTCATTGTCCTTTAAATTTGTTAAAAAATGGAAAAATGGTTTTTTGGGGAATCGTTATTTTTAAAGTAATAAAAATGAATAATTTAATCGATTTATAGATATATCAACAAAAATAAAGAATGACGTGTTTTAGCATTTTTAGAAATACCTCCCCTAGAGAGGTAAAATAAGTGTAGAAAGTTAGTATTGAAATCTGTCATTTTAAAAGTTAAATCCTTCGGTATTTGGCCTGGTTAGAAATTATGAATTTACATTCAAAAAGTTTGGCTTTTATTACAAACAATCACAAGTCGTGTAGCCCACGCCACGTGATCAAAGCCGCGAGCAAAAGCTAGTCAAAAATAAGCCTGCTTAAATACAATAAAAACTCCTTGGTTGTTTACGTCGGCAGCAAGCAAGCAGAAAAAAACAAATCGTTTCTCAATTCCTATAAATCAGCTCTTTTTCTGAGAAAAGCGATTTCCTAATATCAAAAAAGAAATACCACAGATTGTCATCTTCTGAGTTTAATGATTCATTAACTGTTTTGATTGACAGGTAAATGTATAAAGTGAAAGCGATAGGTATTTATAATGACAAATTGATTCCACCTTGTTTTCTTATATCAAAGCTTTACGACTGCTCGTAAATAGGTAAATCAGGCTTATGATGATACGCGAACTTTGAAAGCGTTTTCGCAATTACTAAATTATAGCTTCACACTTTCTATGAGTAGGCAGGTAATGAACCTTACCGCGGTAGTCATAATGTTATGGCTAATGATTTTATTGCATTGCATGGGTTTTGTTAACTTTAATGTTTTTCTCCTACTGCTAATTACTTAACAATATCTATTCAAAAATTTTAAAAATTACTACTCGGTTTTGTTTTTCCGTAAAGATCACTATGCGACTGTCGGATACGGTGACGTCACGTCATCCGATATAAAGCCGGCTGCCAGCAAACTAAGCGTTTAATTATTACAATAACTTTGTAAATACTTATCGTACCGAAGTGAAACAAAAACTATACGTTTTGGAATAACGTCTTCTATGATGATGATGATGATGATGATGGTCACCTCTCCCAAGTCCATTAAGATATATATTCTTAGCTTGATTGATCAATGTTCAGGTTAAGTATACAGGATGTTTGGTAATAGGTGTATATTTCCGAAACACAGCCTTGCAACCAAGTATAAATAACACTGTGATATCATGCAAAACCACATTTACGTAGATTTACTCAAATTTATTTTATCACATTTTTTTTGTTCATTCCTGCAATGTTTCGACTTCTGTTTATGTTAGACCATGAGGTTGAGGACCAAGAGCAATGTATCAGCTTGACCTAGGGTTGTCACTTTACAGTTTTACTTAGTAACAAAGAACCTCAATATCTCGGCCATGTGGTGCTTTTCAGCTATGTTCATAATTTTTCAGGGTTCTATGAACGGTACCCTATCTGCCATGTTCGGGATTATACAGGTATTATCAAACAGCCTGTATTTCGCAATGCCATGTCAGCGGATCGGTGACCGAATTAAACATCTTCAGCTCATCTGTGTTTCGGAAGACACGTGAGCCGTTGGTCCGGTTGTTATCGTGACGTAGCAATCTTCAAAACCCACCAACCACACTTAGCCCCACCTGGGGATTGAACCCAGAACCTCCGGTTATCGGGTTGAGCGCTTTATTATTATTTGGCGATAATTGGCGATTATTTGGCGATTTTATTATTTGATGGCTACGGAGTAGCTGAGTGGCTTGCACGCCGGACTTTGGGCGGCGCTAACTCTGAGGTCCCGGGTTCGATTCCCGGTCGGGACAATGTCGAAAACGAACTTTTCGATATTGTGTCGGGTCTGGGTGGTTGTGGTACCGTCGTTGATTCTGATTTCCATGAAACGAGTGCTATAGCTACTTACCTTGAGATCAGAAGAACATATGTGATGTTGTCTCTTATATATATATATATAATACATTATATACACTTACGAACACCTAAATCGAGCCACCTAGAATAATGAGTTTGTATCGTTCATAACTTTAAAAAAAATTATAAATGCCTAAAAAGTTTTTATGCAGTTTTGTAGCTGGCATATTCAGCATTAGGCTCATGTGCTGTTGTTCTAAATTTTTTGGTCATTCATACATATTTTAAAGTTATGGACGATACAAACTCATTATGCTAGGTGGCTCGATTTAGGAGTACGGGAGTATATTATATATTTATATATTAATCGCCCCGGTGGGCGTTTTATTATAATGATTAAAGTCAGTACAAGTAAATGCCCCTTGTTTTGCGTTATATTTCTCATAACGAGCAATCGTTTCAACTCGTTGAATAAATTGAACCACCATTACTCAGATCAGAAAGAAGCACAGAAGTCAAAGGCACTTATTTATATGTATAATCAGTAGATCTCCGGCGGTAACTCAGCTAAGTAGATTGTTTTGTATGTCCGTTTGCTTTAATCTGATCAGATAAGCTGATGAGATTTATATGAAGTCGGCCCTATTTAATAGGGGCTGAGTGATTAAATATCATTTAATGTTATGGAACAGTGGCGCAGCTATGGTTAAGTTAAACTCGTAATTGTTAAGAGTAACATAAGTTATTAACTGTAAGTTATAATTTTGGAATCGTTGGTAGCCGAATTAATACACATATGCTCGGGTTCTTATGCCTCTATGTGTCACCTCACTGGATCTAAAACTGCGAGTAGAGCAAAAGTAATGGTCATTTATAATTTTACGCAAATTTTGTTGAGACCAAATTACAATTTGGAAAAGTGTTGCATTATTCTGAGAGCGAGATTCGAACGCAGAGAGTGCGACTTAAAATCCCGCTCGTGGAATTTTTTTCAACATATTTCCAAATTAGAACAGCTACATATGTAAAACAGAAATAGTGGTCGCTATCTAGTCAAATAAATGACGTACCTTTGCAGTATTAAAAACATCAGGAGCCACGCGTAATTGCGTAAAATCCTTGGTGCAACCGTTATATGTCTTAAGTATAGCAAAACGTCGCTTAAGTTTTAACACCGCGGAAGTCAAAAATGACAACTTTTCAGGAGAGCAAAAATATCGTGCCTTTTTATTTATCGCGATCATAATAATTATGTTTTTGTTTTCAAAATATAACGCTTCCATTTTGGTTGAAATCCCTGTTTCTGATTGGTCTAGAGGTGCGTCTTTCTATTCTCTATCGAATGACATGCAAAAGTCAAAATGACAAATTTTGGACTTCCACGGTGTTAGAACTTAGGCGACGAAAAGCAATTATTTAGAATTTAATTTGAATTTAAAAAAAATACTTTGTCCTTGAATTTTCGGTCATTTAAATCTACATTAATTTTCTTTGCTATAAAACTATAGAAATACCTATATTCCTAGAAGCGTTAACAAAATGCTTTCATCGTTCAACACGGCACATACCTCGTTGAGCTTTCCAGCTCTCCCGCCTAATTGCCAAGTCGCCGCCATCATAATAGTATTCATAACCTCTTATTATGCGATCAATAACCGCCTGTGTGGTGTTAAATACATTATGGCGGCGTCAATTTGGTTGGGCCTCGTTTGACCGCGGGTTAGCAACATGGGAGTAACCGATCCCATAGAATCACTATTACGGACATCATTCGTGACTGGGCCGGACAAATTATGCGTTAGGTTTGGCCCAAGTACGGAGCGGAGAGCTTGCGATTCTACAATTTTGTAAGGTTTAAAAAAAATGTTTTTCATGTAAAATGTTGCTAAGACGAGACCGCACATATTTTATGACTCGAAGTGTCAAAAAGTTATCAGATCTCATGTAGAGCCAAGCTTCTAACTCTACACCTTAGCCAAAATATGTGGCTTGGCCGTTCTTTTTAATTTACGCGAATAAAAAACTTTGAAAAGAAACACTTTTTACTTGGTTTCAAGAAACAATAGCTGTTTACATTTAAATCAAACCACCTTATACTGGCTTAAAGTTCATAAAGAATGTAAGCGTTTATGGAGGTAGGGAGGGACTACCCTACCTACGTCGACACAGTTTTCGTCGAAAAATAATAAAAAATGAAAAAAAGTTAATCACTGCTATTACTCTAGAAACTAAACAGAATTTACAAAAGATTTTTTGAAAGTATTTAGTTTAACAAAAAAAAAATATCTCTAATCGTTTTATCGCTGTCGCTTATGCCTTGTTGTGACCGGACCCGCGGCTCATCACACCTTCTCGCCTACGAAACTATAGAAATTATTGACGTTGCATTATACGCCCGGTAACTAACTATACACTAATTTGATAACCGAATTCCTCACCGAAAACAGTTTTATTTCGTCAATTTTTAAGAAAAACCTTGGAATTTCTTAAAAAATTTAACACGATAAGATTTATAGATTTTGCACTGGTGATATTGGTCGATCGCTTTTCAATAGTAGCATATTGTTTGAAAATTGCATTATTGTCAGCATAGGTACCTATGGTTTGTTTGTTTTAAAACACTTATGTCTTATAATATTATTATACCTAATTGTTAATCTGTCAGTAGTTTATTGATCTCTAAATGTCGTCATTAGGTATAATAATAATATATATTTAAAAATACACAGTTTAGAGAACTACAAAGAAAAAACAGAAAGAAAAATCTATGTAAGTAGGTAAATAGACTGTTTAGAGATATTTCAGTTTAGTTGATAAGAAAAATCTTAAACCTAAATGTTATAATTACGTGTTATGTACAGTGTTTATATTTAAATAAATGTTTTCAGCTAACGTGCTGGGTTGGTATCCCAGCAATTCCCCTTAAAAGTGTGTGTAATAATGTTCGTCCTGAGCCATCTGTCCTCATTACGCAATGTTTTCACACCGCTAAACAAAAGATGTTCGCGACGCGTTCCATTCCCACAAAAAATGGCAGCTGCTGAAAGGGGAATTTCAATTTAAAGTCAAAGCCAACGTCAAATTTATATATATATATTTTAAATAAACTTAAAACGTAAGTAAGTACTTTGAATCGTTTTTAATTACCATTCATACCTACCCATTCATTAAGAAAACTTGTCATCAGTACTTTTGAATAGTTTAATTTTTTTTACCTATTACCTACATTCAGGACGTCTATCTTTTGGCTGTAGAGAAAAATAGGCGCAAGAAATTGTACAGCTTTTAATAGAAGTAACGAATTTACAAACCATTTTTTTAAATATTTTTTTTATAGTTACTCGTCATAGTGACCACATCCTGCCTGCTCCTTACCGTGGAATAAGCACGGTAACAAGCGCTCCCATTCATGTCGGCCTGCATAAATGCCGTTTCACGCCCCGCTTAAAAGACCCGGGACTATAGGAGCTGGGAAACACATACGCCGGCAAAGAAATCCAAAGCCGAATGGTCTTACAAAGGAACGACTTGATGGTGGTTCCTAAGACCAGCACGTGTAGTCCGGGAAAGGAAAGGAGAGGGCGGGATTACATCAAAAAGTTCTTCAGAACACTCTTCGTAGTAATTCCGGTAGAAGACACTGAGAGAAGCAATGTCTCTACGCAGCTGGAGGTCCTCATGAGAGGCTGTAACCTTTGCATCTCCAATAATGCGTACTGCTCGCCTTTGCAGTCTATCAAGTGCATCGAGGAGGTATTTAGCGGAGCCGTCCCATAGATGGGAACAATACTCCATACTGGATCGCACCTGAGTCTTGTACAGCAAACAGCGCTGCTCGGGAGTGAAAAACCGCCTCACCTAATTGAGAATACCCAACTTACGGGAGGCAGTTAATCTTTTTTTTTTTATAAATTTACGGGTAAGCACAGTGCCTTGATCTCACCTGATGTTAAGTGATGATAAGGCCATTTGGTGGAAGCGCACTTCACGCGGGATCCTCAACTAGTGAGGCACTGGCTATCTTATCTCTAGCTGACGGAACACAACAATGCTATAAACATTGTTGTTATGGCGACATATTTAGATAAGATGGTGGTAGCTAGCCAGGCGGACAAACAAGCCTACCACCAACCAAACCGAGTACACAAAGATGTACCCCCGCTGGGAATCGAACCCGGGACCTCTGGGTCTAAACCGGTGGTCTTAACCACTAGACCACGGAGGCGGTTAAACCCAATCTCAATATTATCATTCAATATTACGATAAAACTTCTTTTACTATTTTTTAATTGACATATCTTTGTTTGTATAGCTGCTCGATTTTTTTCGATACTTACTTACGCTTATGAGGTGAGGTCGGGCGAAATGTGTTTCTGAAAATTATCTGTACAGATAACCGTTTAGCACAAAAGCTAATTTGATATGGATGTAACAAAAGCCATATCATATCATAATACCATATCACTAAAATTTTGTTTTTTATGATGAATGATAGTTGCATAGAACACGTAATGAAATATCATAATCATCTCAACCAAAACAATAAATTCCGCAAAGGTGTTTCGAAATTAACCCGAGCTGTGCCGTACAAATTGTCCGGACATATTCGTAATCGCCGCATTCCACGCCCCCGGCTCCCGCCACAATTATAATTGCCCTTCTCCAGCCACATATAATAAATCTAAGCCGCGAGATTAGGCCGTGCCTAATAAAAATAAACAAATGAGAGCGGAGCGCGCGATGATACTATGACAAATTAATCGGAACGCGCTCAGCGCTTTGTAATACCATATTCGAAAATATGTAGAACGAATTTTATTGGGCTTACTGGTCAGTCAATAGTGATACTTTTTTAGCGAAACGATATTCTTTTCATTGGTTTTTGTTTTGTTTAAACGAAATATAGAATTTGTGTTGGAATGGCGAACTATGGCGTCACAAATGTGTCTTTAGACCATTTTTTAGGTAACAGAAATTTTAAATGTTTAGGTCATATTTTAACATGACTGGCATTTTGAAGAACTGTTACGTGGTGACTACTGATGACATTGAAAATGCTTTTGATTTTTTTGGAATTATTATATGCGACGAAAGAAATAAAAACATTGTTATTAGTTGTTAGTTAAGTTCTGGGTAAGATCGGTTCGGTTTTTACGAATTCATTTAAAATAATTGATCCAGGATAGTTGTATGGATTTAGTGCTAAAGGAAAATATCATATATTTCGTCTGTATTCACCACATCGCAACTCCGGGCTTTCGTAGCATTCGGCCTGCCATATCAGTCTTTATGGCATATTCCTGGGAACTCAGTTTAGTCTGGAATAAATGGCAGTCTATATTACTCAGGTTAGTTTATTAAGTAGTATTTTTCTTTAAAATAAATATTTTTTAGGATTAGTTAAATAATTCAGTTTTGACACAAAGAGGCTTCTAATATTTAGCAGTCATATTGACCAACCAAAATATTTATATAACATAATATTAAAGCTATCAGTATTCCCATGTTCATGATTAAATTCAAGCATACGCCCCACGTAATACCGTCGGGTCTCTGCACTGTTGAAAACGCATAATGACTCCATAGGTATATCATCAAGCAATCTTTCCATGCTAACAACTTAATAACCGTGTTTTGTAGCGTCGAGAGACAACAATGGTCTATTACGGCATGCTAGCCGAATTAACAAACAAAACATTATTTAAAAATGGAATCTAAATTGCTCAAGTTCAAGTTCACAAAGGTTGCTATTTTTGTAAACGCTTACAAAGAAGATGTTAGATTAAAAAAACAAAAGATTGAGTTGAGCATTTTGCTACAGCTCCTTTGCCTTATGGTAGCATTCTTTAAAAATCTACCTACATATGATAACACCTCCGATGCCTTTGATTGCCTGATTTATAGATATATTTGAAAATTTGAAAATAATTGATTATCTTTGTAGCATGACTTAAACTTTACGTGCCTTACAAATATACAAAGAATAAAGTTCGAATAGTTATTCCGTGTGTTGCCTCTTTTACTCTAATTTGAAATGACGTTTACATGACAGGAACAAAACACGGAGTAACTATTCGGACCTTATTCTTTGTTTATTTAGGCACTAGGTCTGCAAGGTCGATGACGCAGTGGTTAATATTAACACGCTCGGTCTGTTATTGCTGAAGTTAAGCACATTCGCAAAGATCGTTCATCGGATGGGTGACCAAAAATATATCATCTCTAGCTCCTCCGTACTTCGGTAGGCACGTAAAGCCGTTGGTCCCAGTTGCATCAGCAGTCGTAAACAACCACAGCACCGCACTGGGCCCAAATAGTGGTCCTTCCTTCCTGTGGTGCTCCATTCAAAAGGAAGGCTCTTGCCCCAGCAGTGAGGACATATTATGAGCTGGTGATGTGAATACTTAAAGATAATACTCAGCAGTATAACATGCAGTCGGAGGCATAAAATTTAATGATAAGTCAAATCATTCTCACTTTGTGCGTGCCTCCGACTGTGTGTTATGTATGACGTTGCATAATTGATTTTTTTTCTTGTTTCGGCCTTTTCAGTTCATTTTCTATTTAGTTACTTATACTTATTTTTTACGCAGGCGGGTTTTTTGTTTTTAAAAAAAATTTTCATGGTTTTTAAAAGAATTGCATGAGTCCAAACATTCTAACTCTAAATTTATATAGATCAAGAGCTCTTTTGGACTTTTTTGGTTCTGATAATGGGTAGTACAATACTCTATTTTAGAGTACGGTTGGCACAAGCCTCCCCTATGGATGGATAGGGAGAACGGGCCATAAACATCCACGCGGGCCCAGTGCGGATTGGTGGTTGTTAACGACTGCTAATGCAGCCGGGGCCAACGTCTTTACGTGCCTTCCGAAGCACGGAGGAGCTCGAGATGATACATTTTCGGTCACCCATCCGATGACCGGCCTTTGCGTATGTTGCTTAACCTCAGCACTCGCAGACCGGGCGCGTTAACCACTGCGTCATCGAGCTCCTCAAACAAACATTATCACACATTATTACATTATCGAAATAACTAAAAACAATTACAAAGTACAAATCTAGCGGTCTTGTCGCTGTAAAGCGATTTTTTCCTGAAAACCAGACGAATGGAGAGCATGCGGACTATTCGAGTATTTATAAAAGTTATTATGGATAATGTTTATTTTAGCGCAGAAATTCTGAATGCAATCTAAATGGGGTCCGATGCTGTCTTTATTATTTATTTAAACGTTCCGTGGTTCACGTTACACGTGGGATCAATTTCCAGTTTGTGCTGAAGGGTACTTTTAAAGTCCGTCCATTATTAAAAAGGTTATTCGACCAAGGAACCCTAAAGGTTGCGTCTTAACTTTCACTTAAGATGTATCGTTTTATTGTTCTACACACGGGCAAACAGGTTATCGTCTCGTCTCATAGTTTTATTACAGGTAATTTATAACGCGAGACGTGGGCCCGAAAATTTGGCGTTCAGATAAAACAAAATTAATTACCAATATTTTGTTCGCAGCCATTTTGATAACCTTTTACTCAGAGCCTTTGTGTTTTGTTTCAGGTAATTAGCGATTATTCTTGTGGCAACACTTTATTGGGGTTGCCGTTATCCGACAAGCACGCGTGTATTGGGTAAACAATTTTCGTTTATTCATGAATTTGGGTAATGTATTTCACAGCCTTATTAATTATTCATATTTGTGTGTGACTAGTGAATCGTGTTGTGCTTTAAATAAAATAATATTATACCATGTTAACATATTGTTTTCATATTGTTTTCTAAAGTTTACGCGAACACATTATGTACACATTGAAATAAAACTACTTTTACGGATCTACTCGCGTTTATTCCTTCTCCTGTGACCACGGACCCTGCAAAGATTAAATCAAATTACGAGTTAATATCCACAAATATTAAATTTACATAAATTTAGTTGTAGAATGTCGTGTTTATAGAATGTTTATATTTGAAATCTTATAAGTACTCAGTTAGTTGTCTATTTAGGTTTACTGTTCCACCGCTAGACAAAGGCAGGACCCCAGGACCACCTGATATGAAACCGAGCGTTTTGCCACTCAGCACCGAGGTTAGTTAGTTTTAAATTTTACAGTTAAATCTGAGAATATAACGATTAATAAATTATGCGCTTACTCTGCGTTCCCGGCGTAATACTGGCTTTAAAATAAGGCATCGAAGGAGGATTTACTGTGTGCCAGCCGTAATGAATTGTACATTGTCCCTTAAGTTGAGGCTCGCGTGGTGGAGAGGAGTAAATTCTTTGGCGAGAATTGTCTTTTTTCTTTTGTTGCTTACATAAAAACTACATTATATAGGTAGTACATCTTTTAAATAGGTATGTAGTGTACTGAACCATCGACTTTTAAACTCGTTTTACAGCACCTTTAAAAACATCTTTTTAAGATATATATACTTATATACAGTTAGGAAAACTGTAAAAGCTTTAGATTTTTGTTTAAGGCGAAGGGTAAGGCACACTAGCGCCGCTAATGGATTTAATTTGATAACTGCTAAACTGGATTTTTTTTCAAACATTGCGGACCTTCCGACACTAGGCAAACATCTATTATTTAATAATTAGGTTTGTTTTTGTATTCATTCGCTAACACCAAAAGTAGCCATTGTTTGTGAATAAATGCGATAGCCCGTTTTGTGAATAAACCACGCAACAAAAAGTGCACAATAATTAAATAAATACTATGGATGCTTTCCTGTTATCGGACGGTACGCAATGTTTAAAAAAAGATCCGGTCCGTTAGTAATTGTCAAAGTATCAATTGGTGGCGCTAGTGTGCCTTACCCTTCGCCTTAACAATGTCAGTCAAAATAAAGACGCTTATTTTTAAAGTTACCGTTACAAACGGCTTTGAGATTGACATTTTTCAGTGTTAAGATTATTTTCTTTTGTGAATAAAAGTAGGAATGATCTTTTTGATCTTATAATCACAGTGCCGTAAATAGTTTATAAGCTATAATTTGGTTAGGGTCTCGGTAGCTCAGCGGTCAAAGCACTGAGCCGGTAATCCAAGGGTCGTGGGTTTGATTCGCACTCGAGTTTCCTGACTGAGACTAGTTGATTTTTCAAGTAAAATTTTAAAATGTTGTCTTATAAATATCCTGATAGCAGGAAAAGTAACGAACTTCCCTGAATAAAGTGACCAAACAAATAAGTCAAAAGTTCTCCTCCGTTTACGAGAAAGCGTCCCAGCTCATTACGTACAGGCAATATGCATGCTCGGTCCACTTCGTGAATGAGACAAATGGTTTTTTTATTAGCCCCCGTTTTGCATGTGCGGTGTGATGACGTCACGAATAATTGAGTTGGCTATCCACTTGACTGTTTTAATTAGGTGGTGAATGTTCAAACTGTCTCCTATGCCTCCGTGCTGGAACACGAAATAGTTTAACATTATTATTTAATATTCATAAAAACATCAACTTATCCACACTGTCGCCATCACATGTATCGTAATATAAACTGCTCAGATGTATCTGATCACCTTGAGTAATATAATAATTATATCTGGTCTATCTGATCTATCTGATTATATCTGAATAAACTTATAAGAATCCAGTTAATAATTTCTCTAATTTACAAAAAGATGAGACCGAGTTACCGGATCAAAACCACGACGCTATTTTCGCTATTTACGCATATTAATATTATATATTCTTTCTAAATTAGCTCTTGAAATAAATAAATTGTATTGAATTGCATTGCTATTTTATCAAAACTCTATGTATTTATTTTCATTGAATTCAAACGCACAGGGCGTCCACTTACTCGTGCAGTTAAAATGAAAGCGTGCAACTACTTAAAACTTAAAACCCTAACACGCTAGTTAACAGTAGACTATTTTCACAAGGTGGTTGCCAAGAGCTGGATAAGAGTAGCTGTGGATCAGTGGCGTGCACTTGGAGAGCCTATGTCTTATGATGATGATGATGATGATGATGATGTTGGCTAACAAATGTGGGCAATTTTACAAAAAAAAGGTCAACATCTCATTTCTGTGCAATCAAAGCATTAAGCAAGCTTAGCGCCCGAAACGCGTGGGAGCAAACATAGCGTAGTATCCAATGCATCTATAAATCACGAAGAACGAAATAAGTACGACGTTGAAGAAATACTAACATTCAATCATCTGTAGAGCCCTTTGACTTTTCGATTGCGATGTTCCCCCCAGGCATTGACGAAGAAGTTATCATTTTATACTCCATTTCTTCCTTATCCCTGAACAAGGGTAGCTCTATCATTTCACAGCTTATACCCGTGGCTATGGTTCGTACATTCAAGCCAAGGAATATACAGACAGTATGTTATCTCACGCAATGTCGACATTTAGCAATATTTGCAAAGAAGCAAGCAAATTAAGTCTAGTGGTTTCGAACCCAAATGTTTCGGATTGAATTCCCTGCGAGGGGTACAAGTTATTGTAGGTACGCAATTTGGTAGGTGTCAGAACTTTTTCTAAGTCCGACGGGCTAGGTAGCTACCACCATCTTTATCTAAATCTGTCGCCATCACAACATTGTTGTGTTCCGGCAATAAGCCACTTTCTTAGAAATGAAATGAAATGAACTTTTGCTCAAATTCAAAATGACGTTTGTGTGACGATAGTTTTTAACAGAAACTAACAATAGTATAATCTACTTTACCTACAACAATTTTAGGATGTAAGTGCTACTTTTATCAAAAACCCGAAGATATTTAGGGTAGTTAAATCGCGACATACTTAGAAATTGAGGGTTACGAGGGAAGTGCATTGCACCGCCTAATGGGCTACACCCAAGCGCTTCCCCGTTGAAGAAAAAATGGAATATAAAGATGTTACGCAATATAAAATAGCTACATCATCATCATCATCATCATCACCATCAGTCTAGGCTAGTCCACTGCTGGGCATAGGCTACAAAAATAGCTGCATAAACGGTTCTAAATAGCGCAGTGCTCGACAAAGAACAACAGGCTTAAAAGAGCAACAAATGCACAAGCTTGTTGCTCCTTCATTGAACTTCGTCTACTGACTGCTCGTTTACTAAGGCGGAGGCAAGATAAAGCTATCACCGCAATGAGCGATGGGCGCACAATAGCCCGGCCGGCCCGGCCCGCCTCTCTTGTATCTGAATGTGCGCCTGGTGATTATCGGCGATTGGAAGAGTCGCCGGAACGTTTTGAAAGAGTATTTTCCTGTATACAGATAAATTGAAAGTACGCGCGAGCGAAGTTTTGTTGTGACTTTTGAGGAGAGTAACGTTGTCTAGAAAAGTAACGTCACTATTTTCGTTACCCTGATGCGCTTTAGCCTTCATCATTTATCGTTAATTTATCGGTAAAAATGCCTCTAAGATAACGATACCAAGCATAACGTTACTTGTTTTTACAGTTTCTTCGTTTGACAGAAGTATCATTGCCAAATTTTAAACAATATTCAAAGCCCTTAATCTAATTTCAACCTCTATCACGATACTTTTCAAAGTATTTTTACGCTTGTCATTTTGCATTGACGATTTCAAATAAATGTCAAAATGACGATGTCTTTCATTCAACAACGCGTCGAGATCACAATCACACTTGTGAATTAGTTTTAAGCTCTTGAATAGCTTTTGTTTTCAAATGTCAAATTAAAAGGTATTATGATAGGTATTAGAGTTAGACAATAAGCCCCCAGGTTCTAGCAATGTGTACAGCACGTTGACTTTACTGGCAGGCTGTAGCGCTGCATTATGCAGGGCAATCGATCGACCCTCCTTAATGGGCCATCGGCTGTGGTCGCCGTCACTCGATAGGCTTCTTTTAGCTCACGCGAAACCGTGACGGCTGATTAGCGATCGACCACAGATAGAAACACGATCAAGTTCTTTTAGGTACCTCGGGTATATTTGTTGTTAGCAACCATTTAACTGAAGACCCTTTTAAAAAGTAATTAACATAGTAAGGGAATAAACAATCGCTTGTTAATTTAAAATATTTTTATATATATTTTAATCTAGAGTTTTAATTGGTGTTGGAACCAATTATTGGGATCTATAGAATTCTATAATTTCAACCTTACTCCTGGACTATAAAGTACAAATAAAAATTGAACCTAAAAATAATTACGAAACTTTAATTTCAGCCAAATTTTTATGATTTTCGGGTTTGATTTGTAAATAATGGTTTCTTTCTAATGATTTTAAAGAATTCGCTCAATAACACGAAAGAAAACAGGTTAAATAAAAAAATAATTAAAAAAAAAATTTTTGCAACAACGACGCGTCGTTACGAACACAAATACTCGTGGATAAAGCGAATCGATAGCATTTAAACGTCACAACACACTGGGCAGGCCCGTCTGATTGTCCGGGCTCCATCAAGACGGGTAAGCGAATCTTTCGGCCCTTTGTATGACCGAAACGTAGCGCCCATCATTGTTCGGCATTTTGTTTTCTAAAGTTTACGCGACCACTACACATTGAAACGAAACAGCTATAATGATCGCTTTTTTTTACACAATGATCCAATTTAATTTAATTTTATCCTGACGTTTTAGTGACACAGAGAGACTAAGATGTTGGTCGTCTCATGACTAGTTTCTTACTTGCAATAACACCTTAGTCTCCACTTTGCCCACGGATCTTGCAAAGGGTTCGAAAAGTAAGGACAAAAATAAATTAGATTATTATTGTTATTATCATTTCAGCGATTTGAATATTTCAGAATACTGAAATATGCTATAGCATGGTATGTGATTGTTAAAGCGATAGCAATAATGTCTAGTAAAAGTTACCTTAAAACATCCCAAGTCCATCGAAACGCTAAGCCAGGTTTCATAACAGTAACTACATATTTTAAAGAATCTTTTTGATCAACAGACCTAAGTCCAAATACAAACTTGTCGTTTAGTAGACCAACTATCATTTGCAACTAGCAGATCTAAAAGATATATTCACTATCATTATTCCACAAAATTCGCAAGGAAATAACAAATGAAACTTTCAATAAAAGAAACACTTTTACAAATCACCTCACGTTTAATTTTAGAGACAGAGTAAGTATATACTATAACTAAGACTAGACTTTTTCGTCTATCTCCCTTTTACCAGGAACCAAATAAAGGCTTCGCAAAGTCTGGATAAAATCAAATAACATGTGAAAATTGCACTTGAATAGGTTCGTAAAAAGGGGTTCATTTCAATATGAAGTCTGCAAATTTTTAGAAAACATTTTGGTAACAATTTTTAACATACATTTCTATAGTTTAATGTTGAAATAGTTTATTTTTATTATCAGTAAGATAAATTTAATAATTAAAGTTAATTAAATAGTATAAAACAGAGTTAATTAGGTAATTAGATACTTAGGTATATAGACAATACCTAATTCGCTCGCATTTCCTTTCGTCCACAAATGTTTGGGTAAACGAACAATGAAAGACCATTTCGATGCTGTTCTAGAGCTTTCGGACGCTCCGTCAAAATACCAGTGTAAAATAAAATACATAAATGCAACAATATGCAATATTACGGGCGTATTATACGCCCAAAGAGGTCGCTATCGGCTAAACGGGGGTATTACACCCGGCGGCTGTGGTAGGTGGGTCTGCTTAATTGATTCCGCCCTCTGATTGCGAATGCCAATTTGATGTGGCCGATAACGTTTAAACAGCCAAGTTTATACAGCGCACAACGCACAACACCTGGGCCCCTAGTTTGACGTGTATTTGTCTAGTTTCGCATTTACGTTGATTGTAATTGTACTCCAATTAAAGTTATAGGGGGTGTATGAACTGTACCGCTTTCGAGCATATCTTACATAAGTATAGTATATGTGTAAGAAAAGAGGACTTTTAGAATCAATTGGTAATATCATATTGATATTAATATACAGAAATGTATCATCATCATCATCATCATCATCATCAGCTCATTTTATGTCCCCACTGCTGGGGCACGAGCCTTCCCTATGGATGGATAGGGAGAACGGGCCATAAATCACCACGCGGGCCCAGTGCGGATTGGTGGTTGTTAACGACTGCTAATGCAGCTGGGGCCAACAGCTTTACGTGCCTTCCGAAGCATGGAGGAGCTCGAGATGATACATTTTTGGTCACCCATCCAATGACCGGCCTTTGCGAAAGTTGCTTAACCTCAGCAATCGCTGACTGGGCGCGTTAACCACTGCGCCATCGAGTTCCTCAGAAATGTATCGTTGTGTAGAGATTTTAAGATTTCATGTGCTCATTGTGCCTTGTGGTGGGGTAAAAGCCTTGTTGTAAAACAAAATGATAAAAAAGATAGAAACGTCAATCTGATTGAGATTAATGAAATAATTGAACTTGTAAGATTTAGATTGAAGTGGACGTAATTAAATTAACTCACAACATTTATTATCTCCATTTGCTAGGACGTAGAAGGCTCCGGCCTCTGTGGGCGGTATAGGTTAAAATAGGTTAAATGGATTTCGCCCTTTGATGGCGTTTGTGTTAAACGTTGCCGATAGCGATGTTCATTGAAAAATATATCGATATTTTTTTCGCTATGATATATTGAAAGGTTGTATCGATATTCTACGATATATCGATCAATAATATTGATATTTTTGATAAATTGTATGTAAGTTGTACTTAATTATTCGGTATCAAATATATAAGAAGCATAAGAATTTATTAAAATTAAATAGTAGTTCAGTGTTTGTGTTACTTTTATTATATTTTTTTTATCTTTATTTTGTAAATATCAAATAAAATATATCGATACTTGCTAACATATCGATTTTTAAATATCGATATTTGAATATAGGTTTGATTTGATTCAAAATATCGAGATACTAATATCGATACTTTATAAAATAAATAAATATATATCAAGCATCCATAGTTGAAGATACTTCCCACTCATAGAGCATATTACAGAGGTAAGAAAACTCGTAGGGCATTAACCAGTGCCATTTATGACCCATTCTCCCTATCCGTCCATAAGGAAGGCTCGTGCCCCAGCAGTGGGGACATAAAATGAGCCGGTGATGATGATGATGATACTAAGCCTCTTAGATCCAGAGTTTCTGAGTTTAACTCCGGATCTGCACTTCTCTTCCTTATACCTGTTGATATTAGATATTTGCAGGTTGCAGCAGCTTCGATATTTTGGTTTTTTACAACTCCCTCTCTATATGAATTAAACACATTACTGAATTTTGATAAAACATAATATACATTCTCTATCAATAGTACTTTCTGCTTGCGGCACTCTCTGATCTAGACATGTCATTATACGCCTACAGCTATCTTGATCTGCCAATTCTAGTATACAAACCCTTCTATACCCTATTTTCATACAACTCAAAAGTGCAGGGGAGCTCTCAACATTCTGGTCAATAGCTGTGACTCGTAATGCCACACTAGTTGTGTCAGTTTGTTTGAATTTGCATAGTTATTAGTCGGCTCTTTGTTTATTTACTGACGTTTTAATGTTGAAGGGATTTGAAGGGATCCTTTAATTATTTCAGGATTTGCTTCATATAATGCGGATTAGCGATTTCAAGCTTGCGAGGGACCGGCGCGGCGGACCCTTCCGATGCGTTAAAGCGTGAAGCCGTTTCTTCTTTGTTTTCTATCAGTTTTATTAAAAAAACTAAGATTTAAGATTTTCCTCTATAAAACGTATCCTTAAAATTACTTTATAAGTGCTTCTTATGTGCAAATGCATTTCAAGTAAGCCATGTCAATGGCTAACTTCAAGAAAATCATTTTTTAAGCTGTTTTCAAGCACTAGGCCTTCGTCCCAGCTCACCTGATGTTAAGTAACGATAAGGCTGAAGATGGAAGCGCACTTCACCCGGAATCCTCGAGGCACTGTTTAGGTAAGATGGTGGTATTGGTGGTAGACAGCCAAGCAAGTTCTACCACTAACCCAACCGACGAGTGCACAAAATAGTTAGCACCCGCTGGGAATAATCGAACCTAGGACCTCTGGGTATGAAACCGGTGGTTTTAATCACTAGACCACAGACGCGGTTATCTTAAGAAAAAAATAATTTAATAATTGACTGTTTTTTAATCTACTATTTTAACCATAAGTTGTGTTAGACACAAACACAATCATCAAACCGTTATCTATAAACTAAGCATTAAAACGGGTAACCTAATATAAACTTACTAAACTTAATACTTGAGAGGTGAAATCAACTATCTATGTTGCTTTCAGTTCCCATTGTGCTGTGCAATCATTCTAGATAAGCTTGCCAGTTTTAAAGTTTTAAAAATGTTGCTAAATGTTCGATATTTAATATTTGACACTGGCTAAATATGCAAACCGCACCAAACCATAAGAAAACAAAAATCGAAATCCCATTTAACCTCAAAGCACGCAGAAATGAACAGGAACGCATGTAGCGACGCGGCGTCACTCGGAACGCAGCCATTGTTCCGTCGGCATCTCCTGCGCCCGACCGTGACCACAAGCGCTCCCCGCTCCATGCACCCGAGCTTGCCATTGTGTGCGAAAGGCGCGGGGCAAAGGAATCGTATTCTGCCGTGGCTCTGCTCTGCCTGTCAGATTGATACGTCATCGTCAGCGCCTCCGTCGCAATTTCAGACTGTCGTTTGTCTTGAAATACTAGACTATTGTCGATCTTTTGTTTTCTTCTCTATGAAAACAGATGAAGATTAAAATCATGGCGTTCGATATTTGAATTTATAAGAAACAGATTTCATTATTAAAAGCTTATATTTAACTTGCAATGTACCTATGTAATTTGTTCGGGTGGAATCTTGCAACTCAATTTTAAAGCAGATATCTTCTACCGATTGAGCTGAAATTTTGTATACATGTTCAGTTCGGAGCACAATGCATGGTTAATTGTGTGATGTCATTCTAAATCCAAGATGGCGGACTAATTATTTTTAATGCATTCCTACAATGTGGGTATCAAATGAAAGGACGTTAACTAAAAAGTAAAAAATAAATCATAAGTAAAAAAACCTTTTTAAAAAACAAGCTTTTATTTAAATGCGCTAAAAAGAAAAAAAAAACTTTTACTATAAAACCTTTAATTATCAACTTATCACGTCATTACACAATTTATATGATATAAAAGCTTGTCGCGAGATTTACTTGTGAAGATTGATTTTAACTATTAAAATTTTAAATCTAAGTAAACACGAGTTCTTAAATCTCGCGACAAGCCTTTCTATCATATAAATTGTATAATGACGTGATAAGTTCAAAAATCAATCAAAATCAAAATCATTTATTTTTGTACCAAAAATCGTTTTACAAGAGACAGTGATTGACTCCTCCTATTAGGTGCATAGTGCCCCTGTACCAAAAAGGAGTCGCTCTTCCTTAAATACTATATAAATTTATATAAAAATTAATATAAATTTTTATTTGCGGTACATATTATTTAAACAGGACTAATCTATATATTGAATTGCGCGCGCGCGCGCGCGCGCGCGCGTGTGTGTGTGTGTGTGTGTGTGTGTGTGTGTGTGTGTGTGTGTGTGGGGGTGTGTGTGCGTGTGTGTCAGGTGTCGCTTTTGAGTAGTCGTTCGGTCTCATCATATTCCAAGGACTTTAACCATGTTGTTAATGTTTGTCTGCATTCACGTAAGGTCAATGGATAGATTTTTAGGCTCTTATTTATTGTATGATGTAAGTAGGAAGACAGATAACCATATTGACATTGGGCAAACTGAGAGTGTGTTCGTTTAGTGGTAGCCACTCTGTCCCCCCTACGCCTTTTGAGAATAGAGATATCGTATTCCAAGGTCATGTGTTTTCTCAAAACAGTGTGCAGGATATAGAGCTTTCTAACTGATAACAAATCTGTTATAGAGTAAAGGTTGCTAGTTGGGAATTGGCGCTTTTTGAAAAACATCACCTTTAGAAGAGCTCTTTGTGCTCTTTCAACCTGTAGAAAGTGAGTCTTTAAGGCACCACCCCATATTGTAATGCAGTATGTTGTCAAAGACTTTGCCAGTGCATCGTAGATTCGATTAAGTAGTTTCTTGCAGGCTATGTGTCTAAGAGTTTTAAAAATCCACATAAGTTTTCTTAGTCTGCAAGAAACCAATTCCACATGTGATAGCCATGACAGTCTTTGATCTAACATAATGCCCAGGTATTTGGTGACATCAACTTTCTTTATAGAGGGACAAGCGCACGGAACATCTTGTACGTGGTTCTTGTGGATTTTAATATTAAAAGTACTGTCAGGTTGGGTCCTATTTGACTTAGTAAAGCACATGTAATTTGTTTTAGAGGTGTTAAGTGTAAGCAAATTTTTCCTAAGCCATACAGCGATCCTCGCCAGTCCACTCTCTGCAGCACCCCTGACTTCGTCCCAATTTGCACCGGTGAACACAGCAGCTGTGTCGTCCGCATAAGAAAATATTTTGGTATTCCTCGACTTCATGTTACATAGGTCGTTGATATAAATAAGGAATAAGGTTGGTCCCAAAACACTTCCCTGCGGAACGCCATAGGTTATACCAGTCTTGTCACTAGTTATTTCACCAATTTTTACCCTTTGCGTTCTATTGTTTAAGTAGTCTGCGAAAAGGTCCAGAGCAATACCCCTGATGCCTATGTTTTCCAGTTTCCGAAGTAGGATGGGGACAGAGACGGTGTCAAATGCTTTTTTTAAATCAAGGAAGACCGTCAGGCATTTGTTCTTGTTATCCAGGTTTTCAACAATTACAGATGTTAGAGCCTCGACAGCATCTTCAGTAGATCTGCCCGACCTAAACCCGAATTGAGAAGCTGATAAGAGGTTGTATTTGTTCAAGTAATTTCTTAGTCGTGTATTTATGAGCTTTTCAATTATTTTGGATATGGAGGGCAGAACAGATATTGGTCTGAAATTATTGACATCATCCCCGTCCCCACCCTTGTATATTGGAGTGATGATAGATTCTTTCAAGGGTGATGGGAATACGCCTTTCTTGAAGCAGAGATTCGCTAAATGGCAGATGGCTGGAGCCAAGACACTACTCGCGAGCTTAAGGAAACTTAAGGAAAGTTGATAGTAAAAGTTTTAAAGTAAAAGGTTTTTTTTTTAAAAGAGTTTACTGATTGCTTTAGACGGCATTTACAGCTTCACGGGGCTTCAGCCTCAATCGACTTACATAAAATAGTATGTTATTACTAAAATTCAGAAATTGCTCTTTCCCTAAAGCACTTTTCTTTCTTCTCTCACTTCGTCACAAAATCTCACACATCGAATACTTTATAGCAAGACCCAATTAATCGTTCCCAGCGTTCGCTAAAGCACCTCATAAATTAATGAAATATATTACAAGCACAATTAATTTTATGAGTCCTTAAGTAGGTCTTTCCACAGTGGACGCACGCAGGCGCCTCTCAGGAAATGCTCAGTTAATTAAGTTATTGGGCTATTGTAGCCACCCCAGGAAATTTAGATATATTGAGCGAGTTTTAACATTATTAGCAGGCATTGGTGGAATGCGCCGAGGCTCTGGGACACTGCAATAGATCGCCGTGTGAAAATTACTTTTTTATGATATTGCCTTTGCATCCAAGCTGTATTTAATGAAATTAACAGAACCATAAAAATGTTAGCTTGGCCCTTATTTGCTTCACGCGGCGCATCATAATCGTGAAAAAAATGTTGGTATGCATAAATTGGAATGAGGAGGTAGAAAATAGTATTTTTGTTACACGATTGACTATTGCTATTGACACTATGTCGCACTAAGCGCTTCGTGTCATCATTTTTACTGCGCATTGGCAGGGAGTGGAATTCTCTGGCATCGTCTGTGTTCCCAAAAACTTACCTATAACCTGAATGCCTTCAAGGCGAGAGTTAATAGGCATCTTCTGGGGCAGCTCGTTCCATCGTAGACTTCATCTACGCTCACCATCAGGCAAGATCGAGGTCAAGAGCTGTCATATAAGGCATAAAAAAAATATCCAGTATACAATATCTACATTTCAAGCAAATTTTGTTGCGAACAAATAATAATTCAAAAAAGTGTTGAAAGAATTGATAATGAATCGTATATCAAGAGACAGACAGTTTTGTGTTTAACAATGACCGTAAAAGGTGTTATTAAAGTTTTGTAATTTCGTACGATTTCAAAGAATAATATAAGGAACCTTCATCATCATCAGCTTACACACGTCTACTGCTGGACATAGGCCTCTCCAAGTGCACGCCAACCTAAAACCTGAGTAGGGAACCTTTATCTAATTAAAAACCATAGAAGTACATACATACATACATACCATCACGCCTTTTTCCCAACGGGGTAGGCAGAGACCACATCCTTCCACTTGCTACGGTCCTGACACACCTCTTGCGCCTCCTCCACTCTCATTACTCCTTTCATACATGCTCGTCGGTTATGGGTACTCCTGACCTGACCTTTTCTTAGTACGTCTTGGACTTGTCCTAAGTACGTCCGTCTAGGCCTACCCTTTCCAACAGCTCCATCCACCCTCGCCTTGTAAATTTGTTTCGTTAATCGCCTTTCATCCATCCTTTCCATATGCCCAAACCATCTTAGCATTCCCATCTCAATTTTAGTGACAACATCCTCTTTCACACACACCATAGAAGTATAAGAATAGAATCCCTCCGATCAACAATGTTGTGAAGTTTCAAACGGATTAATGTTACATCAACTTCGATTATATTAGAGGGAACACAACGGTGTTTACGGCAAGTCGCTTAGGGTGACACTCCATTGAAGCGGAGCGTAGCAGAGCTAGGAGCGGAGCGGAGAAAAACCGTTGATTTCTACATGGCTCTGCTCCGCTCAGCTCAGCTCCGCTTCAATGTAGTGTCCCTTACCTTAACCCTTATACTTTTAAACTTTTTTACCTATTTTGTCTTTTGGCTAAAGGTCACTCAAAGAGCAATGGAGAGGGCTATGCTCGGGGTTTCTCTGCGAGATCGAATCAGAAATGAGGAGATCCGCAGAAGAACAAAGGTAACCGACATAGCCCGAAGAGTTGCTAAGCTCAAGTGGCAGTGGGCAGGGCACATTGCTCGCAGGACTGATGGCCGCTGGGGCGGAGCAGTCCTCGAGTGGCGACCGCGAACCGGAAAGCGCAGTGTGGGCAGGCCTCCAACAAGGTGGACCGACGATCTGGTGAAGGTCGCGGGAAGCCGCTGGATGCGAGCAGCACAAAACCGGTCGTTGTGGAGATCCTTGGGGGAGGCCTTTGTCCAGCAGTGGACGTCTTTTGGCTGAGATGATGATGATGATGATGATGACCTATTTTGTGTGTAATAAATTAAATTTTCCACCGCTAAAGACCACCGAGGTATGGTTAGTGAAGTGTATTAATTGCGTTAAAGTTTGCTTAAAATTTGGTTTTGGACGAGACATCTGATACGCCGTTGTTTTATTATTAAACACCTTTTAACACCTCTGTGGTCCAATGGTTAGAACACCGCACCGGTCTTGGGTTCGATTTTAATCCTGGTCTATTTTGTGGATTTGGTTCGTGACTGGCTTATTTTAAGTCCATACTGTGGCTAGCTACTTAACATCTTTTGGCATCTTTTGGCTAGCCCAAAAATGGTATCTGGTGATAAATTTCGCATCATTTGCTCATTGCACCATTTTAGGGTTCCGTAGCTAAATGGCAAAAAACGGAACCCCTATGGATTCGTCATGTCTGTCTGTCTGTCTGTCTGTCTGTCTGTCCGTCTGTCCGTCTGTCCGTCTGTCCGTCCGTATGTCACAGCCACTTTTTTCCGAAACTATAAGAACTATACTGTTGAAACTTGGTAAGTAGATGTATTCTGTGAACCGCATTAAGATTTTCACACAAAAATAGAAAAGAAAACAATAAATTTTGGGGGTTCCCCATACTTAGAACTGAAACTCAAAAAAATTTTTTTTTCATTAAACCCATACGTGTGGGGATAATATAGATCCATATCTATGGATAGTCTTTAAAAATTAAATTAAGGTTTCTAATATATTTTTTTCTAAACTGAATAGTTTACGCGAGAGACACTTCCAAAGTGGTAAAATGTGGGTCCCCCCCCTCCGATAATAGAATGATAAAACTAAAAAAAATATATGATGTACTGCAAACTTTCACCGAAAATTGGTTTGAACGAGATCTAGTAAGTAGTTTTCTTTTAATACGTCATAAAGTACGGAACCCTTCGTGCGCGAGTCCGACTCGCACTTGGCCGGTTTTTCATACTCGTATATTACAATTTAAAATAAGATTTTGGTTAGGTACTTTGTTTTTTTTTCAACGGACACATTAAATGTGTCACAAGCAGAGTCGTACGAAGCGCCGCCAGACCGAATGTCGGTTGCTCAATCAAGTGTTTAATTAATATCGTGTAGATGAAGCGTCGGCTCGACGTTATAGGCGGAAAGTCGGCCGTTCCGCCCGTGACGGCTGACACGTGGTCGGCGAGGTGACACTAGGGCTGACACAGTTATTACAAAATGCAGTACCCTACTTTAACACCCTACTTTTTGTTACTTTGATAAAAATATATAAGCAAAGTACTTACCTATTATTTGTTGGGAAACGTTAATTTAGTATGTTTACGGTTTAAATCCATTTTCACTGACTGTACTTGGTACGTGTGGCCGAGTTGCCGATGAAAAAGTAGGTATTTTGAAATAGTGCCAACTCGGCCATTGGGTCGATTTGACGAAAAAGTCGCAATTTCACATATTACTTCGGAATTGAATGGAACTAAAACGGAACATACTACCTAATAAAATTCAAAAAAAATTCAAAATTCAAAATCATTTATTCAGTTTAGGCTACAAGTAGCTCTTATGAATTTCACTATGCCATCGGTTCGTAAGTCTACTCTGGGCGGGAGATCTTGTACTGAGAAGAACCGGCAAGAAACTCAGCAATACACACTTTAAATTACGAGCATGAAATAAACATAGGTGTACAAAATGTTAATAATTGGATGAATCACAATGGACTTAGTGTAAATGTCACAAAAACCAACTATGTACAATTTTCTAATTATAAATCAGAGCGATTAAAACTGAGAATAGAATGCGACGGGAGGGAAATAGAAGAAGTGAATGAATATAAGTTTTTAGGAATCACTCTCGACAAAAACTGTAACTGGAAAACGCATGCTCACAACATTTGTACAGGGCTGAGTAGGTTTGTGTATGCGTTAAAGCGACTCAGACATACATCAGGCCAAAGGGTTGCCCTAACCGCCTATCATGGTTACGTTTTATCGGTTTTGAGATACGGTATTATATTATGGGGGAACTCCCCGGACATAAATAGGGTATTCATTATGCAGAAGAAATGTGTCAGGGCTGTTTGTGGTGTAGGGCCAATTGAAACATGCAGACCGTTATTTAACACCTTAAACGCCATTTGACCGACAAACAATTGAATTTCTATTGTGTCTGGGCCCGGCGGCGGTCAAACTGTTAAGAATCTGAGATTGTTAACGTCATCTGAGATTGTTAGCCTCTATATATATATTGGAAATTGGAATGTTTATTAGACGCAACCCAATACTATTTGAACCGAGTGGGAGATGCTTACGGTTACGGCCGAAAGACACAGCTTTGTTAAAAATGCCTCCTCACCGTAGTGCATATTTTGAAAAGAATTGTTATGGCATGTCGATACGTATTTATAATAATATACCTGTTGAAATTAAAAAGTTACCTTTAAGTAAATTTATATCGCAACTGCGTAGTTGGCTAATAATTAAATCCCCGTATAATCTTAATGAGTATTTTGACATTAAATGATGTGATAATTTGAATTTAAAATAAAATGGCAATGTATTTGTTTAATTTTTAATGATTTTGAAGTATTTATTCTTATTTTTATATTGTCACTTAGTTTCGATCTGTATTATTATTTATTATTAGTGATTATGTGTATTAGTGAAATAATTCATAAATTAATACTTAATTGTTATAATTTTGCACGCCAAATTGTGGCAAAACATGCTGGTTTTATTTATTTAAGTCACGATCTGTACTTTACCATGTTTTATGCAAATAAAATATATTCTATTCTATTCTATTCTATTCTAAGTGTCCAGCTCTTTTCTCCCTTACAGCGTCAAAAATATTGGAAAATACCCTATCATAGCAGGACACTTTCCATTACAATAAACACAAAAAATATAGAAGACAACCACAACATGTAAAAAAAAATACAAAATAAAAAATATACGTTAACAAATTTGAATCAGGTAAAAGTTGCAATTTCCACAATGTCATACAGTACCACTACAGTACTATCGTAAAAGTAAAAAATTGTTTAAGAAAAACAAAGTCAAATTATAGGTACGTAGGCATTACGGGCGTCAGATTTCTAAAAGAAAAATGTGGGTGACAACTATTTTGTGTTTTGTACCAACTAAGTACTACGTCTCGGAGTTCATGATATCAAACTACTATATTATTAAGATATGCCTTTACAAAACGTGGCAACCCTAGGTGACACCCAAGTATCTGTGTCAAAGTTCCTGTGACCAAATGCTTAAATGCCGACGATGATTTGTTAAGTGTGAAAAAGATTGAGCGCCACAAGTAGCGGACTTTAATTAAGACCATGTCACATTCATTTAAACGTCATGGTTTTATTGTCGTTTTCTATTCACAATGACATATTTAGGTCGGATCAAAAAGAATCTGCTGGGAAAAAATAAGTAAGTTTTTTATTTGGCAAATAAAAAATAACGAGTTTACAATCATAAAGTACACAGTGACAACCACAAAAGGCTGAGCTGTTACCTTGTAGCGAAAGTTCGTGGGTTCGAATACCACCTGAAGCAAGTCGACACGCGTTACCGTATAATAAAAGTTTTTTTTATATTTTAAAGTTTTCCAACAATTTCTATAACGGTTAGTTTATCTTGACTTATTTTGACGACCTCCTTGGTCGAGTGGCTTGCACACCGGTTTTCATGGTGTCGCCATCTCTGAGGTCCCGGGTTCGATCCCCGGTCGGGTCAATTTAGAAATACCTGTTTTTCTAAATTGTTTCGGGTCTGGGTGTTTCCTATGTATAATAAGTATGTATTTAAGTATATTAAGTATGTTTATCCGTTGTCTAGTTAACCATTTTATCGAGTTTCTTAAGGAAGCTCTTATTGGGGCTAGATAATTGGTGTGAGTGTGGGAAACATTTATTTATTTATTTATCTAAGTAAGTAAGCTTATCTGAAACAATGCCACTAATTTAAGGCATCATGTATCAAGACGTTTTGCATAAAGCCTTAGTTTATGATGACAACACCAGAACCTATATTACGTTAACCCATAATAAACGTCGATATTTTATCGTTTCTTTACAATGCGTAGTGTTTGTGCATTCCTATTGGTTCGACACAGGTCACCGTCGAAGTGGTTACTAAAATTAGTGATAATTAAATCTTTATATAACACTTGCAGTAGCATATTAATTACATAATTTATTAAAGTCGGGCGCGCTGCCGTGCTAAACAAACTGAATTTAGTGCGGTCATAAAATCTATTATTTCTCAGCTGCCGGGCCGACGCAAGCTGATACAGTGTTGGCTTTTGAAACTCTAGACCTAATGTTATCTCTGCCATGAATCAATTTATTCGCACTTTGTCTATGGAATTTTAAAGGCAATAGAGGACCTTGGACGAATAGATCAGTTAAGTTGAAGCCGTTATTGTTTTCTAAAGTTTACATGAACACTACACATTGAAATGAAACTACTTTTACGGATCTAGTCTCCGTGTGATCACGGACCCTTCGAAACGTCAAGATAAGCATTTAATTAAATCAATGTGTGAAATACGCGAGTAGATCTGTAAAAGTAGTTTCATTTCAATCTGAAGCCGTAAGTAAGATTTGATTTAAAGAACGAATACAGATAAGTGAAGTGAGAACTTTCTGCCCCTATTTAAGCACATTGCGCGTAAGGAGAAATGTGAGATTTGAACGACGGTAACCACCCAGACCCGACACAATAATAATATCGAAAAGTTCGTTTTCGACATTGACCCGACCGGGAATCGAATCCGGGACCTCAGAGTTAGCGCCGCCCAAAGTCCGGCGTGCAGCTACGGAGGTCATCAGTTTATATGGAGGAGGAATAGCGAAAGTTGACATTTATGAACAATTTTTTATGTATGAAACGGTCGATTTTCGACCGCTACGTGTTGTTATTAGGTATAATACGTTAGCCAAATTCAATTATACATGATAACTCAACTGCCAGTTACTGAATTACTGCATTATTTATGACCCAATTATGTTTTACAAATGGCGCATTGAATTAATACATCAGCAATATTTATTGTAATTGATAGCGAAAATGATGACTCGAATAAATTGGAATAATTTACGTTGAATAATTTTAACAGGACGTGATTTGTAAGTGAGGCGTTAACGTTTGGTAATAAATATGAAAATTATCGTTTTGAGGTAAGTATATAAAGCGGGACGCAACCAATAATCTTCCTACATAAAATTGTATCTCAAAAAAATCTCCAAAGAAATTGATTTTGAAGTATGTCTAATAATAGTAATAATTTGAAATATAATTCAGATTAGATTATTATAAGTTGTCATTCAAATATTCTACTTAGGTGTATAGAACCCAAACCGCCTTTGACAAGCGTAGTGATTCAATTGTATTGAGGCCTTTGCCCAGCAGTGGTACAGTTATAGGCTATTTACTAACTTGGGTAGGGTCTATAATGTTGCATATAGTTGGCACTGTCAATATTGAATAATTAGAAAATAGAGTCGCATTTTATTGTCGGATTAACCTTCAAATCATTGTTTCAATGCAACTTTCAAATAAATATTTTTTGCACATTTTAAACATGCAGTATTTTTGAGTTTAATTAAATAAATAATGGCATGTTTATACCTCGTTCGATAAAGATTAATAGCAAGACTTCAAGTACAAGTAAACCTTTTAATGTAGTGTAAAGTTAGCAAAAGTCAGAGTTCTGTAGTGTTAAAAACTAATCTGTACATAACTCAGTAAGAATTTCAAGGGCATTACGATTTCCACAACTTTGTAATTCGGCCAGGTAGCTCGCTCCTTCAACTGTTTTTTTTGCTGGAACACGCTACTCAATGAAAGACGATTTACGACAGACTCCGCGGTGCCACAGAAAGGATATTATACTTTTTTTTAAATTCCGAGTACGAACATGACTGGCCATTCATAAAACTTACCTAAATTTGCCCTAAACCTTAACACACGATTTTGTACTTTATCACTGAGACGTTTGTATTGTGTTTCGTGTGTCGTTCAAATGTTTGTTTAGGATCAGTTGACATTAACATGCATCGACGATTATGTTGCTGAATTTGACAGGATAGTTTTGCGGCCCTTATTTTGATACATATTCCCATTATGTTATATTAGTTAACGAAAAGCAATGGATTTTAAAGAATGACAATGAAATCGCAGATTGTTTTTAGTTAAATTTTTTTCACTTAAAATCCTTATAAATTATAAAATCTAGAAACTTGAAATTAGGAGGAATGGTTCCGTAAACGCTATAAATACATCCGATTTTCCAAAAAGGATTTGTAAAATTTCCCTTGGGATTACCGCACAGTGGTTTGCGTGGACGAAATCGTGAGTCTGTAAATAGCATGACAAACTAGTAGAATGTTTACTTGCGAATTATAGAGCAGACCCAGAGGGCTCACGAGGGGCTGAGCAGTGGATCTCTCGCGACTGTTGTCCAGTCTGAGGATCGCTATAATCGACATTAGCTAGGACGTCATGACACATACTAGTAAAACTTGTAACGTTCGTGAAAACTATTACCACATTGTTTAGGATTGATATGAGTACTCGGTATGGGCTTTTCGTGGTCGTAAGATATCTTCGTGGCAGATTTATTTATTTTGCGTATGGTATTCTTGCAACAAATGATACTACATTTTTTGGTGAGGAGGCCTCCCCTCCCTCTGTCGAGCTTTTCCGAACTAGACGGGAGGTTACTCCCGATCCCATCCGAACCCCTCAAAGAATTTAGTAGGAGACACGCACTAGTGCGTGATGCCATTCCCCCAGAAATCTCTGACGGTGCTTCGTTTCACACGGCTTGAAGAACCCTTTAAGATTCTCGCCGCCCCCAAAAAAGTCCGGTGACGCTGAAAATGCAAACTTTCTCCAAGAAAATAGGCGGGAGAAGGGAAGGAAAGTACTACATAAGCCAGGGTCACCCCTAATTTAAATGTTTTATGAAGACAGCATTTTTCCTAGTCTTAAAAACAAGATGACAAATCAGTAAAATGTAACAAATTACCTAATGCGTCCGGATGCGCAAATTCGATAAAAAGTAAAAGCTTTTCTCTTTTAAGCACATTTCTTCCACGACTTTCATTTACTGGATTCCTTTGCGTGAAGGAGTCGATACACCCGCGCACACGCCAGGACTAATAACAAACGGACGTTTTACGAGGTGCCCGGTAAACAGTGGTGCCTGCTACATTGTTACACTGTGTAAATATTTGGCCGGCCGTCTGTGCCGCGGCGGGTCTTGGAAAATAGATTTATCAGTTAGTGTTATGTCGACATGAGGAATATTTTTTTTTTATATTGTTGGTACAGTTACAACTGAAGGCTTGTGACCTGGAGATGCTAAAACTGATTTTGCGTGAACGGAACAGACTCTGTTTAACTAATTGACGGTATGCAAGTTATAAAATAATGTCACGATAAAATAGTATTATGTAAAATTAAAAATGAGTAACTAGATTCGTACTCGTAAAAGTCTTCCTTTTAAATCTGATGATTAACTTTGTCCGGTGTTAGAGTTTTGAAGAAATAGTCTGGATTCTGATGAACTAGTATGATTTCGACATAAGATAAATTTGAAGATAAGCGGGTCAAATCCTGCTTTAACGGTTCTCTAAATGTTTAGCTTATTTCATTATATCTATTTGTTTCTGCCAATAACTTGGTTTCTTTGTTATACATACGAAGTATATGCAGAAATATGCAAATAGTACATAGTGTCAATTTAGTATAATTTTATTATTAATCATCATCATCATCATTAGTTGGTAAGCTCAAGTGGCAGAGGGCAGGACACATCGCTAGCAGGACTGATGGCCACTAGGCCGGCACAGTTCTTGAGTGGCGACCGCGTACCGGAAAGCGCAGTGTGGGAAGGCCTCCAACAAGGTGGACCGACAATCTGGTGAAGGTCGCGGGAAGCCGCTGGATGCGAGCAGCACAAAACCGGTCGCTGTGGAGATCCTTGGGGAGGCTTTTGTCCAGCCGTACACGTCTTTTGGCTGAGATGATGAAGAAGAAGAAGAAGAAGATGATGATGATGATGATGATGATGATGATGATGATGATGATGATGATGATAATGATGATTATGTTTCCGAATAAAGCAAAACCACGACCGAAATACCTAGCTAACTCTACTTGTGCCAAGCAGCAGTAAGATACTGCTGCTTGCACAAGTAGAGTTTGCATGTTTCGGTTTACAATGACAACGGTAAAATATCCAGTAAAACATTATGTATAAGGCATAGATATTGAAATGATTATGATGATTGAAACAAGAATGTTTTCAATGACCCATGTTCTCATTTCCCCCGTTTAACTATGGCGCTAATAAAATAAAGTATTTTCACAACCATTAACTTAGTTTACGATTATTGCTTATTATCTTTGGCATCCTAAGTTACAATCCTATTTGCATCTTTGAAAAACAGGTAAAATGCAACCCTGGATAACAAAGAACCAGGAATTGGTTCCTCTGACCAGACATGCGGACAAGCTGGCATTTCTGGACGGAACAAAGGGTCGTAAATTCGCGAATGACTTTTTGCTATATGCACACCAAAGTTTATTGTTTTATGTTGCTTTTACTATCCCGTTACAGTTTATTCAATTATTGCTAACTCCTATCTGTTTGTTAGTTAAGTAAAATTTTTCTCTATTTATTCGCTGTTTTTTTATTAGTGTATCAGCCCCCATGATTATTGTATGGGATTGACATAAACGTCATTTGTACGTATCGTTGACGTAAGTCAATCCCGTACAATAATCATTCTATTTGATTTCTATTCTATTAACGTTTTACTACTTGTCTAGGGGGGTGTTCTCGATTGGGAAATATACAGTTTTTTGTGGATTAAGAATATACCGCGTTACTCTGGACTGGAATCAATACTTTCGAAAATTGTAAAGTATTAACCTGTATCATTTCCGTCGTGCCCATTTTTTATTAGTGTCTGTTAGCTGTTAGAACACCTATTTAATAGATTTTTCTTATTTGAATAAGAAATACTTACCTAATAATTTTACATTTTTTAAATACCTTAGATTTTTCTTATTTGAATAAGAAATACCTAATAATAAGTATATTGCATAAGAACATGACCATCATTTTAAGAAATTTCGCTGCATTAGCCTGTGTAAACACTGGAATATCCACATGAAGTATCCACTTGCTCTTTTGAAGTACTTTTGAAGTCTGCGATGAGAGCAAATTCGGTCTGAAGCAAACAAATGAAACGGATGCGGCTGTTTGTTGACTTTGGGAATTGCAACAGATATGATTCAACGGAGATAAATTCATTTGAGTAAGTGATTTTGGAGAGAATTGTTTTTAATTTAAATGAATGAACGTTTTTCGGAATGGGATCGTACGCGATTGTAACAGGATCTTATAAAAAGTTTTGGTATGACAAAATATAGTTTGTATAGCAACGCTGATTGATCAGTTTCGGTTACTATTCTTCAATAAGTTTCTATATATTTTTTATAAAACAAAGGTTAAATTTTATTACACATACCCATTTCATACTGTGCTCACTGCGACCTATTTTGTTATGACAACTTTTATATTTATTTAAAAAAAAACATTTATTAACATATATAATTATGTACCATATAATGCGCTTACAACTATAGTTTCGGTTCGGTTTAGGAAGTATTTATAATTGTTACAAAAAAGGACTTCATAAAAATAAATTATATCAAAATTGAGTTTCAGTAAAGTGGAGGGACTTATGAGATCTCATGCCTAGTTCTTGGATGAATTTGAAAAGTTTCGGTACACTACGTACCATTTGATAATACTTATACATTTAACGGTTAATATACCCCAACAAAACATGAGTCTTTACTTTCCCGGCATTAAGCCCTGTTTTACGATCTTTTTGTGTAAGCCCACCATTCCTTCGTAGCCTTCAGTAGATGGTACACGTGTAATCCATTATGTATGATTGATAATGATATTATGCGTCGGAAAGTGACTGCTCCGAATATCTGTCACTGTGACAAATGGTGATAAAAATAAAATATGCGACTATTAAAGATGTGATGTGAGAGCAACAGCGAGCGCTTCGAAAGGTTTCGTTTTCGGTATAAGTAAATGGAATATTTTATATGGTGTTTTCTTTTTTTAAGAGGTTTAGAAACATAAGCCAAGTCTTCGGTCTTACAGCATCAATAAGCTGCGTTGAACCTCTTAATATTTGGCAGACAACGGTTCGCTTGTTAGCCAACTTGGTCGAAAAAAGGGACATAGTAACCCAGTGTTCGACACAGTAAGATAATTTTAGACATTAATTTTCGTCATCAAAAAATAATTTAGAATTCCTTTGAAATTTTATTGGATGGCAACTAAGAAGCAGGTCTTCAATTGTTTAATCAAAAATCAGTTGTTGACCCGTCTTTTTTATGATTAAAGAAAAAACATATTATCCTTGATTCCTTTCAAACAATGGTACCACTACTCTAATATCTTTGTTTATAATGGAATACGAAAGTTTAAAAGTTTTTGACGTGATAACGTCTTATAAATTGATAGACCCGGTTGCATGCACGAAAAAGTTCCGCGTTACCTCGCTCGCTAATTATCGCTCGCTAATGCCGCGGCATTAGCGAGCGATATGACGCGGCATTAGCGAGCGATAATTAGCGAGCGATATCTATGATATAGATATGGTTTTCGGGGGTGCCGATTTCGAATACAACATTTATTTCGAGATCCAAGATGGCGGACGCCACTTTTTTATGTAAAATCAATATGGGTATCATTTCCATGGTTTTCGGGGGTGCCGATTTCGAATACAACATTTATTTCGAGATCCAAGATGGCGGACGCAACTTCTTTATGTAAAATCAATATGGGTATCATTTCCATGGTTTTCGGGGGTGCCGATTTCGAATACAACATCTATTTCGAGATCCAAGATGGCGGACGTGACTTTTTTATGTAAAATTAATATGGGTATCATTTCCATGGTTTTCGGGGGTGCCGATTTCGAATACAACATATATTTTGTTGTATTTTTATTTTTTAAATTGAAAATGATTTTCTAAATGAAGAATTTTATGAAAATTTTTTTTAAATTGTTTCGTTGTCACGTTCAACTATCGTCAGTAAACCGACTTTACAGACAACCAATTTTTTTTATTTTTATATTTGCGGGTAAGCACAGTAAGTGATGATAAGGCCAATTGGTGGAAGCGCACTTCATCCAGATCCTCAACAAGTGAGGCACTGGCTATTTTATCTCTAGCTGCCGGAACACAACAATGTTACAAACATTGATGTTATGGCGACATATTTAGATAATATGGTGGTAGCTAGCCAGGCGAACAAACAAGTCCTACCACCAACCAAACCGAGTACACAAACATGTACCCCCCGCTGGGAATCGAACTCTGGTTCAAAATTCTATAAAATTAATTACGAGAAAAAAGATCAATAGTAGAGAACCCAAACATCCATTGGTTAAAATTCAGCGCACGCACCGGGACACGTTTGACCTGAAAAAGTTGGAGCGCCCAATGGAACATCAAATGGAGCCCAAGCCACTCGTGCATTTGGAGCCGAAGCTTCCTCGACTCTCAATCAAAGGAGATTAAAGGAGATCCAATTTATTTACAAACGTGGTGACTAATTTCACGCGATTTATAACTATCGTCGCAGCCATATTGTACGCGGTGATATGTAGCTTTTATGTTTTTATTAGTGTTGACAGATGACAAGTGGTGTTCGATTTTATTTCACCAGAATCTTTAATTTCGTTTGGCAAGTATCTTGCTACTTTTATTTCGAATAAAGTTAGGATTGTGAAAAAATCACACAACACAGCCCGCAATACGATAGGAACATTTACAGAAGGGTTGAATAACCAAAACTTGTCATGTAGAGTAAAGTAAAATAGGTAGGTTCGCCCCTGCGAAGAGTGGAAATTTAAAGAAGATAAGCCGCCCATTAAAAAAATTGTGCAATCCAAAAACTATACCTATCGACGTAATTTTAATACCAAACTGTTGACCGTTGTGTGTGTTAAATGGATGATTGAATATAACTCGTTAAGAAATACTGTTTATCTGTATGAAGTAACATGTTGACCATTTTCTAAAGGGAAGCCGATGGGAATCGGGTTATATGGAGTCTCCGCCACTGGTAGGTAGGGGTATAACTCCTGGGCAATGGCCTCCGTCAAAATCAATCTATTGATCAAAAATTGGCAAATGCGGGCTGATGATCACAAACCCGCGAAATGTATCGAAACATCGTAGTAAGTCTTTGATTTTTGAATGGGATAAATCAAGAAAGAACTTTAATAAACAATTAAAAGTGTTCGTAGTTGTAAATGGCAACCGTTTCTGGTTAAATATAAATGACATGGTTATCGCTAATAGAGCGAGAATAAAACAGAAATAGATTATCCCACTACACTCAGATGCGGACACATTCATTTTGTTGTGAGTTTACGATGTTTTGGATTAGTTCGGATTTGTTTTCAAAACGACGACGACAAGACTTCTAGTTTACATTCTTATTCAAATTAACTTTCCTTAGATTGTGGTTGTTGAAATTATTCTCTTTTTCATTTTTTTCGGTGATTGTTGTTAAATGGTCTAATATGCCTTTACCTAACTGCATCTTCATCTATTTACATTGAACATAATATTACATTGGGACTTGGAGATCCGGCCTTAACTCACCACACTGGCCCAATGCGGGTTGATGGGTGTAACGACTGTTAGACGGCTTAGCCTGCCTTCTGCTACCTATCCGGTGACAGGGCTCTGTGTAAGTTGCTTTACTTGCACGATCGTGTTGAGTGCGAGTTTTATTTGCCTTTCGATCACGTTAACGAATACGAGAATTTACATGCAATTGCAAACCTTCGGCAGTTTTTCTCCGCCAGGAGTCTTTGCTTAAGCGAGAGTTTGCAACAGCAAGTCTCCTCGTCTTTGACCGGCAGGCTTATTACCGTTCTATAGCAACTGGTTGCTAATTGTACAATAGCAACGCGATTGCTACCAGTTGCGATTGTTAAACTGGTATTATGGATGTGAATCGCAAACTGATTGCTCGCTTGGTGCATTCGCGACTAAAATGTATGGCAACTAGCGCCACTCGCAATAGAACGGCAACCAATCGTAAACGCAAACGTCAAAAAATTTATCCAACAAGATTTTAATTCTAATGTAGAAGGATTTTGTTTGCTCGTCGCAAGTCGCACGCAGCACAACAAAAAATGTATTTCACGTGTGTCTAAGTGGTCTCAAATAAGAAACTTAAATGTTTCGCGTTTTTTGTTTACTCAAAAGTCCACGACATAAACTTTGGAACATTTGCCTAGATAACCTATAGTGCGATCTGAATTCAAAGTCAGAAATCTCAAATGCGCTGCTGATGGCATTATTTCTGATTCTCCTCCGAATACTAGTAGTCTCCTTCTACGACTTGCTTCTTCATTGAAATAATCCAACAACATGAGAGCTCGCGCCATCGCAGTTAAGAACACACTACTACAAGTAAAACATGACTGAATATCAATAACGAATCACTGAATAATAATCTTATAACAGTTTTTAAAGTAATATCAATAGTCACTTACAATTAATGAGACGAAATAACAGTTTAATTTGACAAAGCAACTAATAAGAAACACCAAACAATCACTATAGCACTAGTTGTTAAATCCAAGTCGCTATCGCTCTCACGTCGCTGTCAAATTTCGTTCCGTAATACGAATAAACAATCGGTCGCTTTGTTTCAAAGTGTTTACATGCAGTTTTAGTTAATTGATTGTTCGCTAGAGGCGCTGTTGGCGCTTGATCGCAGTTGTACGTTCCGTAATACGAATTTGCGTTTTGACAGCAATAATCGTACAATTTCGCGATAACGACTGATCGCAAAAGATCGGTAATAAGCCTGCGGGACACTACTTTAATGCCATACAAACTCTTGTTAACATGATCAAATGGTGAGCGAAATTCGCCATAAGCGGACCGAGACCAACACGACAGTAGTGACACGCTCAATCGATTAACGATATGTTCAAAAATAATTTATTTCGAAATAATGTGTACTGACGTAAACATTTCCCTCTTGCCGCGACAGGATCGCAATAAAATTGCTATAAATCAAACCAGTAACCATGTCGTCAAATGGAACCCTCTGCTGTTGACATAAGGTCCATATTAATGAAGGGCCGGGAATGATGGATGCGGTTATAATAGCTTGTCAGGGTTTATGCCGTACAGACAGATGGACTATTGTTTTGTCGTTTATACACTAATTGGTTGATGGGGATGCAGAAACGAAAGATTTGGGATTGTTTTTTTTTATTTAAATTTTTGAATAAATATGATATAGAATAATATTTATACACTTTTGTCCTGCAGTGGACGTCTTTTGGCTGAGATGATGATGATGTTGATAATTATGATGAAATAGAAAATGTAATATATTCATCCATCTGTTGATGAATATGTCAGTAATAATGCGAACCACACGACAGAGTGGTAGAGCCACGCTGCGTTGCAGCACAAAATGGGCCGGCTCGCCCGCCGTAATACCACCCTCTCACAGGACATCGGCGTGAAACAATGGCACTCGTTGCTGTTGTGTTTCGTTCGGTGAGTGAAAGTACTGGAGGCCCATCTCTCACCCCTACCCCTCTCAATTCCTACTTCCTCCTCAAGATCCAACTCCTTCCTCAGGGCCGGCAACGCATCTGCGATTTCTTTGGTTTTGCGCGTGTCCATGGGCGGCGGCGATTACTTTCCATCAGGTGACCCGCCTGCTCGTTTACCTCCTTTTAATATAAAAAAACAGACGAAAAACCAGTTAAAGTTTAAGTATCAAAATGTATCAGTAAAAGCTGCGCTTGGATAACTATGAATATACCCTCTTCGTATAGCTCTACTTATACTGGTTATAGATATTTATATTTTAGATATTTACCCTGTTGATGTGGATAATAAAATTAATCCCGTAAGTATACCTATTAGGCACAAAAAATAACGACTCCTCAAACAAATTAATTAATTTTCAACCTCAACCTGCGTGGTGTAGTGTGTGTACACCGTATTAACACACTACACGCATCAGTTCACGTCATTTAAATATTACCAAAATGTTTTTGATATTGTTTAACTGACGGGCACGATGTTAATACGTCAATTTTGGCAAAATTGACTTAAGTTCCAATCGGACCGTATCATTCGTAGCCCGAATCAGAGAGCGAAATAAAAGTCACGTCCCGAAAAGCTGATTTTCTCGGTCCGATTGTGTCCAAAACAATGGGTTATTAGCGTTTTTGCCAATAACTACAACAATAACGTCCAATTGTCGGTCCGAAGCGCGCCGCGGACCGGAAAGTCGCGCTTTAACGGTACGGTTTGCAAAAAAGATAATAATTCTAAAAAAAATTGTAAGTTAATCTCTATCACCAATGAGCATAGTGCAAGGTACAAGTATATGCAATGGTAGAGCACGTTGTAGAAAAAAAGAGAGACCTGCATACCTCAATAAAAATAAATAAATAAATAAAAAGATCATAATACTTATAAATAATACTCGTAGAAAATTTTGTAAATACTAAATTTTCTTTTTTTTTGTATTTAACTACTTAATATTTGTATTTTATTTATATATTTATATGTGCATTTTTAAGATAGGTAACCATAAAGAGTTTCAACGAGACATTTCTCTCATTTTTTTATCACAAATACCAATCAAATTGCGCGGGACATTTCTCGCTCGCGAGGACCCATTTTGTACACTGTACTTAGAGTCTGTAGGTCTTACAAATAAACAAAGAATAAGGTCCGAATAGTTATTCCGTGTTTTGTCTCTTTTACTCTAATTTGAAATGACGTTTACATGACAGAAACAAAACACGGAATGACTATTGACGTTGGGTTTGCCACAAGTCAGGCTCGTCCTAGTGTGGAAACCGCTGGCAACTTTATTCTTTTGGCATGTATTCTTCTTTTCTTGTAAACCCGTTATCTATGTTACTTCATACTTGTCATAAGTATGTAAGTTTCAATGTTATTAAAGATTTTTTCTATTTCTATTTCTATTCAGAGCTTATTTTTTGTTTATTTGTAAGGCACTAAATGTGTACGGAATCCTAAACGCTCTTATTGATATTAAAGTCGTACATCAATTATGAATTTAAAGATTTTTGTTGAACGTGATTAACTGCTTCATGGTTCAATAATGGCCAAGGTTGGTCATGGCCATGATCAAACCTTTTTTGATTTCATAATAGAATACGAATATCCTTTTCGTGTCTTAAATATTATTTTTTTGCTAACAGGCGATGAATCTACCATCAACACTTATTTCGCAATCGAAATAAGTCAATACTTATCATAGGATAAGATATATATATCTATAGAGAACCAGGCTATCCTATAGAATCATTGTTTTTATATTAAAATATTGTAAAAATCTAGTTCTAAGAAAGAAAATAAATAAAGGAGATAATAATAATAATAATAATTTTATTCATCATTCCAAGTACAAGTTATTCTCTTATTCTAATAACAATACACATTTTTTTTTTCTTTTTTTTCCAATGGCGGACTAACATTAAAATCATGGTATCATAGTGGCATCAATATTCAACATAGCAAGCCCAGTGTTTGACTGCAGTTTTGTATATTTATACAATATAAAATTCCATTTAACTGTATGACAGTTAGGAAGCAGTTAATTGTTGCTAAAGTAATTAGTTACTAACACCTATTTATTTGTTTATTGACAAGTTTATGTACAAACAATAAGGGTAACGAAATAAGCTCTACCGGTGAATGCAGTACAAGGGCGTTGCTTATATCAGTTCTGAAATATCTTCCAGCAGGCCCGCAAAGGGAAACGTTATAAATAAAGGTAGAACTAATGTGTAACGTCTGCAAAAACTAAAATAAACTTATTTAAATATTTATAATACACATACATACTAATAATTACCTATTTTTAATGACCAAAGGAAGAGCTCGATGGCGCAGTGGTTAATGGGTTCGGTCGGCGAGTGCTGAGGTTAAGCAACTTTCTCAAAGGCCGGTCATCGGATGGGTGACCAGAATTTATCATCTCGAGCTCCTCCGTGCTTCGGAAGGCACGTAAAGCCGTTGGTCCCGGCTGCATTAGCAGTCGTTAACAACCACCAATCCGCACTGGGCCCTTGTGGTGGTATATGGCCCGTACTCCCTATCCATCCATAGGGAAGGCTCGTGCCTCAGCAGTGTGGACATAAAAATGAGCTGATGACGAATGATCAAAGGAAAAAAATTGACAATCACTGGTTCACGTCGAAAACTGGTGCCACTGTCCTAGGCGCCCAAGATGGAAGTCGTTGGCGCAGTGGCTAGTACATACAACATATTCGAATAGCGATTGTGCTTGTTTTTGTAGGTTCCCATATAGCAGATTGATTACATAAAACGTGGGTCCTTTTGATTCGTACATATTTGTGTTTCATCATCATCATCATCATTTCAGCCAAAAGATGTCCACTGCTGGACAAAGCCTCCCCCAAAGATCTCCATCTTATTTGATAATTATTTACATGTAATTATCATTTTGTCATCTGGCAGAACATGGACAAGACTGGCCAAAGATAGGGAAAGATGGAAAGGGCCTATGCCAGAGGGCACACAGAAACAAAGAAAATGGTTGAACATCCATATCTTTTTATTGTTAAATGTTTTCTGAATAAACGGCTATTATTATTGTTATATTATTTTGTCAGGCTTCGACCCTTTATCGATTACAGGGAGTCACAATTTGTGCTCATGCGGAAATAATAATACCTTCACGGAATATAATAATAACAAAGCGGGTAGAGCAACATTCTATGTTCAGTGTTCGCAGAAACTTTATATAATTATAATAACGCTTGGAAAAAGCGTTTTACTACCGCCCACTTGAGGCTGTCGATTATTTAACGAGTTATGTTAGGAATTAATGAATATTTATTACTTAGAACACCAGCACATTGTTAGTAACAGTTTTTATTTACGTCTATGTCAATAACCTCATATATTTTTTCCTGTCAGCTTCTTAATTTAACAAAAATATGTACATACCATGCGGAAGCAAACAAACGCAGTAGGTGTATCCAACTACATCGTTTTTTTTTCAACCACGCGGATATGATTATTAGAATAAAATTGAAACGCCATAAAGTTAGTTCCTGTGCATCAAAACGGTACAAAATAATAATTATCTTGATAATAAACTCCTATTTTATGAGGGCCAGGTAAACCCGAAATAGACGCGTTCAAAAACCCCATCAAACGGTGTACGAACGCGCAGTGACACGCGGGTGGACGGCAAGACGCAGCGGATGCGGTCTACAACATAAGAGATCGCGTTTTTAATTTATATGCATTCTTTACGGAAAAGAATTTGTTCTTCGTCTCATTAAGTGATGATAAGTCGAAGGAAGGTGAGGAGCTCGATAGCGCAGTGGTTAACGCGCCCGGTCTGCGAGTGCAAAGGTTAAGCAACTTGCAAAGGCCGGTCATCGAATGGGTGACCCAAAATGTATCATCTCGAGCTCCTCCGTGCTCCTCCGAGGCACGAAAAGCAGTTGGTTCCGGCTGCATTAGCTGTCGTGGGCCCGCGTGTTGGTTTACGGCCCGCTCTCCCTATTAATTCATAGAGAAGGCTCGTGCTCCAACGTGGGGACCTTAAATTTACTAATGATTAAGACGACGGAAAGGAAAGTAGGATGCGCACTTCACCTAGAATTCTTGGCTACTGAGGAACTTGGAGCTGCAGTTCGTGCTCAGTGGCGTGCATTTGGAGAGGTCTATGTTCAGCAGTGGATTAGTATAGGCTAATAATGATGATGATGATGATGATGATGATGATGATGATGGTGGTGGTGATGGTGATGGTGATGGTGATGGTGATGGTGATGATGATGATGATGATGATGATGAGGACCTAACTAATAACTGTTAAGTGTCGGAATTTTACCTACAATTTATTTTTACTATTTAATGTTTTTGACCAATCGACATTGTTTTTTATGGGAAAAGTTGGCAAACAGCATACTGTCTGCTTAATAGTCACAATCACAATGCTATTATTGAATATTATGCGACTTAAAAGTATTTTAAACTTTAAACTGAATAGGTAGACACCCCAGTATGCGGGACAAAATTGGCTTTCTAAACTAATATTATTAGTTCATAGGTAGACGTAAAAGAGCTTTGCTTAGAAATGTACTAACATTGAAAATGAAAATTGAAAATGATATTTATTTATTTTTTTATTGATTACGAAGCTTTCAAACCATAGATCAATAGACCCTTAAACATACATTGACACGCTACCCGCTACCGCTCCCTCCTGTGGCTTAAGCCAATGACACGTAAATTATGTATTTTGACATGTGTCATACTGTCTGAGTTACCGAATTTGTGAGTGTTTCTGCGTTTTTTCTACATGGTCGGACATGTGTGTTCGTTCTGGTGTCTGTGACGTTTTTGGGACTGCTAATGAGGTTTTTTTCTTTTTGTTGTTAAAGGTACGTAACTGGTGTTTTTAAGCGTTAAGCGTACGTGGTAAGTTATATTTGTTTATTAAGGATAATTACAGCTCATTATAGGTATAGGTTGCTTTACAAAGGCACCTATAATTAGGAAAGCAATTATGATTTACAGCATTTTTAAGTCATGGAATTTTAGGTTTTAATATAAAAAATAAATAAAAAATGGTTATCTACTACTATAAATATCTAAATACTTTAAAACTAATGCAGAAATAAACTTAATCTTTATAGTGTTAGAGCTATGAATATATTCTGCTATAAAAAGCTAGTAAAACGTAGCTATAAGACCCAGGCTTACTATGCAATATGTAGGAATCTCCCGCTATCCTAATTTGCAATTTTACAGTTATCTATTTGTAATAAAACCACTTTTACGGATCTACTCGTATTTATTTCACACGTGAATGTTATTTCGTTTTATCCCCATTACTGTAACCGTAAAAGTTGTTTTATTTCAATGTGTAGTGTTACATAATGAAGCACTTTTGTAAGCACTATACAATCATTTTCATAGTATTTTATTTACATGATGGGTTTGAACGCCAGAAGTGGCTATATAGCATAGCCAATCTTTTTTTACTTTAAAATACTAAGTTTACGCATTAGGAACGTCTTACTTTATTTCCAATCTTAACATTTGTTCTTCGCCTCTGGAACGACCCTAGTACAAATAGTGGCATGTCCCCAGTGACATTTTATGCGTGTTCCTTGATAGGCTGTCGTAAACCCTTGATTGGGTTGTGTGACCTTTTTTAACCGGACCTCGTCTGTCGTCAGTGGGCGACAGCCCCACTATCTATCACTATCCAACTATGATTGAAACAAGGAGGTTCGATAACGTTCTTACTCTTTTACGTCTTTACAAGTTAGTATGGCGTTCACAATGAACTTGTGTTTTGGTGAGACGAACTTTGTAAATTGATATATTTCATTGGGTTTTAAAATAAATCATATTACAAAAAAATTACTACGCCATCAGTTCGTAAATCTCTTGAGACTTTATAACGGTGAAAAAAAGCGTTTTTACATTCTCTATCATATAAAGAAAAACATGATTCTAATTATTAATATACAGGTCGACTTTTTTATCACCATCCAAACCTTCTGAGATGACTCTTGTTATACAAACGAACAACTTTTACTATTGGACCAACTTACCAGCTCGAAAAAAAAAATCTGCTGTTCCATACAAAACATCAATATTCATTCGATCAAAATGTATGGAACAGCTGATTTTTTTTTTCGAGTTAGGGAGTTGGTCCATTAGAAAGAGTTGTTCGTTTGTATCATGGGAGTCATCTCAAAAGTGTTGGAAGGTGATAAAAAAGTCAACCTGTATATGCCATCTAATAAAAAGCATTCGCTAGCCAAATCGTCAGGTTTAAAAAAATGTTATCTCATTTAATAAAATTTAACTAGTGTTATTATAAAAGAGCGGAGTCTCCGGGTACATGCATATTGTGCTTAAAAAGAGGCTTCGTCAACTAGATCTAAGTTTTGATATTATAAAAAAAATAAAAATAAACAAATTATTACATATTGCATACAAGCATTAACATCGTTTTAGCTTCAATTCTGTCACCGATCGGTCATATTATAGGGATTTATTGAATGCACAGTAGGGATGCTAAATTGAATGTTTGCAGTCGTTATCGCGACGTGCCTGACAATGCAGTTTGACAGTAAGTCATTGACGAATGAACATTAAGGTTTTAATATCGACAACATATCACGAATGCTGTCCGATAATTTGTCGTCATTAAAAAGCGGTCAAACAAGATCAACTTCTAAAATAAAAATAAAAATCCAATGATAAATTGTTTATGCCCGCTACCTTTCAACTTTAATTTGGGTCAAAAGCTTCTTGTGTACACAATATTGATAAGTAATTACATTACGTTATTGCTCGTCACTCGAAATTGCTTCCCTGGGGAACGCCAACCAAAAGTCCAAAATGTCCCCGAACACTGTTGGCCACTAAATCTGTCATCGGCTCGCCATTGGCTGCCAGTGCGCTGTTTCATTACCACTTAGTGTACCAGCCTGGTAAACAAAATTGACGGATTTATTGCATTTTTACATAACATCTTAAGATGGGGGGTGGTATATCACAACTCAAGATTCAACAAAACCATGTTTATCGTTGGTTGAGGAAAAAACATTTGTATTTTTAACAAATGAAATTGTAATTCTAAAAGGTATAAAATGAAGAGTGACCAGATTTTTCGACGTCCACACTTGAAATGCAAAGTTAATGAGTGACACTAAAACAGACAGATCAATTAGCGGCTCGTTTTGTTTTACACGAACGTCCGCGCTCGAGCAGAAAAGGACCCAGTTCCCAAGCTAAAAATAATTTAAAAAGTAAACTGTCATTGGTCGTGCGCGCAATTTTGGCGGGACGGATATAGTCTGTGGTGAGGCGCGTGCATTTATCCCGTGTTTACAGTCGCGCCGTTATTGGGTGCTAATGACACGACGCACGCTGCGCCCGACGTTGACTCAGTATAGGAATTCATTCCGAAACGTGCCGTCGGATTTAGAGCCGAACCGTCTGACATGAAGAATTTCTATTGGATTACTCAATTTGAGAAAAAAGAGGTCGATCAAAAGTGTATAGATAAGACTTTTATGTTTTTCTTATGGCTTTAAAAAGAATAGTTTGATTTTAGAAAAAATGTGTTGAATTTAACAATCTGAACATAAAATATACAGCAAATAGCACTAATATTTAAAAAATATATAACAAGAGACGTCTATAAAGGTTTGATTTCAATGCAATAACAAAAATACATTAATCTGTGCCAGAAATAAGGATCATCAAGCTTCCAGCTAATTAACAAATTGCTTTCTCTCCCAACTCGCAATGATACAGAAGAATATGAAATTAATTCAACTCTAACTGGCAGCGAACATAATTGCCGGTGACTGCAAAATTAAAAAAAGACATAAAAGCGACGCCTTCAGATTTCGCGCTCTTTGTTTATTTTTTAAAAGGTCCTTTTTAGGTCATGATTGATGGCGTTCTGCCGCGTGCGCCGTATGCGCCAAAAAAACCTGGCTGCATTAAATATCAATTTTTCACATTGATAAATATGTATCCTTTTGAAATTCTTCTTTATGCGATTTTGTGATTTGAGCTTTCATGCTCGCTGAGCTTAATTTATAATTGGCTAAGTTTCAAGAACAGATTGCGGTTAAAAATAAACTACACAATATGTCAACTAAATAGAAAAGTGGCGCCCATAGAAAAATTATCGAAAATTCGTAATAAAAAAAATAAGTACTTGACGTAAATAATAAATACAGTGTCTGGTATCGAGAATCGTATCGGGAATTCTGTTATATCGCAGAATCAATCAATCGATACTCGAAAATAGAACCGCCCTTTGATGTGCCCGCGAGATTTGATCAAAGGTTATAATTTAACTCACGCCTGCCTGTCCGTAGTAAGTTTTATGTACTTTCTTCTTCGTGTAATAAACGATTTGCGCTAGAAACCAGTAGCCAGATAATAAATTAATAAACAAGGTAGATTACGGCGTTATTAAGTAAATACAGCGAATTCACTGCGTGATGAAGTGAATCTGCTAAGATAACACTAAATTTTACGTTTGTTATTAGAAAAATATAAAATGAAGTGTTCGGTTTCTTGATGTGACCTTTTTGTTAGGATTTTGTACTGTTTTTAACGATTTGTATCTTGTTTTCCTTTAGAATGTTGTCACTTTTTTAACTTAAAATACTTCTGCCGATAAAGCCCGCAACAATCGCGCCATAAAACAAAGGAGAATGGCGATCAAAGCTTTCATTTTATTTGAAACCTTTTCTAAATAGAGAAATAAAATGTAACCCAAAACCGAATGTAGCGTCATGAAATATGCACAACGACACCTCGTCAAGTGATGACATGACAAAAGACCTGCTTCACTCCATCGGAATAAGGGTCAGTTCAGCTTGGCCTGACCTGTTGCCGTAAAAAGGCCGAATATCGTAAGGACTGCTATCTTAGCAATTTATCTTGTCGCGGTGTAGTATCGCGCGCCCGATCTGTTTGTATAGGCCGGCCGCGAGGCGCTTTTATGATTTTCATTTTGGCCGCGGTCGACACTCCACGGAAAAAGTATTACCACAAAATAAGAAGACTGCAGAAGGTAAGCTTTATATAAACGCGCTTGAGCAACGCACAAATAGACAACCTCTCACGGACACGGAATCTCGCAACATGCAGCTGCGCTCAGGCCGCCAAGTACAGTTTCATTCGCCATTTACGAAAACGAGAATTTGTGTGGCAAAACTTTAATTCCTCTCATATGTGACATCTCACTACACACGACTTTAAAGTTTATATTGACCCACCAACCGTTAGGTCATAAAGTAGGAAATTGCGAGTTGTACTCTTAGTGCAACGAGAAGTAAACGAGTGTACAGCTCCGGTAACCTATCTGGATATTAGGTAGTGGACTATATGTACGTGTCCACGGGGCAACTCGCTCGAGACACTAGTCTTAAAAGTACCGGATGAAGAATGCGCTTCGGTGCGTCCTGATCTGGCGTTATGACCTGACGCAGATGGTCCCTTGTGCTTGCGCAAGGATATCTGACACCTACTTTATGACCTAACGGTTGGTGGGGGGTGACAGTATAAACTTTAAAGTCGTGTGTAATGGGAATGTCCTCTCGTATGTCGCCAGGAGGTGCTGCTTCAATTCCAAACTCATTTTCGTTTTCGTAAATGTAATCAAATGAATACGGTTAGGAAACAAAACTCACACTAGGCACCCAGCCCTGTTCCGAGCTGGTCTGTGAGAGGGTCTATGTGTGTGTTGCTCGAGCGCGATATGTTTGAAGCTTACCTTCTGAAGTCTCCCTATTTTGTGGCATTATGTATACGCGTGAATGTGACGCTTGCGGTGACACATGCGATCTCTTTAGTGATTTAGAGAAAAATAAATCTTCCATGTCATCACTGATTTTCTGAGCTGTTTCATGAATAGAAGTCTGGCCGCTGGCCACTAGTACAACTTGTTTTGTTTTGTAATATTTTTAATTAGGTACCTAAGCGTTTGGCATTCCTCTAGTCTGTTTGTAAATGACAAGGAGAAGGCCTCCCTTTCCTTTTACTAACTAAACACGTTCAGATTATAAGTAAAAGAAAAATAGATAAAAATGTTTAAGTTTTTCGAACCCATGACCCACAGTTTGCCCGGCATACGAAAGACGTGTCCCACAGAAAAAAGAAATACTTAACATCCTTTAAAGTCATAAGCCTATTTACTACTTCGCTGCTGGACCTTTGTCCAGAGGTCTTTACCTCTCTCTGTCATTGCAAACAAGTTATCGCTACAATTATTGATAAAAACGGAATCTCAATCACCACGCTTGCCAAATGCTGGTTTATGATCACATACCCAGGATATCAAAGACTCATTGCCCGACCCACGAATTGAAGCCAGGACCTCCGGTTTTTAGGCCGAGCGCTTTACCACTCGGCCATCGAGACGTTACCGATATCATCAAATAAAATACTTTTTTTAGCGGGATATCTAAAGATTGAGAAACTTAAATATGGTTCAAATTCAAACCTGCACGTAGCAACGTTCATCGGTGCACAAAACAAACATAACTAGTATTAATTGATTGACTGCAAAGTTTCAATTGAGGCTGTATTAGTTTAATTGCAAATAACCAAACGCTATCTCTATGAAATCACTTAGCGTCGACTTCAATTAACGCAGAGCAAGCAGCTATGTTTAGTTGTGCAACCAGCTCGAGTAATTAAGCTTTAAGCTTCAGTACCTATTACCACTTTACTATACTATCTGTAAATCAACATGACAGTGTTTTGCAATAGACAACTAAGTTACGAACAGCCATTTTTATTATTTATTTATCAAGCCTAACAAGTTTTTTTTGCATTTTATGTGATATAACGGCTAGGACGTTTGGATTGCGATCTTGTATGTTATACAGCTTTCGCAATGCTGAGTCATGAGAGTCGAGGATGGATTCATTCTTTATATTTTGGTGTTGTTATTTATATGCATATATTTTTGTTATTACCTTTTTCTCATTTTTTTATTGTACTATTACCTGAATCGTTGTAATATCCCGTCCTAAATACCTGGAGCTCATACAGATGACTGTACTTTGGAAGGCACGTTCTGATACCTCGTACCTTATTTATGATTGTTGGAATATATCTGGAATAATTAATGGAATCAGGCGTTACTTTGCGGAAATCTCTCACACAAAAAAGATAAGCTAAATGAAAAACCGATACCCAAATACGAACGGTATCGGTGGTGGTGTAGGTACATGTTCGCTTGCATCCATTGATTCTTCTGCATATTAGATAAATATGTCGGTGGCGAGGTTGGTTTGTACGTAGGTAGGACGGTCGAGCAAACTCGAATTCATCGATAACACTGTTCATCTTGGATCTTCAAAATAAAAACGTAGTCGTATTCCTTACAGTTACTTTAATGTTATTTTATCATCACAATTAAATTATTTAGAAACAGTTGTCCGATGCAAATGGATTTAAGAAACGAAGTGAGTTCTGCGCGTGCGTACTCTCCGACCGCTCCCGTTCAAATGTATCCAGTCCGTTATCACGCCAACTGACGTTGACTTTTCACGCACCATAGAGCATAGGCTACACAGACCACACTCAAGTATGCCTCCAACAAATATATTATTAGACAACATCACATACTTACATTGTTCTGATCCCAAGGTAAGTAGCTAATGCACTCGTTTTATGGAAATCAGAAACAACGACGGTACCACAACCACCCAGACCTGACACAATATCGAAAAGTTCGTTTTCGACATTGACCCGACCGGGAATCGAACCCGGGACCTCAGAGTCAGCGCCGCCCAAAGTTCGGAGTGCAAGCCACTCGGCTAAGGAGGTCGTCGCATGTACCTACATACTTTTGCGGACTAGGGCAGTGCTGGCGTACGCGTCCAGGCTTGATGAACGAGTGATTTAGCGGAATTAACACTACATAATATTTCAATTGCATTCTTGTATAAATTTGGAACTTTTTTACATTCTACCTCAAAGTCTTTGGATACCGATTTAGCTAGTCGTTTAGTAACTTACACTAAATCAATGCATTAACTAAGCCCTAATTTATCAACGGCTTATATACATCAAAACTTTCATGTTTACATTCCGATCCAAGCAACAGCACGATACGAGAAACACAGAGCAGAATTAATATCGAAATCAGTGTCAGAAAATGTCGACATTAATAATAAATAAATCCTGACATTAGGGTGACCAGGTTAATTACGTCGTACGGATCGGCGCAGCTCGTAAATATCGCTTGCGAAACGTGTTGTATGACTGAAACGTCACATTTCAAAACTTTAATGTAAAATCTTAATGATACATCCTGAATGCGAAACCAACCAGGTTCAAATACGGCAAGGGTCAAATGTTTCTGTGGTAGAACTTAAGCAATGTACACCCGAGTCATGGATGGAAATACACTTTTGAGTTTGTAAGTTTATCGGTTATCCATTTCGCAAACTACTTTTGCGTTGCCTTTGGTTTTTTAGTTATCTTTATCCAGCCTGTATGAATATAGAGAAAAATTACACAACAACTACCTTTCTAATATTTGAGCGTAAGATTTCGTATATATTTCTTTAAATAACTATTATGATCGTCATTCCTCTTTCTTCTTCTTTCAAGAAACGCAAAGCTTTTATATTATTCGAATCCCTACCCTATTCGTAACCCTACTACCAAGTGCCAAGATCGCTCTTCCCACTTATAAGTGCCAAAGTATCAAAACCATAATGCCCGCCGTCTCGAACGAAGCGTGTTTGACTTGTCTTCACTTTGTGGATTTAAGCAGGCCAAAATACCATCGCCATTGCGGCCACTGCCAGCTGTCAAGATGCAATGACACGCGACTTGGTGAGCGAGGCGCGCAGGTGGTCGGGCGATGGTTTTTTTACTTGTCTTTCTTATGATTTGCTGACAGTAATCGTATCGCAAAAGATTTCATATTTCACAGATTCGAATTACGTCTTGTACTTATATTGTCGGTGATATTTGTCAATGTTTCTGTTGTCTGTATACAGCTAACTCTCAACCAAATATCGTGCGAAAATAGATGCATCAAATTTACATCATCGTTTTCCGGTCCTGTTCCCCATAATAAGGGAAGGCGCAGCGTGTTTTTTCCATTCTCTTCGATGAGTCTTTGTCAATGTTTCTGTTGTCTGTATACAGCTAACTCTCAACCAAATATCGTGCGAAAATAGATGCATCAAATTTACATCATCGTTTTCCGGTCCTGTTCCCCATAATAAGGGAAGGCGCAGCGTGTTTTTTCCATTCTCTTCGATGAGTCTTTGTCAATGTTTCTGTTGTCTGTATACAGCTAACTCTCAACCAAATATCGTGCGAAAATAGATGCATCAAATTTACATCATCGTTTTCCGGTCCTGTTCCCCATAATAAGGGAAGGCGCAGCGTGTTTTTTCCATTCTCTTCGATGAGTCTTTGTCAATGTTTCTGTTGTCTGTATACAGCTAACTCTCAACCAAATATCGTGCGAAAATAGATGCATCAAATTTACATCATCGTTTTCCGGTCCTGTTCCCCATAATAAGGGAAGGCGCAGCGTGTTTTTTCCATTCTCTTCGATGAGTCTTTGTCAATGTTTCTGTTGTCTGTATACAGCTAACTCTCAACCAAATATCGTGCGAAAATAGATGCATCAAATTTACATCATCGTTTTCCGGTCCTGTTCCCCATAATAAGGGAAGGCGCAGCGTGTTTTTTCCATTCTCTTCGATGAGTCTTTGTCAATGTTTCTGTTGTCTGTATACAGCTAACTCTCAACCAAATATCGTGCGAAAATAGATGCATCAAATTTACATCATCGTTTTCCGGTCCTGTTCCCCATAATAAGGGAAGGCGCAGCGTGTTTTTTCCATTCTCTTCGATGAGTCTTTGTCAATGTTTCTGTTGTCTGTATACAGCTAACTCTCAACCAAATATCGTGCGAAAATAGATGCATCAAATTTACATCATCGTTTTCCGGTCCTGTTCCCCATAATAAGGGAAGGCGCAGCGTGTTTTTTCCATTCTCTTCGATGAGTCTTTGTCAATGTTTCTGTTGTCTGTATACAGCTAACTCTCAACCAAATATCGTGCGAAAATAGATGCATCAAATTTACATCATCGTTTTCCGGTCCTGTTCCCCATAATAAGGGAAGGCGCAGCGTGTTTTTTCCATTCTCTTCGATGAGTCTTTGTCAATGTTTCTGTTGTCTGTATACAGCTAACTCTCAACCAAATATCGTGCGAAAATAGATGCATCAAATTTACATCATCGTTTTCCGGTCCTGTTCCCCATAATAAGGGAAGGCGCAGCGTGTTTTTTCCATTCTCTTCGATGAGTCTTTGTCAATGTTTCTGTTGTCTGTATACAGCTAACTCTCAACCAAATATCGTGCGAAAATAGATGCATCAAATTTACATCATCGTTTTCCGGTCCTGTTCCCCATAATAAGGGAAGGCGCAGCGTGTTCTTTCCATTCTCTTCGATGAGTCGTAGTTTTTATTAGTAGTAGTAGTTCTAATATTTGTATAAATTACAAAAATATGTCATTAAAGTTATTTCACATTACAAACCAATTATACGATCATGTTCCATGAACACGACTACGAAAGTTAAAGAGTTCTCATTTTATTGTTTTACATAGAATAATCATAAAGTGGTAGATTCTGAAATAACCCTACACCATATAAAAGCAACACACCATACCCTGTAATTACTTGGTTTGTACCCGTAATGGGGTATTCACTAACTCGACCCAAGAGACCGGACACACGTCATCTGGACGCATCAAGATATTACGCGTGTCCACATAGTGAAACTTAATTTAAATTACTTTTATGTTATTTTCTTAGAAAGAAAGAACATAGGTAATTATAACAAAAACACTTATTTGAGAGAAGGCTAAAACTCAACCAACTGCTTATTGGTTAACGCGGTTCAGTTACATTGAACTTGGTCACGAGCCGATTTATATTTAGTTTAGTGCACCGCAAGGTTTAAAATAAAACTACTAAATTAAACCTTAGTTTACTAAATGGATGTACAATATTAAATATATTGTATCAAAAACACAAATGTTGAAGGATACCGTTGAAACATACCGGGTCAGGTGCTCTTCCAATTGAGCTATCGTGGTTCTAACCAACCCGCCGAAATTATTCAACACTTTTTACTTTGAAAGCATTCAATGTCAATAACTACCGTCACTAACATCGATCATAATATTTTTACAAATATTAAAGATCAGTTAAGAAGTAGGCAAGCTATTTATAAAATGTTCAAATAATTTTTAACGCAAATTTTGTTTGTAAATTTGTAATTTGTTCGCAACAAAATTTGCGTTAAAAATTATTTGAACATTTTATATTGTATCAGTTGTATCCCTAAAACAAACATTATATCTTGAACAATGCTACGACAAAAGATAAGTAGATAATGTCCTGCCCAATTGCTTGGAACCGACGAATGTAATTATTACTGCGATGTCTCGGAGGAGGTCCCCTTATATTTATTTTCTATTTTCTTCTAACTAATGTCTTTACTTTTTTTGTGTAAAAAACTTTTGGTAGCTTGAAGACTTCATTGCATTTATTTGTTCTTATTTTGGATGCCCTAAGTAGTAAGGCCGGTAATTATATAAATGACTATGCATGTTAAATCATTATTTAATATTTTTACCTTTATTTCGTCAGAGTTGGACAAATCGGAATTATATGTTTTATAAGAGCGATTACAAAAAAACTAATTTGGTAGTCTTTTAATGTGAATTGTGAACACGTAGCGGAACGCAAATGGATCTACCATTTTGATTGCATTAATAATATGCTCACGATTATGCTATGCTGTATCTATATTCTAAAATTCTCTAAAAAAATTGAGCATCTACAAAGGTTCAATGTACAAGGCATTAAATTACAAAATATATAGTATAATGTACACAATACACATATCGTGTTTTTACATACATACATACGTACATACATACATACATACATACATACATACATACATACATACATACATACATACATACATACATACATACATACATACATACATACATACATACATACATACATATATCTCCGTGTTAATTATTATATTAAATTATGTATCCATTGCATTTCACCTCAAACGTGAACCGTGAACAGTTCATGCAGACCATTCCATCCACAAAACGCAGGAGCAAATTACCACGGAGCACACGCGGCCCGGCCTCTCGGACACGTTTGTTGATTGTTGATAAACTTAGGCTAAACTGGGTGTTTGTAAACTGTGAAATTTACGCTGTTCCCCGAGCGTAGGGTTACCATGCGACCGAATTTCGTTGAGACCCGATTTTTTGTTATCCTGCACATTTATGAATAGTTAGTTACAGTAGAGTAAAATGTTCAAATAATTTTAACGCAAATTTTGTTTCGAACAAATTACAAAAACACAAATGTTGAAAAAATTTCCACGAGCAGGACCTTTGAACCTGCACCCTTCTGACATTCCGGGTCAGGTGCTCTTCCAATTGAGCTATCGTGGTTCTAACCAGCCCGCCGAAATTATTCAACACTTTTTACTTTGAAAGCCAAAGGCGCCCATTCAATATCAACAACTACCGTCACTGACATCCGATCATATTCATATAAATATTAATATAGATATATCATATTTTTACAAATATTAAAGATAAAGGTGCAGGTTCAAATCCTGCTCCTGGAATAAGCGCTATGGTTATTTACAAAAAGCAATATTTTTGTAAGCTGTTGCAAGTGTACAGAAATACAAATATTAACAAAATTGTAACTGAAGTTGAAAAATTAAACCTTGATTGTTATAAACCGAATTCAATTTTCAGCGAATAACCGGACTTTTTCTAACGAAAATCTAGTTTTTACGTCTTGCAACCGGTTTTCTGATTTTGAGCCCTGGTATGGTTACCCTACCCGCGCGGTGGTGTACCGAATAGCTTAATGCTAGTGGCGTAAGTGGCTGTCTCAAACATGCCAGCTAATTTAATGTCTCTGTATGGCTGTTGTGGCGTAAAGAGCATGCCAGCACTTGCAACAATGTCGTACAAATTATCTTTTAGTGTTCATTAGTATAGTCTCAGCACTTAATTACTTATTTACTTGTGGTATTTAGTGAGAGGCTCATAATCCATTTTTTGAATACCTAGCTCGACAAATGATTTCGCTCCACCTGATTTTAAGTGGAAACGGAGTCAAGACGCAAAACAACGCAGTATCAGTCACTCTCACAAGGGGCACCTTGTGAGAGTGACTGATACTGCGTTGTTCATCTTCAGAGGCAGAGGCATCTTCACGCCTCGTTTGAAGGACCCTATATCATAGGAAGGAGGGAAAACGTGTGCTGGTAGACTATTCCGTCTTTTGGAAGTACGACAAAGAAACGAGTCTCCAAATTTCTTTGTGCGCGATCGAATGTTCGAGACAGACCAGCGGGGACCCCGGAGAGCAGCACGCATACTCCTATGGAGGAAGGGAGAAGGTGGGATAAGGTCAAAGAGTTCTTCAGTGCCCTTCATTGCATCGTAAGAGGCGACTAGAGAGACTAATGTCTGTTTTTACCGACGACCTTTGTTTTATGTTACCCCTAAGCCATTTTTGGTGACTGTTGCCAGAATAAAAGCGTCACCAAAAATAGGGTCCACCTAAAAAGGAGTCGTCAATGAAAATAGACATTAGGAACCGTTTAGCTTCAGACGGACCATACTACTGCATTAATATCATAGTTCTATCACTAGATTGACATTTAAATGAGGGCTCCATCTATCGCGCTGAGTGCATTAATAATAGAAAGTTTAGCTTGAATGTAAAGTAGAGGTTTTTGCTCACATGTACAAAGTCTGAAAAACTTTCAGAGACAGTTTTCCATTTGGTACCTAAAAATTCATTTAGTACCTAAAAGTCCATTTGGTAATGTCACTTTGTAACAAAAACATTATCTCTGCATTCAAGTGTTACAGACAGAAAAAAAATTCGCTCCTGGACACTTTAGTACTTTGTCAAAGCAAGCAGTAAATCGAACAAACGCTTGTCAATATCTAATAATGTTATTACGACGCGGTACTAACGGTGATTAACGCGATCGGTCTGCGAGTGCCAATTTATTTATTTATTTAATTAATTATCACAGTTATATCACCAATTACACTTATTAATCGATATAAATTACAAATTTAAATTAAAAATATATAAGTTAAATAAAACAAAACTGTTGCGATTAAAATGATGATGATGTCATCCATAGGTAAGCCCCAGCAATGGGGACGTAATAATGAGCTGGTGATGATAATTAAGAGCTGGCAGCTACCTCGGACAAAGAATTAGTCTAGCAATTCAAAGGGGGAACGCTGCCAGTATCTTCGGTACCTTGCCTAAAGGGACTCCTTTTAATAATTTATTTTAGTTATTGTATTATATTTTTTAAGGTTTTTAGTTTTAGGTTCATAGTTCTTTTAATAATAATAAATCATTTTTAAGTTTTCTCATTCATTAAACTGTTCAGTGATTTTCGTTGGTGGCCATACCTCTTTCTTTCACAGTCCACCCACAGCAGCTGCAACTCTTCAATCACGCTAGAGGCCGTGCTGTGTGCGCGGGCGCATGCGTCGCCGCCCTGTCGCCGCCCGCTGAGCGAGTGACACACGTGTTACTATCACCGCACTTTCGTTACTCAACGGTGGCGTAACGAAGTGAACTTCATTTTGTGATAAACAATGAAGCTGTGAGCGATTCTGCTATTTTAAAACATTGACAATAGTGTGTCGATGGCCTGTCAATTTTCTAATTCCAATACGACCATCTTAATCCAAACATGTCGCCATAATATCAATGTTCGTAGCATTGTTGTGTTCCGGCAGCCAGAGATAAGATAGCCATCAGTGTCTCAGTAATTGGGGTTTCCGGGTAAAATGCGCTTCCACCATTGGCCTTACTTAACATCAGGTGAGAAGGCACTGGCTTACCAGTAAAATATATTTAAAAAAAATATATCATTTTTATCTTTAATTAAGTCTAATTCAATAATGTCTGAATAATAATGTGTAGGTAACCTGATTTTGACATTTATTTTATGGGAAGACTGTCAGGCTACAAACGTATGTCTACATAACAGCAATGTTAGTTACATTGTAATGTACAAAACAAAAATACTTGTACTAATCAGCTCATACATAAATCTACATTCCTCTGAATGATAATAATACGTAATGTAACACCCTGCTGGGTCGTTACTTGAAGTACCGGGGGGTTTGTTAAATGAAAAGGCTTCCAAAGCACTATATTTTATATTAAGTTTTAAATATTACAATAATCAAACAATCGTTAACGCGGTCCGTCAATCGAGTCCGCGATCTTCTTCTATTTTTTTCCATGTCCTTTTTATTCTACACCGTTTGAATTTAGGCCACGGCGGCTGCCAGCCAGTATGCCCGAGCAAGGAGTCTCGGTTACTACAGTACATAATAATAATATATTTATTTGTTTCCTTTTACGACACATCCTGCAGGAAATGTCGTGAGTTAAAACATGACTTTCCGTCACCACAAAGCTACAGAAGTTAAACGCCAAATGCGATATTATTTTTTGATTTATTCTAGTTTCATCCTACTTAAGAAGAACTGTTTCGTCACATTTTGTCTTGAAATAGCTAAATGGAATAGTTACATATTCGCTGGATGAGAGTAGCCGCGGATCGTGCTCGGTGGCGTGCACTTGGAGAGACCTATGTCCAGCAGTGGACGGTGTGTAGGCTGATGATGATGATGATGATGATGATGATGATGATGATGATGATGATGGTGATGATGATGATGATGATGATGATGATGGTACATAACTTCTGATTTTAAAACTGAATGGGTAATAATTACACCTAATAAGCTAAGTAAAGGTTCATACACATTACTAGTTAATTGCCACTATAGTCAAAATTCTGATATCACTACATAGTATAAAACAAAGTCGCTTTCTCTGTCCCTATGTCCCTTTGTGTGCTTAGATCTTTAAAACTACGCAACGGATTTTGATGCGGTTTTTTTTAATAGATATAGTGATTCAAGAGGAAGGTTTATATGTATAATACATGCATATAGTAGAGCAACACTGATAATATCAGCATTGCAACCGTGCGAAGCCGGGGGCGGGTCGCTAGTAAACAATATGGTTATACCTATATTGTTTTACACAAATTTTATGGTTTATTATGTCATGGGGTGCAGGTTCAAATCCCGCTCGTGGAATTTTTTTCAACACTTTTACAAATTAGATATTGAGAACCCCGTTCTAAGGGAATCCCATACTTTTTCTGGAAAAATAACAAACATCTCTGCTCTCTGTTAATTAAAGCATAATCTTGTTTTGAACAGTTTTTTTTATTTTTTTGTTGTGTATATTTCTATTTAGCCGTTCTATATAATGTTAATTATTTTAAAACTTTGTTATGCAGTCAACCATTATAAAAAATAAATATAAAAAAAAACATTTATAGTTCCACATGTTTTTCTTAGACATCACTCACTAAGACCGTGAATTAAAATAATGATGGAATGCTTAAAATAATGGGCTTACCAAATCGTGAGTTGTGTATAAGCCGACTAGTGCAGCGCAGGCGCATGTCAATGTATTAATTTGTCATGTTGTCATCACTGGATTGGGGCGTGGTGTAAGCGAATAGCGGCACAAATACCTACCAGCCTGTAGTAGTTGCTTCTGATCCGATCAGGGTGCCAAGTGCGAGTTTCATTCGATCACGTTAACGAAAACGAGAATTTGTGTGGCAAAATGTTAACTCTTGTATTCCGTCAGGAAGCGCTAAATTTTCGTAAACGTAAACGTAATCGAATGAATACGAATAGTAAACAAAGCCCACACTAGGCACCCCGAACCCTTCGGAGATTCTGGTAAGGAACGGGGACGCTAAAAAACAAACAGTCTTTCATTCTTCTCATCGCCTTATTCATCCTTTATCTTACTCACCTATATCCAAATCAATCTCCTGAAACATCTATCCATCTCTTCATTTGGTCTGCTGAGGTTGAAGTACTCGCTGGACCTATTCAGTAATCAGTATACATATAAAGATTTTTTTCTATTTCTATTTCTATTTCAATGCCAAATTCTTGTTTTCGTTAACACGATCGAATGATGAATGCGACTCGCACTAGGTACCTACCCTGTTCAATGATGGATGGATGGAAGGATGGATGATCAAGTTTAATTTCGACCTCTCGCGAATTAAACCGACTCTGGAGTTTTTTCTATTTGAGAGAGTTTGCTGATTGCCACTGGGCATTTTCAGCTTCACCGGGCTTTTTTGGGGGCGGCGAGAAACGTAAAGGGTTCCTCAAGATGTGTGAAACGAAGCACCGTCAGCGGTTTTTAAGAGAGAACGGCATCCCACGTGCCCCACTAGATTCTCCGAGGAGTTCAGATCGGATCGGGTAACAATCCGAGGGAGCCTCTAAAGACTAAGACCTCGGCTTGGGTTGACCAGATCGTGAGCAGTTTTGTGCTGCTAGCATACAGCGGCTACTCGCAATCTTTACCAGATCAGCCATCATCTGTCCAACTTGTTAGATGACTGCCTGCACTGCGTTTTCCTGTTCTGAACTGAGAATTGTTCCGCCCGCCCGCATTTGAGTATGCGGTATTTTAAATTTAGAGCCGCTACCTCTTGTGATTTGTGAGTCTCCGACTCTGGAGTTGTCCCAACGAGTGCCGTAATAGTAATGACGCGTCGCATGTCCGTCGAACGCCCGGCGACGTCTCAGCGGAAAATTGAGGTTTCTGTAATCGATGGCCGTACTCATTTGATCTGGAGTGATTCTAGTAAGTACTAACATTACAAATCTATGAATTCCCACGCACTGCTTTTTGGAATTTCCTGTCAGATCTTATTCGACATGTCTATTTTACCTAAACTAAAGCACAGAAGAAAGAGTGTTTGTTTTGAGATTGAGACTAACTATACTTTTAGATTTTGACATTTTTAGTTGTACATTGCTCCGCGACAATCAGAGTCACGCGTTTGATCAGCGCCGGCCACACGCGCGCGCTTACAAGTACACTAGATAGTAGTTGCGTTTGATAGTCACGCTGTTGAAGCGCGCCGCGTTTCTGATAGGTCCGCCTTGCATCAAGTGCGTGCTGTTGAAACGCGCTGTTCGACGGCGCGACTGTGAAACCAGCCTAAAAGGTAAAATGACAAAACGTATTTATCCACTTCTAGACATAGGCCTCCCCTCGTGCGCCTTTTTCGAGCGCGATTCACGGCTGCTCCCATCTAACTCTTGCCAGCCGCCTTGCGAAGATCGTCGCTCCACCTAGATCCTAGACAATAGGTCTAAGAAATTGAATTCCGTTTAACTCGCAGTCTAAGGTAACCGCTTTTTTGGTCTAGTGGCTAAGACCACCGGTCTCAATCACAGAGGTCACGGGTTCGATTCCCAGCGGGTGGTACTTTGTCGGTTTGGTTGGTGGTAGGACTTCTTTGCCTGCCTGGCTAGCTAAGGCCATCTTATCTAACATAGAATATCAAAAGCTTATTATTGTTCTGAAACTAAAGCAATCAAACTTACGTATTTGTCAAACCACATAATACTGTATGGTTATTGCATATCCGTTTACAAAAGGGTGTGAACGAAACTCTATCGTCATTAACACGTAATTATCGTTCCAACATGCTACGAAATTAGTAAAGCAATCCAACAGCACGGCAACAATTCAATTAATAAAATCACAACAGAGCGCCGCAAACCCACGCAGCTATAACACGAATTGGTCGGAAATGTATTTTAAGGCAACACGATAATAATTCAATAACGGCCACAGTCGACTGAAAAGTAGTATATTAGCTTAAAGCGCATGCGACTGTTCGCGAGTACCAGTTGTATGTAAGTCATGGAGCGTAGAGTGGTATTGCAGATTCAATCGGTTCATTTAACTCCTAATATGCTACGCTCTATCGCCGTTTGGCATACCCTAATTTTTCTCAGATTCCGTCAGTGACCACGTTTGAGCACTATGTATGTAGGTTATAATTCATCATCACCATCACCAGCTCATAATATGTCCCACTGTTGGGGCAGAGCCTTCCCTGTGGATGGATAGGGAGAACGGGCCATAAACCACCACGCGGGCCTAGTGCGGATTAGTGGTTGTTAACAACTGTTAATGCAGCCGAGATCAACGGCTTTATGTGCCGTCTGAAGCAAGGAGGAGCTCGAGATGATGTATTTTTGGTCACCCATTCGACGACCAGCCTTTGCGAAAGTTGCTTAACGTCAGCAATAGTAGACCGGGCGCGTTAACCACTGCGCTATCGAGCTCTCGAGGTTATTGATAAATAAGTGTACTGAACACAACGAAATTTGGTGACTCGTTTCTTTGTCGCACCTCCAAAACATGGAATAGTCTACCAGCACACGTTTTCCCTCCTTCCTTTGATAAAGGCACCTTGTGGGCCGGCAGAGGGAGGTTAAATGATGCTAAGTTTGGGATATATTTATAAAAAAAGTGAATAAAAATAAACAAACAAATAAATTTAAAGACCAAGCGCATCTCCGTTGTGGAATTATAAAGTGCCACCTTTCGACCGGTGCCGGTGGTGTGGTGTTGTCAGCGGCAACTTACTGTTTGTCAGTCGACTGCGGCGCTATTGCGGCGATATTGTGTCGCTCTTTGACGTATCAGATCTTAAATTATATCTAATATAATTATTTTTATTGTATAAAGGAAAGATAAATGTAACAAATGTATTGTAGTACCAGTATCATTAGAAACAGCAAAATGCAGCCCCCGCTGTGAATCGAACCCGGGACCTTTGAATCTGAGTCCGAAGATTAATTAAACCAATTGACCGCAGAGGCGGTAGAATTGAGTAGTTAAGTCTTCATTACGTTTAACATCATATGCTACTAATATTATAAACGCGAAAGTTTGTAAGTATGGATGGACGGATCTTTGTTACTCTTTCACGTAAAAACTACTGAATGGATTTGGTTGAAATTCGGCATATAGATGATTTACAACCTGGATTAACACATAGGATAGTTTTTATCCCGATGTTCCCACGGGAATGGGAAACTGTCAAAGTGGATGTTTGTTACTCTTTCACGTAATAACTACTGAATGGATTTGGATGAAATTCGGCATAAGATAGTTTATTACCTGGATTAACACATAGGATAGTTTTTATCCCGATATTCTCACGGGAATGAATGGAAACTGTCAAAGTGGATGTTTGTTACTCTTTCACGTAAAAACTACTGAATGGATTTGGATGAAATTCGGCATACAGATAGTTTATAACCTGGATTAACACATAGGATTAGATAGACGGGAATGAATGGAAACTGTTCTTTGACGGTACGAAGTCCGCCGGGTCCACTAGTCTTTAATAAATCGATCACACATTTACTTCGATAAGACACCGATTATACAATATCTCGGCATGGCTCATAAAGAATAACCCCGGTGCAGATCCCTCCCGACCCACTGTCCGCACGCTATGCAATAAACATTACGCTACCATTTTATTTTCACAAAATGTTTATAGAAAAAATAACATATTGCAGAGCCAATATCGCCGCAGCCGACTATCGGTTCGGGCCGGCAAAGCAAACAACTCTGCGGCGATCCGCAAACAGTAAAATTGGCTCGCGGGTCGGCACCATAGGAGCAGCGAGCGGCCATTGTTCACCGGTGGACTATATTGCGTTTTTGGGGACCGCTCCAATCGTATTTCGTTTTCGAATTTATTTGTTGTGCCAGCGGATGTTGTGGTAACGGCTTTTTTTGGTATATTCTGAAAACGGACGGTGCTCTTTTGTTTTATAGTTTGTGGTTTGATTGCCTTTAAACGATTATGAATGGAAACGTTTTCAACACTTTTATGGCTTTATATGTAGTGTATGCGTAAACACTAACAATAAGAGATATAATACACACTCTAATGTAATCTGTTGGCACAACAAATTTTGGGGGTTAAAGTTACTCGCGTCCGTAAGTTTACCCTCGAGACCCTACACGTGACCCCTACATGGGTGGTGCTAAATGAGTGACACTGTCTGAGTGGTAGAGCCACGCTGCGTTGCAGCATGAAATGGGCCGGCTCTCCCGGCCCGGCGTAATACCACCCTCTCAAAGAATATCGGCGTGAAATAATGGCACTCGTTGCTGTTGTGTTTCGTCTGGTGAGTGAAAGTACCGAAGGCCATCTCTCACTCCTCCCCCCTCCTAATTCCTACTTCCTCCTCAAGATCCAACTCCTTATTCAAGGCCGACAACGCATCTGCGATTACTTTGGTTTTGCGGGTGTCCTTGGGCGGCGGCGATTACTTTCCATCAGGTGACCCGCCTGCTCGTTTGCCTCTTTTTAATATTAAACAAAAAATTAAAAGCGAAATACAATTTGGTACCTGATGTAAATTTTCAAACATATAAGTATATACCTACTTATACTTTTTTCCTTTCGTTTCGTTTCATACCGGTTCCTCTCAGTACAAGTCTCCCGCCTAAAGTAGACTTACGAACCGGTGATGGCATATTGACATTCATATGTGCTATAGGGTATGTTCCGAAATGCACTGCGAGCACTGTAAGGTGTGACGTCAATTTAGTATATTGCGAAGCCGTTCCTTTATAGTTAGCTATACTGGTTACTGTTTAAAACGGAACGTAGTCCAGGGAGTCCAGTATACTGTCATCCATGCTGTCATCCATGTCATTTCTGGATGCTGTTAATCACGTAATCAAAGCTCTCAGTGCTCACCTTGCCTCGAAAATACCAATGCTTACAGTACAAAAATGGCGACGATTTATGACTTCATATATTTCCCTAAGTACTGCGGCAGTATACTGTCAGTCCATAACGGAACAAATTTCTCACCAGTAAGAGCACTGGACAGTGCTCGCAGTGTATATCGGAACATACCCATAGTCTGTTCATATAGCTTGATAACCGTGACAGATGTCAAATTGTCATGCCTAGGGTTGAGATAATACTGATGTAATTGCATCAAATGATAATTGAAGTTATTAATCTAATGTGCCAATTGATTATCTTTCCAATGTTTTAGAAGTTCTATAAACGTTCAATAAAAATAAATAAAGACTAACACATTTATTAATACAGCTATAATTAAAAATAGGAAGTTAAATTTAATCGATTGGTAATTGAATATCAATTGAGCGGCTCATTTGCATAATATTAGATTCCCAAAATAGCAGATTCATACTACAATTACTTTTGTGATTCTATTGTATACGTTAAATTAGGTTTATCCCTAGAAACTCTCGCATAACACACATTTATCACAATTTTAAAACATTACAACAAAATAAACGTACTCCTTTACAAGGTCATTTCATTACAAATAAATACTAGTGTTGGGATAGTAAACCAAGTGAAGCTCAATTAGTGATGGATTATTTAAAATAATGTTATTTTAATGTAGTCAAATAATTTCATACGCTTTTACAAAGTCACGTCTTCGATTTTGATGACTTCTGTCACAAGTATCAAGCTATAATGAGCAAACTATAATAAGTGCGAAGGTCCCGGTTTCAAATCCCAGGTCAAAATGGGGTTTGTGATCATGATCACCAACCCGCATTTGGCAAGCGTGGTGTTTAAGCCATTACCCATCAATTGCATGGAGGTCTTTGCCCAACAGTGGGACAGTCCTCACCATCATTAAGTGCCATCTTCATACTGAAGTTTAGTTTCAGTACACAACATTTTCTGCGATACCATATACTTAGCTTGTTTTAACAAAATACAAAATTCAAAATCATTTATTCAGTTTAGGCTACTCTTGTGAATGTCACTGTGCCATCGGTTCGTAAGTCTACTCTGGGCGGGAGATCTTGTACTGAGAAGAACCAGCAAGAAACTCAGCAAGTGTCCAGCTTTTTTCTCCCTTACAGCGTCAAAAATATTGGAAAATGCCCTATCATAGCAGGACATAATGGAAAGCCCATTACAATAAACACAAAAAATATAGAAGATGAAAAAAAAAACAAAATAAAAAATATACGTTAACAAATTTACATTAGGTAAAAGTTTCAATTTCCACAATGTCATGCAGTACCACTACAGTACTCTCGTAAAAGTCAAACTATAGTGAATAATACTAAAAATAAGATAAGTATGCAAGAGCAGACTAGATATAAGACTAGACATATGAATCAGCCATCGCTTCGCTCAACCATATTTTAGGGAACGTAACGACCCGACGCACACGCCACCACCGCAGAGACAGTAAAGAGAGCATGAAACACTCAACATACTCTAAATAAAAACTTAGTGATCTATTTAACGCAACACTGTTTGTTATCTGTAGGACACTGCTGATAAAGGCTATCATATCAATATAAAAATTACATAAATTAATTTTATTATGATGATTGAAATAGAGTATAATGTGTTTTTTATTATAACCAGGCTGTTTTATCATCTAAATATTTTTTTAATTGTATAAGTAATAACTAAGTCCAGTCCACTTTTGGTGGGACAACCATTAGGCTTTAATTTTTACTTTGCTTAATAACATTTACGTCTGTTGTAACTACGCAGTTATTCACAGACAGTAGGTTTATTTATGCCTTACCTACCACGGTAATGCGCTGCTTATACGAGTACTCGTACAAGGCGGTAGTCGTGAGGGCGCGATCCTAATTCAATAACATTCAATTAATGCCCCGCCTGTAATTAGGGAGCGGCCCGTGGCTGCCACGGATTTACGACGGCTGGATGGGGCAAGGAGAGCTGAGGAGATTTATAATTAATTAAAATCTTATAGTAAAACCTCCTTCAAAGGTTAATTTTTTATGATAGCGACTGGCGGTGGTGTTATTTAGCCAGGACGTTCTAATATTTCAGTTATATAAAACAAAATATTTTTTAAATATATTTAATGGCTTTCCATTCAATGCGGGAAAGCAATTGTAGGTCGTTGTAATGGAATCAGGCGTTATTTGCGGATATCCATGGCACACAAAATGCAATTGAAACAGTATGTAGTGTTAATTCCGCTATATTATTCGTTTACCAAGCTTAGATGCAGTATGAAAGCACTACCTTCTCGCCTGCAAAAATATTGACTTGCAGATAAAGGACCAAAGTATGCAAGCGAATATGCACAGTAATGCACACCAAAACCGATAAACTGACATGTGTTTCACCCCTCCACTTGCCTCCTACATTTTTTTTTTATTTTAATCTAAAAAAACAGAAGTAATTTATAAATATTAATTACTGTATAAAATTACACATCCTACCACATTTTAAAAAAAATATGAAAAATTCGGCAAACAATTGAAATTTGAAGCAGATAAAGGTGACGATGTAAAAAAGTGCAGGTTTCAGGTAGGTCCTATTAACTTAGTGTACAGCCTGTAGTAAACGTATTAAAGAGTGAAAGAACATTAGTAAGGCTTTCGCATCGTTTCGCCTAAGAGGCTCGACGTTAGCTACAAGCAATCCATTTAGATTTCCCCGGGGTCCGATCCCAGCCGTCCGCTGCCCGCCTCGGCCGATCTCCATAACTAATTGTGGTGTCATGTTTCCTGTTATACATTTTAAACATATTGTTGAATAGAAGTCTAATTTTATGGGCTGTTACTTCGAGTTTTCATATATTCAGTTGATAGAATAAGACAACTTATGTGTTAAAGCAAAAGATATACGAACGATATCTTTAAAAACTTATTTTCCTTAATTTTAGCTTGATTTAAAGTTGTGTCGCCACGCCGTATGATATTGACGTTGTATACAAAATTGCGCTGTGGTTGTTATATGTTTTGGTTTTAAATGTTTTGTTTTGTTTTGGTTTGCTCGTATGTTGTGTATTTTGAGGGCATTTACATTTATTTGCTCTAGTTACTGTACAAACATACTTACAAACTTTTGTACACTTTTAAGTTACTGTAATCTACATTAAAATTATATAGAGGTAAAATTTTGTTTTGTTTGTTTGTTTGTAGGTTATTAACCATTAACAAACTTTGTCTTACTAGCTAGAATCTTAAGAACTACTGAACCGATCCTAAATATCGCTCCTACGCCACTCAGCCCAACTGTGAGTGACGTGGGAGTATTATGCTGAGACAGGGTCCTTGTTGGCCTCACACACCCTATTTTTTTTCATTTTACTTTTCTCTTGTTTTTTTTAACATGTGCGTACATGTTTTTTTTGTTGTTTTCTCTATTTTATTTGTCTTCGTGATTGTTTTTATACTATTCTATTCTTCTTCTAAAAATATTTTATTTATAGAAAGTTACACCATTCTTGAGTGATAAATGTTACATTTAATCCCTCTTATACACCATGTCCCCGTGGTCACGCGATACTTTAAAAATACTTTTGCGATTGAATGAATGTAACGACGGGGTACGCGGCGCTTAACAATCAGATGACAATATTTCAAGCGAAAAGTCGTGATGAAACGGCAATAACATAATGAGTGAAATCAGGCGTGAAAAAAACCAAGCATGCAAATAAATGCATGCATTTTTAATTGAATTTTTGAACAGCAATAAAGTATTTTTTTAATAACGTGTTACAACGTTTTTCTTACCATCGTATTCATGCTCTTGTCGGTGTAGCCTTTTCCATTCTTCTCTATGCCAAGCTAATTCTTTTACTTTTTTATAAGATACAATGTTCAACTTCTCTTTAATTTGTTTCATGTAAGTTCTTAATGGTCTTCCCCTTATTCTCTTAATCTCCCCTTCAGTGATAATACTTATCATATTACTTATTACTTTGCATACTTCTAGTTATTAAAAAAGTGTCTATTGCTCAAACGACATACTTTAAAGAACATCTCCCAACGCCAAACGGGAACAACAGAGCAAAGTACTCCCAAGGGTCCCTTCAATCCTGCCATCGCGCTCCGTGGCAGGGATTTCCACAACAAATTGTGGTGTCATGTTTTCTGTAATTTGCCCCTTATCGCGGCCAGCGGCGGGCGCTCAGATCATTCCGGAGATTACACCAAAAGCCCTTTAATATTCTTACACCTTACGCCCGGTGTGATCTATGGGAGATTTGCTGCGGGCGACTGTTTAAATATAGAGGTTGCTTTTACTTCAACTCAAGTTGACGAAGACCTTTTCAGTTTAAATGTCAGAACACTTATCAGTGTGTGAATTGTTAAACAAAGAAACCCTGAGGTTGTTATAATAACGAATATCGATCATGAAAGGAATATCGTTCGTAAAAATATAGGAGTTCACAAAAAAACATTTAACTACATTCCTGTTAATACATAGCAAAAACTAAAGTTCTATATCTCATACGATGTATCTACATCTTACAGTATGTATAAATAAATATTATTTGTATTTAAACCATTTTACATTAAATACTCATTTACCATTTAATAATGTAAGATTTGACAAATAAAAATGTCGATGTAGTGTGTGTATACTGATCTTTCTTCTATAAGGTGGGCTTTATGGTTTTTTTTGTAAGCTTGTCTAAATTGCATATTTTATTTAACAGCGCGTTCTTACTGCTTAGAAACGAATGCACATAACAAAATAAGTAATATATATACTTTATTACACTTTAAAGAATAGCTTACCTGTGGATGCTAAGTAATGCTAAGAGTAGGCTGATTATTTATTGACATACTCTGAAATGGATGGCTCGTGGCTCCAGAGTTCCAGACGAAGGCATATTTTATTTTTGCACATAAATTTAAATACCCGTCGTGTTTTATTCAAGCTCCGAGTTCTCATAGAAACAAGTTTTCAAACTCGTTCTTTACATGGGGACTTAACCAATTTACTTATTTATGGTATTTTTTTGTTGTAAAAAAATATTTATCATATTGAATACTTAAAAAAATATATTGCACATGAATAGAACTGTAGTTTAATAATAAAAAACAAAAGTAAATAGCTTATTACTGTCCCACTGCTGGGCAAAGGCCTCCATCATTGAAATCAAGCCATCACTACAAGTAATGGCTTAATCACCATCACGCTTGCCAAATGCGGGTTGGTGATCATAAACTCAGGCTATGCATCAAAAAAATCCGTAACATACTTTGCCTGAAGCGCTTTGCGGCTCGGCCAAGAACGCGAAAAAAAACAGAAATTAAAAAAAATACGCTTATGCCCTAAAATTAAACCACAACGTAATAGATGTCGATAGCCTTACCCCAAAGAGCCACAAGTGGACCCTTCCGAGGTCCCACGTCGATCTGATACCGATAAACACCACCAATTAAAATGTTTGCGTTATCGATAGCCATCCGGGCCCAAAGCCACTCAATCTACGCTACCTCATAAAAGGCTCGACATTTTGTCATTCAATCTTTCTCCTAATCTTCCGTGTCTTTCATTAGCTTCTGTAGGTTCTATAGCTTAATTTTAAAGGATCGAGTTGATTTTTTTTGTTAGACAGAATGTTGAAACGGTCTTGAAATCCTGAACTACTGAAGTACTGGCTATCTTATTTCAAATTCAAATTCAAATTCAAATCATTTATTGCATATCACATTACAGCATAAGGTGGAATATTTATAAAGGTATTCATGTGACACCCTGCAAGGGCACAGCAACAGTATCAGAGGGCTGATTAAAAATGTACAAACTTACTTAACTAGTTATGATTATATAATTGAATTGCAATTTATTTATAATATTATTTTTAACTATCGAAACACAAAATCGCTACTAGCATGGCTAATTTGGCGACAGATTTAATAAAGATGGTATTAGCTAGCCAGGCGGACGTAAAACTAGAACAATAATAAACAAAACCGAGTGATGTAATATACTATCCCTCGCTGGGAATCGAACCAGAGGTTAACCGTTGCTAAAAGATGAGGCAGATATACAATGAGTCGATTACAATATCCAGACGATGAGGTCTTATTAATAAACATTTCATATGCATCCTGGAGCTTTCGCAGTGCAGGAAGGCTACTCTTGACGCAAACTCAATCTCAATACAATTCCAATGCGATTAACATGTATCGATATTGGGATAAGTTTCGCAATTTCGGAACGCCCCATATCGATAATAATTTGTTCACTCAATTTCCACGCAATTTAATTCCAATGTAGCGCTATTATCGCTTTTAAGAGTGCCATTTGAATTTTTTAGATTTGGGATTGGAAATTGATTATTGCAATTTTGTTTCAAGAGTAACCCACCAAGTCTTGATTAATTCAGTGCTTTATAAAATACCTATGAAATCTTGCATTAATATATCGTTCATCGTTATTGACTTTTAAAATAAGCTTACTGATGATGTATGCTTTACAAAATTTATAATCGTTGTTGCTCTAATTTAGCTTTTCAACATTTGTTTTAAATTCTAGATATGCATTTTCTTTAATATCTTGAGTTTTGTATAATCTATGAGAGAGGTAATGTGGCGGCTTTCTTGCAGTTTCTTCTGCCAAAAGATAGGCATCTTTTATATTATGTATAACTACTACTCGTGTTATATCTAATGTCTATTTCTAATATGGCGTTTCGAAATAGTTGTTTGTAATAGTAATTGAAATTAAAAAATAACGCATTTTACACTGTTTTAGAAACAATTATTTACTTAACATTGTATTTGAGGCATAGAACATTCGCTATTAAATCATCAAAACTACTATAATCCCTCAATTATACAAATATTTGTTTAATAAAAACTTAATGCTTCCATCATTCATAAGAGGACAAACAATGCGTTCGTTCATTTCAAATACAAAAGACAACGTCCCGGTTCTCTGATTATTTACATTCGACTGTCTCAATCGATCGTTTTATTCGATTTCTCGATTTGCCGAGATCGAGAATATTTACGAGATTCGATTCGCTCGATTGTTTCCAACAATGGTCTCGTTCGATTTTCTTTGGATCAGCAAGTTTCAGAACCTATTGCTTTGAAGATTTCCAAGTGCCAAATTACTTTGTGTTCTTCAAGCTACAGTTGGGAGTGCTATTACCCTCGGTTTGTGCACTGGAGCTCATTTTTCATTGTCCTGCAACAACAGTTATTAATATTCTTGTCACGAGTTCGAAGTACCGTTTGTTGGTAATTATTTTTAAATATTTATAAAAGTACAGTTTTTTGTTGTCCTATTATCTGAACTGCATATAGATTAATATTTTTAAATGTATATATAAAGTAGGTAAAGTAAATGTTTTCTTAGATGTTTTCTGAGGCATCTTTTTAAAGTCTACTCTTAATAAACCTGGGGTACAATAAGTTTGAACCATTCAAACTATTCACATACAATGAAAATAATAACGATGGTTCCTATTGGTATTCAAAGAAAATTCTTGAATGAATACCTAAATAAAAACATTTTAAACAATTAAAAATGATTACATAAGCATATTATCTCATTTCCAACTTTAACATCACTAATCAGTTAGATTCAACAATCGCGCCCCTGATCCCTAAGAATGCCAAATCTTCTATGCCATCAATATTTTATGAACAATACAGGGCAATAAAACATATTTATACTTCCCTATAAGAAAATAAGGCGTACTCCTTCACAATAGCTATAAACGAGAAACATCAAAACACAGTCATCAACTCCGCAAAGCTCCATCGGCTCCCCTGCAAATTCGGCAATGCCAGAACGTAAAAAATCTGTTTCAATATTCAACTTCCAAATCCTTGCTTTGTTTCACTGTACAACCCAAGGGGTATTTTCCACAAACTTCGTTATTTTCAACCCTATTTCAAAGCATAAAGCCCGATTGTTTTTTCTAATTGGAAATCCATGTTCTGTGCTTGAGCATAGGCTTGCAGAGAGCATTATCCATTTTTACGACTTCACCTTAATAGAAACGGCAGGTTGAGACATCGGCAGTGTACGAGTAGTTATAAGTTGTAACGTTCGGCGTAAATGATTCTTCACTCTATACCTTTATAATAAGAGCTAAATGATCAGAGCAATTTGTGAAGCGGTGTTTTGGTTTGAACAGTTCAAAAGTATAGTGAGAATTGTTTTGTTCTTGATTTCTAAAAGACTTGTTACCTTTCTATTTAAGGTTTTTTATTTGTTGCTAAAGATTCAGCGATCTGTTTCTGTTTTGAATGTTAAACTTTTTTTATTTAAAAATTATTTTTTGAACGTCAGTTCAAAGCCATGATTTCGTAATCCCTGTGGTGGAGACCTTGTACCTAGAAGAAGCCGCAAGAAACACGGCAAGGGCTGTATCTTTCTCCTTTTCTAATATTTTTAATGGTAAACATTAAGATATAACAAAACAATATTTCAAGTTTTAAAACCAACTCTTTGAAATCCTTTCCCGGTATCACAATCTTTGTGGATATTTTTAACAAAATAATAATTTATTTTCGCTGTAGCTCCACCCTCGTCTGTGATGTAATGGAAGCATAAAAGAGCAATGGTTTTATCCAAGCCAGCATCGTGCCCTGGGGTGGCCGTCCTTATTATTTATGTTTTAAATCGGACCGTTTCTAGTTGCCTTACGTAAAGAGCGCTGAGCATGGTAATTTCGTTGTCTCTCCATGGAACTTGAGACATCAGATATCAGGTAGGCTCTGTTTACATTATATTTAAGCTACTATGACTTGAGATATCGATTCATGAAGGTATTGAACCAATAGTATTCAGAATCAAACCACAATTATTCTAATAATTCATGTTTACATCAATATAACTAAAGGGATTGAAATGCATTCTTAAAATGAGTTTTTTAGTTGCAAGAACTTATTTTTAATATAAGCTGAATCACTAAAGCCACATTTTTAAAAATATTCTTTGTATCGCAGTTATGCTTAAGTATTGATTCAGGGCTGCAACTGTGTCAACTACATATATAAGTCTAATAGATTGCGAATGATGGCTGAACAAAGGGATGATAAGCAGATATATAGAATAATGATTTGACTTCTCAAATTCATCCCTTCATATGAAACTTTCTACACTTTATATGTTGTAAAGAAGCGACCCCGTTTTAGTTTTTATTAAAGTACCTATAAAGAGTCTCTGCTCAGTATTCAGTCCATTTTAATTATCATCTTACCAAGATTCAATCAATATAACTAAAGTCAAAGTCAAAGGTATTTACTGCAATTAATTTGACACTCTAATCCATTAAAGTAAGACAACAACAAACAATAATCGCTGTTTAACTAATTCAATTAAAAAGCCTATATGGATGATGGGTGTAACACTTGTAAAGCATTTTTATTTATTTGCCTGTCTATCCTCACCAGTCTCATGGCTTAACAATATAAGTGCAGTATCATGTAGAGCATCTGTAGTATTTGGTATCACTTTTTAGCAAGTCACGCGCGGAGTATCAGTAGAATGATTAGTGGGAGCGTTGGACTGCCCCAAGGCACAGTTCTGGGCCCACGCCTTTAAGTGCAAGCTAGTGTAAGCTTGCGGCCCTGTCTGCTTCTCATCATATCATTTCCAATGATCTAGCGTGTAGATTTAATGTGTAGAAGTTGAAACATTTCAACGGTGTATGTCTTTTTTATTTTATTACCGGTCTAGGTTTGTAATTTATGAATGCCAAAGTTGCCAATTTATAGTTAGGTTTAAAAATAGGGTTGTTTAAATTAAATTATAAATTAATTATAACTTTATTTATTCATATCACGACGACCTCCTTGGTCGAGTGGCTTGCACACCGGTTTTCATGGTGTCGCTATCTCTGAGGTCCCGGGTTCGATCCCCGGTCGGATCAATTTAGAAATACCTGTTTTTCTATATTGTTTCGGGTCTGGGTGTTTCCTATGTATAATAAGTATGTATTTAAGTATATTAAGTATGTTTATCCGTTGTCTAGTTTACCATATAACGAGTTTCTTAAGGAAGCTTTTCTTGGGGCTAGATAATTGGTGTGAGTGTGGGAAACATTTATTTTTTTTTTTTTTTATTTATATCAGGCTACATTTGCCATAGTTTTATAAATCTTCAGCTAGAAACTTTGCACTGAAATGAAAATATATACCTATACTTTAAATCAAACCAATAACTTTCTCGCTAAATATCATAGACAAAACAATATTAGGACCGTGATTGGGACCAATGTGATCAACCTACAATGGGACCTCATTTTGATATAAAAGATACTTTTAACTCTTGTCATTAAAAATATCAACAACTTTTATATAATAATGTAAACGTTTAATAGTTGTTTTTTATACACGATAATCCGAACCTTCCGTAACAGATCACCGTGAAAATAATCTGCTAAATTTATACTTACCTTTCCTCTAATCTGGGATCGCGTGGGGTGCCTCAGGGTAGCAGGCTAGGCCTCAAATAAGTGCACACGAGTAGAAGCTCAGCTAGCAATCATGCCATCTACCCATCTCGCCAATCACCCGCTCGTTTTGTTTGCTCGCCTGCGCCCGAGGTTCTGGTCGAATGGTTATTTAGTTGGCACTGCATTTTGTTTTAGTGCACCAAGCTCTGTTGTGGATAAAAGTTACGAAGCTAAAAGTCTGTATTGAACAAGCTGCTAACAAACAGTTCTCTCAAATTGTATTTAAAATATTGTGTAAATACTACCAATAAATCGGAGCACTTTGAAACACTTTTTACTAATCGCATCTTTGGTGCAACAAAGTAAGAAATAACCAAAACTGCTGAGTTAGGTATGACAATTTGTCTTTGAACCATGTTTTTATTTGGGGAAATTTATCGGGTGCGTTGAGTTTTACGGAAAATGAGCTTACTTACTGTATCTTTTGGTCTTACAGTGTGGTTTTGAGGCTGCGATTTGATAAATTAAACTTGGGTAGATTCCTAAAGTGTTTAATTTTTTACTGTGTATTTAAAACAATATTACAAAGTTTTTATTTCCAGTAGAAAAGTGCCAACTTACGACGTGTTGCTCTAATGAGACTTTATTGTGGGATATCTTCTTGACCACATGTTTCGTACGTCTAGCCATTATTTTCTAACCCAGGCATAGTGTCGCATGTTCACAACTGCCTCACTCCATCCCACTCGCAGTGAATGAGAAAATTGTTAAAAAGTTCCACTGACGATTTACGACCTCTTTAGTTTGTTAAAAAGTTTCTAGCTCAACTTTGTGCACTTTAAATTGTTATAGACGTACTTATGTCTCGTAGTCTAGTGGTTGGTCTATCAGTTTCAAAACTCAGAGATCCCGAGTTTGATTTATACGATCGCTCGGTATGGTGGTCGGTGGGTGGTGACGAGTTCGATGGCGCAGTGGATAACGCGCCGGTCTGCGAGTGCTAAGGTTAAGCAACTTTCGCAAAGGCCCGTCATCGAATAAGTGAACAAAAATGTATCTTCTCGAGCTCTTCCGTGCTTCGGAAGGCTGCATTAGCAGTCGTTAACAACCACCAATCCGCACTGGGCCCGCGTGGTGGTTTATAGCCCGTTCTCTCTATCCATCCATAGGGAAGGCTCGTGCCCCAGCAGTGGGGACATAAAATGAGCTGATGATGATGATGATGATGATGACGACGATGATGGTGGTGGTGGGTGGTTGGCTAGCAATCGTATCTAAGACAGTCGCAATAATGCCAATATTAACAGCATTGTTATCTTCCTACAGTGAGAGACAAGATAGTTTATATCTAAAAAGTTGAGGCAGGATACCTGAGGGATGAGACAAGAAACCTCAGGGGTTAAGGCAAGATACCGGAGGAGGTGAGGATTCCGAGTATAGTACGCTTGATACTTCAGCCGTATCGTTGTACCATGTACAATCAAGTGAGAAGGAAAGCGTTTCTCGATTATATTAAAATTATTAAAATTGTAACAATCCATGCTGCATTTTTTTTCTGTTGTAAATTGTAACTCATACCTAGCTATATCATATATATCATACCAACTAGGCAACTAAATATGCTTTACTGAAAATGACTAGAAATATAAGCATATTAGTATGCTCATGACATTTAATAACCAAGCTGAGTAGTCAACGTTGCCGGTAAAGCATAAACTCCTTTAATCTATTAATTCAGGCCACAATCTAATGAGCTTGATCAAATAGCGTTTAATTAATAAATATGAATAAGCAAACCAATTGGAGTTGCGGCTCCAGGCGAACAATTAATCCTTTGACAGCGGTCGCGGTTCACGCCCATCGACATTGTTATTAGCTTAAATTGGGAAAACTTTAACTATCGTCTACTTCATCATTCCTATTATTATTTCGTTAGATTTATATGACATTTGCTATAATAATATCATTATCAGGTTTCAGTGTTTTCTCTGCACGCGACATTCTATGCGGTATTTGAAAAAAAAATACTTCAAAATCAAGATAGTTAGTTACATAGTATTTATAATTTGAGGTAATAGTTGCGAGCTACATTTAAAGTTTGTTGAGCGTGGAAATCATAATATATTGATTTCAAACATCTTTTGTACTACTGCTGAAGACAATATTTGTTTATTTTCTGTTAAAATATGATTAGTTTTAAACTTTTTGCACTAGATAAAGGGGTATAGAACGTGAAAATATGTCTTATTTATAACTTACTGTTCAGAGCTCGTACTTACTAATTAAATTATAAAATTCAAACATATACATACTCCTACTAACTAATTAAGTTATAAAATTTTGGGAGCTTTTAATCCTTAATGCTAACTCACACAATAAGTGCAAATTAACTCAAGGAATTCTCTAATTTCCTAGTTCCCGTGTAAGGTATTCGTAAGTCTTTTCTTTTTTTTTTTAGCAGACTGTCTAATCATTTGGCCACCAACCTTTTTCCACAGCTTTTTCAGCCAAGTTCTAATCTAGTCATTGTTTCATGTGCATCCGAGGTCTCAACTATCACATACAATCTATTCTGTACAAACTTTTAGGTGGGCAAGTGTAACTCATTCCGCTTCAAATGTAATTATCATCGGTTAAATGTTCAGTTAATTTCCATTTTAATTATATTCCAAATTATTTTTTAACTAAAGTACAGGACGACTTCAAAGAGCTGACGTGCGCACTCGCCAGTTAAGCCGATCCCAATACAAACAGCGTTCACGTACAGACTGATTTTCGTCCCGGAGCGATTAATATATCCTTTGATTTGGGGTTATTCCGACGGTCGGTAAACAAGGTATTTGTTTGTTGGCATTGTAAATATTCGCTTAAGCGATTGCTTTTAATGTTTATAGAATTGTAGAGAAAATTCGGTGTAATGCATACCTTTATGTGGAAAATTTTTAACTTCATTAATGTGATACGTATATACGTATTATATATATAGATAATCAGGTTTAAGCGTTAATTTTAATGATACAGTTGCTATTCGTAAAAAGTAGTATGAGCAATGAGTTAAACATACTTCCGAAAATTTCACAATTTGTAAGATTCCCAATGATTATATTAAATATGATATTCTATCGTTCCCCACCTACTCATACTCTAGAAGTGTACAAGCACTATAGTTACGAGTAAATGTATGCAATGTGCCTACCTAAAAAGTTTTTTAAAAAAAAAAAAACCTGCGTCAAAAATTATAAGTAACTAAATAGAAAATCAACTGAAAAGGCCGGAACAAGATAAAAATTAAATTTATGCAACATCATACATAACACACAGTCAGAGGCACGCACAAAGGAATTAGGTTTGATTTATTATTATTAATATAAATATAATTTTATTCCTCCGACTGCATGTTATGTATCATCATCATCATCATCATCATCATCGGCCTATCTTAGTCCACTGCTAGACATAGGCCTCCCCCAATGAGCGCCATAGCATGTATGATGTTGCATAAATTGAATTTTTATCTTGTTCCGGTCGTTTCAGTTGATTTTCTATTTAGTTTCTTATTATTTTTTACGCAGGAGGGTTTATGATTTTTATTTAATTCTGATAAGATTTAGATTCTGATTTAATAATTTTTTAAAGTTTTTTTCGAAATCTGATTAAATTTTAGTGCTTTGAAAAGCAACGTATAGCCGTTGGTCCCGGCTGTATTAGCAGTAATTACCAACCACCCTCTACTTCAATAAATGCGGCAAAATATTCGGTATAGACGGGTACATTGCAAAACAATCACACAATATTATTTACAGAATTAACATATTGTTAGCAATCGTAATTGTTCGATCGCTTTCAAGTTTCCAAGCTCTCTATGACCTCACCTCTAAATACAAATATAATACAATATTGAGGTAATCAATAATCATTGTTATTCTAGCCAATAAGGTTCGATGGAACTAACATGTTTTTAAAAAAAAAGTTCCTAAATTAAATAAAGTGTATTTTTATTATTTTGAATAATTTTCTCTCTTTATATTTAATTACTTAAATACTTGCAAAGGTCTTTTTTCGACTCGATCTTCAAAGTGACGTAATACCGCTGACTTGCAGCCTAAACCACAAACTACTAGAAGAATTCAACGAGTCTTTTGGGGTCTCGGTAGCTCAACGGTCAGAGCATTAGACCGGTTATCCAAAAGTCGCGGGTTCGAATCCCACTCGAGCTTCCTGAGGCTGGTTAATTTTTTCTAGTTAAAATTTACCTTGTAATTAAATAAAGAGAAAAAAAACACGAGCTCTCTCTCGTGTGTAATGAGCCTAATAGCAATTTGTGAAATCAGCTTCGCCTGTTAACCGGCAGACGTCACGTGATCTGATCTGAGCCGCCATGACGCGGTTCCTGTCACGGGCCGGTCATGCGTGAAAAGATCGAGGCTACTCATCCAGCCGTCTAAACCGCAACGTCATTGCTTGGAAAAAATTGCTGTACGGGTAAGCACAGTGCCTTTGATCTCACCTGGTGATAAGTGATAATAAAGCCAATAATGGAAGCGCACTTCCTTACTTTACCCGGATCTTCAACTACTGAGACACTGGCTATCTTATCTCTGGCTGCCGGCACACAACAATGCTGCAAACATTGATGTTATGGCGACATGTTTAGATAAGAGGGTTATATAGCTAGCCAGGCGAACAAACAAAGCCCTGCCGCCAACCAAACCGATTACCTACACAAAAAATCAACCTCCACTGGGATTCGAACCCGGGACCTCTGGGTCTGAGACCGGTGGTCTAAACCAATAGACCGCCGAGGCAGTTACACAACGAGAGATAAAATTAAGCCTTCTTCTCACTTGATAGTAGGTGACGATAAAGCTCAAAGTAGAGTGGATCTGAAATCAACAGCTACAAAAGAACTGATGGCTTTCTCTAATTGTGATGAATATAACAATGCTACTAATGATAACATTTATTTATTAGATTACACGACAGACATTAATCAACAAAGTTATAAATACATAATAAGACATAATTATTATTCTAAACAAACTTAAATACAGAACTAAACTTATAAAAAAGTTTAGTTCTAGAGAAAAAATAATTTGAAATTATGTCCTCCAACTGTGGGCTCATGGGAACGGTCCCAAGAATGCTGGCAACATTGCCCCTTTGGATTGCCAAACTAATACGCTGGCAAAGGTAATGCTACTAACATTATTGTTACTTACAGTCGTACGGGTAGAAAAGACTGACAAGATGGTGGTTACTTGCTAGACGGACTTATAGGCGAATATGTCATCTCTTAACAAGCTTATTTATATAGCAAGACAACAACAACCGGATCCCGAGATCCCAGCAATTAAAACAACCTTTAATACCGGAAAACTAAGAAACCATAACTGCTTTCGAGTTTGCAGGCTTCATTATATTGCGTTTACTAAAATGAAGATATGTGTGGTGTGTGATACGTGAGAAATTTTTAAAACAGTCATTTTCTTTCCAATTCTTAGTGTCATTTGCTTCTGTCACATCAAAATTAAAAGAGCTTGCGACAGCAGCGCCACTTAAGTCGACAGCTGGAATTACGGCTGCGTCTGCGCCGATTAACGGACTCATTTCGCGCCTTTTGCTTATCATCTTCTTATTAGTCACACTTAAAAAGGCTGGTTGATAATTTGTATGCCTTATTTATTATTTCTTGGTATCATTGAGGTTTTTTCTTTTATTTCGAAGTAATAAGTGTCGCCTTTTTAAAGTTCTTTTAGTTTGTTTTTATTTTATTTATGATACTAATAGTAGGGAGGTAATAATATCGGTAGATTTTTTACGGATATTACTGATAGTATTTTGAAGTCATCATCATCATCAACATCATCATCGTCATTATCATCATCATCATCATCAGCCCACTTCTGCCCGCTGCAAAGCATTCTTCCCTCGCATTCTACTCTTCATGGTCCTGCGCCATCCTCATCCATTGCCACCCAGACTGACCACCGAACTGGAGGTATACCGACTACCACAAACAGTCTAGTTTCCTCAATAGCCTTTGAACTTTATGTATATGGCATAAGTTCAACCTTTTTATTTATTGAATAAATTTGACAGTTTTGGATAGGTCGATGTGCAGACGTCTGTACATAAATAACTTTAAAAAGATTCTTGTAAAAATATGAGGATAATTGTTGTTTTTTTAGTTTGTATTATTCCGAAAATCATGTGAAATTAAACTGTTACACTGAACATAAGTGAAGTGTTCGTGAACGGGTTTTTATGAATCATTGAAGCAAATGAACAAAACCTTGCAACAACGTAGATATTCAAATTATCTCAACAAGCTCGCGTGTGCGTGTGAAGTCTTTACTGAAACTGAAAAGGAATATGAAAGGAATTGCAACATCTACTTTAATTGTTTACTTATTATAATTGAAGATTTCATAAACAAAATAGCTATGAAATTACACAAAACAAACTATTTTACTGAACCTTATTTTACTGTTCCATTCGTTATTCAAATCGCTAACTAAAAAGGAAATGAAATATCACGATAATATGACAATAACCTCTTTATTTTTATGCGTGTCAAAATGGCGTCGTTTTTACCGGGATTTCACCTGGCAATCAGATTGTTATCTGCGCCTCTCAACCAACCCGGAAAGCAAATGGCAGTATTAAGCGGAGTTATTGCTACATCGCTCCACATTTCGTGGCATTTTTCATACAATAAGCCGACATGGTGTAAGATAATGCCGAAATGCGATGTGCCGTTTTTGGGACGACGTTTTGTTACGTTTCTTACATTTTAATGGTTTGCAAAATAAAATAATGTTTTGTCTTTTCTTGTCTTGAATGCAAAGAATGCATAGCAAAAAAATGAGATTACATAAACCTTAAACGAAAACTTTCTCATGAGCTTTTGGTTGCTTATGACACTCAAACTAGTTTTGCAAATGTAGTTATGTTGTAAAGCTTTCGTTATTGTTAGCTACCCATCATAACAAAACAAAACCTCACTAAATCATATTAATTAAACGTCTTAGCTATGGCAGAGTTTTTTGTTTTACTCGTAGTAGGCAGAGTTCCACAAGGATGCAACTTGGGTCTCTAATAATAAGTCCTCATTACTGTAGGTAGAGACTTCCACAAGGATGCAACTTCGCTCCCTAATAATAAGTCCTTATAACATTTTACTTTCAACACATCGTAATGCGCCGTTTGGGAGGCCAGTCACGAGCGGCGGCTAATTGTGCCGCCAGCGCCGCCGGCGACGGTTCCGTACATTAAAAATGTTTTATCTGCGCGGAGGATGCGTGTAGCCCCGTGTTGGGCCATGTCGCCCCCCAGGCACGGGCGAACTTGTTGAAATCTCTAAGGGAGATTTTTGTTATATATATTTCATACATCAAACAGAGTAAAGTAATGGGTGTTTTGTGCAAAAAGTATAATGATCAGAAGTTATATATATGAATTGTGCAGTAACGACCGCTCTCTTTGAGATAGTTTGGCTACACAATTGAGGAGCAAAGCTATTTGACCAGGGAAGCGACATACAGCTGGAAAACGCTAGTTGTATTGTAAATCGTTAGTAGCTGAATGGATAGATGTCAGATGCAAAAGTTAGAGGTTCAATCCTTACGTTAGACTACTGATGTGAACCCATGCCTAAAATAAGCATTTAGCTTTCTAGGTGGATTACAGGGATGTTATTAATGTGTTAATAGCGCATGAATACTAAAATCTTTATTAAAATAAAAATAAAAATACTATTCACGCTCGCACCATTCCCGCCAATACCTGATGATGATTTCTATGACTATTCATGATGTGAGTACGTAAAATCAATATACCTACTCCGTTCACTGCTCATGTTACATACATATTCAAAGTTTTATTCTAGATATTTTGTGGACTAAAAATTTAATTTAATTAAGAAAATTGAAGTTAAATTTAAAATTAAGCCATTTCCATACAGAGTGTTGAATGCGAATTTGATTCACCGTTCGATCACGTTAATAAACGTCACTTTGTATGACATTGAAGCAGTGCCTTCCGGTGACGTAAGTTGAAGAGATAAAAGACTTGATTTCGTTAGCGTAATAGAATTGCGAATCGAACTCGCACTTAGGGTGTTGGTATTGGTGAGGTGACTGGTCACCTTAGCCAATAACGGCCTAGGGAAAATGCAAAATGTAATTTTAAACACAATGAAATGGAACAGTTTTTAAGAACCTATGTTTAAAAAAAGTACATTTTCAGAACCACAAAGGCGGTTCTTCTATTGTTCTACTATTACGGCCCGTAAAAGGAACATTGACATATTATAATATATTTGTGTTGCGACGCAGATTCCACAGCTATTACACGTACAACTATGATTTACAACCTACTCTTACGGTGTATTATATTTCACTTCGATAATCTTGAAAAATTGCTACTAAAAATTATAGGAACAATTCGCATTCGCAATGTGTAGATTCTCATAAACGCGGGACGCTGCGCGCGCGCATTGAATATCCCACTTTATCAAGATGCCTGTCCTCGTGAGTAATCGCCGATGATACGACCGTGACTTTGATCAATCGATTTTAACATTCGAATCGATTCGGAATCGAGTCGAACCCCGATATGGGAACGACTCGAATTTATTCGCGCGCAAATCGACGATTTCCTGGTGATTTAGTGTTGGGTTAACAAAATGTGTTTTGTGACGAATTTGCTTTCGCTACGATTATTTACTTCGCCGGTTCTCGTTATATTATTTTATTATTTGACTTTTAATGGAGACAAATCTTCCTCATTTCATAAATTGGATTTTTACAAGCGTATAACTTATGACTACCAACCGTTTAGGTAATGCGAGTGAATGCCAGTACAAAAATAATAGTAATCTGGGATGAAAGGGAAACGATCTGATTAGACCAATAGAAAATGCTAGTTGTCCTCTTCGTATCACAATGGCGTTTTCCTGCTCCGGTTATACCTATCAGATCCGCAAATGATACTAAGGTGCTTGAAGCGTGTATCAAGAGGCTGCGGAGATAGTTACCATCAGGAGAAAGGTACGCCAGTTTGTTGGCTCAGTCCTCAGACCAATAATGCTTTAGTTATTGTCCTGAGGTCCAGTCAAATAAATATGTAGTACCTACTAGTAGTAGGGTAGGTAGGCAAAATATTTTGAAACGATTTGTAAGCGCTTATTTAAAACGTTAACTTGAATAAATATTAACTCCATTCATTAATTTACTAGTCAGGTGCTTAACTTAAACGGTATTAACAATGTTACAGATTGCAATAAAAATAGCTTTGGAGTTCAACTCTTTTTTTTAATTAAAGAGCTGTCACTTACTGGATTAGAGACTTAATCAATATTGACTTCTCGTTAGATTATCAGTGACAGACACTCTTCACATTTGCATCTGAGATAAAGTGGACCGGTTCAAAGCATCTACAAGCTTCATTAATTTAACAAAAAAATATTTGGTTCTAGTTTTCGCTCGGGGTTTCACCCTCGTGAATATTTTGTCATTCACAGATAATTCATTCATAAATAAACGTGGTGATTAAGCAAATACCCATCGTTTGTAGTGACTTGATGACTTGATTTCAACGATGGAGGCCTTTGCCCAGCAGTGGGACAGTTATTGGCTATTTACTTTATTTACAATTGTTTAATTTAAATCTCGATGGAGACAATATATACATCATTGTCATAATCAATACTCAATACTTAATGGCATTCCATAATGTTTACACAATAAGATGGTAGGATCAATTATGGACCCTGTCGGGCACAGCACAGCTTAGTAGGAGAGAGGAAGCGAGATCATTATTATTTTAATTATAATTATATCAAATTTATTTGTATTATAATTTATCATTGATCATCATCATCATCACCACTATATATAGGACCCAGACCTTCCTACATGAACAAGCAAATAACATATGGGTAGATCCGGCCATGACCCACCACCATGGCCCTATACGGGTTGGTGGGTTTCAACATCTTACGATGAAATATTGACTATGTTAGTATTACAAAATTATTAAGTATCGTTAGGTTTAATTAAAGGTATAATGTTCCTTTCGAAGCATGGTGGGTAGAGCTCGATATCCGAACGCGCAAACCACTACGCCATCAATCTTCCTATTCTCCTCATAAAGTTTATGAGCTAGTTTAGCTACATACTTCAAAATTATAATTATTTCAAACCAATACCTAACCCAATTTTAATTAAACTTTCTATGCGAAATACACGGATCTTGACAGTTAATTAAAAACATTTGAAAAAAATGCGATTTAAAATCTTGCATAAATCCAGTTATACTAACGTTTTTGTAATGGTTTTCTTATAACATTTTCAGGAAGTGTATTTGAATTAAAGAGCAGTAGAAAAGGGACATAATAACAAAACCGATTTCCAATTTACAGTAGCCGGCGTAGAAATGACAAATTTCTAAACCATTACACACATTGAAAGTTGAAGACCCGACGGGAGCGGGGACACGATTTTTCTGAACTGCTCCGAGAACATTGCGAATGTCTCGAGTAGGTTGGCCACACGACGTGCTTTTTTGGAGACTGAACTTGCAGATTTTAAAGGGCCTCACCTTAACATTCAATCTCTTTTTGTCCCTTTACTTTTGCAACGTGTTTGTCAATGTTCAGCAAAAGATTATCTAAGTTGTTAGATAAGTCAGTGAAAATCTTTCTTTTATACGTTTGGTTAAATTCAAAATTTAAACCTTTTCCCATCCGTGACCCGAGATCTCGAGAGAATCTCAAAAATGCGACTTTATTCGGCCTTACATCATAAATAGAAATTATATGCAGCATGGGCGGCGATGCCCACTTCCAATCAGGTCGTTTACAAGCTCATAAAAAATAAAGTTTTAAAATTCCAGCTTTTCCCAACAATTTCGGATGGGCTTTTGAGTTGGCCCATGATTGAGCCAGGACTTTTCTCTAAATATTTATTGATGAGAAAGATCCGGCCAAAACCATCCTATAACTAGTTGGTCCTCCTAAGACCGAACCTAACATATGGTAGCATCCTCTGGTAGCCCAGACCAGGCTGAAGATCTGTAAGAATGCTTTTAACAAACTTCAGAGAACAGCTGTCTGGCGATCACTGGTGCCTTTAGAACCACTCCAACGGCAGCGCTGGAGGTCCTCACAGACCTTTCACCCCTGCACATTGTAATAGAAACAGAGTAATGGGACTGTGGGACGCATCTAAACCTCTGACTAGACACACATAATGGAAACCAAGTGACATTCCTGATAGGATCATGGAAATGGGGTGCGATAAAATATCCCCAATATTCATGTTCGAAAAGAAATTTAAAGTTTATGTTCCAACCAGGGACGAATAGAAACAAGGGCCACCATCTCCGGATAAAGACAGCCTAATCTGGTAAACCGACGGATAAAAAATGAAGTCGGGCACAGGGGCAGGCGTCTATAACAACGACTTCAAGCATAGTCAAAGCATGAGAAAATTTGCCACTGTTTACAAAGCAGAAACTTTCGCAATTCTCCTATGCGCAAAGCAGAATATAGAGTTAGCTATGAAAAAGTGCAATATATTCATCCTGAGTGACAGCCAAGCCGCGCTCAAGTTACTCATATCGCCCCGAATATATGGCCTTGTTTTAGAAGCCACCAAAGCTACATCAGAGCGCACGCCAGGAGTGACACCGTTCGTCGGATACGTCGAACGTATATACGTATATATTATCAATGAGCCACGATAGCACGGTAGTGCACCTGACCCGGCATGTCATGGGGTGCGGGTTCGAATCCCGCTCGTGGAATTTTTACAACACTTTGTCTTTTTTCAAAGTGTAATTTGTTTGCAATAATATTTGCGTAAAATTATATAAAACCAAAATCATAAGTACAGCTTGTCTAATTTTTAACTGATCTTTAATATATGTAAAAATATTTAGATCGAATTTTGATGACGTAGTTGTCGACATTGAATACTCCTTTGGCTTACCGAGTAAGAGTAGATAGTGTTAAATAATTTCGGCGAGTTGGATTGACCCACGATAGCATAGTGGTAGTGCATATAGTCTTTTTTTAAATTATCAAGTTCCGAAAGTCCTGCCGTTGTCATGGCAACCCTGTAGCTAAATGGATGCCGACTGGGCACGGTTCACTGAGCCGGCGGCGAACGACTTGAGTGGAGTCGCAGCGAGATGTGAGCGCTCTCAATGAGGCTGTTTGTGGCGCACTGCAATTGGACAATGCTATTGGACTTCCGCGGAGGTTGAATAACGCTCTTGAACATTTAATTCAATTGCGTATGAGGTTTTATACGGTTATCAACTAACAAACTATCATGGTCAATTACATTAGAGTTATTATTATTAACGGGATCATTACCATGTTGTTTGTTGTGTGTGAGTATCCAACAAAAACATTGTAATAATCTCGTTAATAATAATTATTCTGGTTATAAGAGTTATGAACGATCTAGTCACTAAATCTATTAAAACCGCAACTACTCACTTAAAATTAATTAACTAGGAATTTGATTTGTATTGGTGTAATGTTAAATATACTGATACTGAACTATTCAGTCTTATCTTTAGTTGACAAACTGCCACAATACTTAAACATAAAACAATACCTAATAAATATACTCCTATACATAAACACAAATGTTGAAAAAATTTCAACGAGCAAGATTTGAACCTGCACCCTTCTGACATTCAACATTGATTTTTTCAACATTTGTGTTTTTGTAATTTGTTCGCAACAAAATTTGCGTTAAAAATTATTTGAACATTTTATAAATAGCTTGCTTATTTCTTAACAATTAATAATATATCTTTCTATATTTCTTTCTTTTTTCTTATTAATACATATTTTGAATCATAAGCAGTAGAATAAGATTAGATATTAATTTCCTCTCAAAACATTGTCGTGTCCAATCCGGGCCCATAACGTTCTATCTAACTAATATTGTAACAACTCATGTATACTTATGGAGAGCAATAAATGATTGAATTGAATTGAATTGAATTGAATTGAATTAACTGATCTTTAATATTTGTAAAAATATTATGATCGGATGTTAGTGACGGTAGTTGTTGACATTGAATGGGCGCCTTTGGCTTTCAAAGTAAAAAGTGTTGAATAATTTCGGCGGGCTGGTTAGAACCACGATAGCTCAATTGGAAGAGCATCTGACCCAGAAGTCAGAAGGGTGCAAGTTCAAATCCTGCTCGTGGAAATTTTTTCAACATTCGTGTTTTTGTAATTTGTTCGCAACACAATTTGCGTTAAAAATTATTTGAACATTTACTCCTATACATTTTAATCTTTTCTTCGACGGTGATAATTTGATTTTGATTCTCACGTTTTGTAATTGTGTTTGTATCTAATTTGTGTTCTCATGTAAGTGGCATAATGTCTTTATGAGAATAAATGACTTTAAACCTTAAACCTTTGATTGCATAATAGTTACGTACCTACATCACTACATAGTATAAAACAAAGTCGCTTTCTCTGTCCCTATGTCCCTTTGTATGCTTAAATCTTTGAAACTACGCAACGGATTATGATGCGGTTTTTTTTAATAGATAGAGTGATTCAAGAGGAAGGTTTATATGTACAATACATGCATATAATTGGACCCGGTAGGTGGCGCTGCTATGGGTTCCATAGGATACGGGTGTTCACCAAGCGGACGAAGTCGCGAGCGGGCCGCTAGTATTTTATAAATTAAGAACTTTATATGTAAGTTTATATAGGGAAAATTAACATGTTACTAATAAATAAATACGCAAGCGAGCTGCTTCCCTGCCCGATGTGCCGGGGGTACCAGGGTCGAGGACCGGGTACCGGGTACGAGGAACAGCGCCAATAGTATTCTGAATGCAATCTCGTTGAAATTTGACTGTCCCATCCTGCAGCACTGGGTGGGTCTGGTAAAGGGGGTCCGGTCCTACTCGGTGTTTTAGCTAGGTCTTTCTTTAAGATTTTGTTGTGTTTTACTAACATAGAGTACTTACATTTGTTACTAACAAAAATGGATCAAGTGTTGTCCGATTAAATAAATAAAGAATTCTTTCTCTTCTTTATGAAGCATTCTTTTATAAGTTTTTTTGAGTCATTTCAATCACCATTAGAATTTATTATATAGGGTTAACCGCCTATATACTGATTACCAATTAGTTCTAATTAGAGAAGTGTTTATGAACACCACACTTAACTTACTTATTCGTAATAAAAACTAACTTTACATTCCATTTCAAAATAATTTTACCGAGACATTTTACAACGTACACATAAGTACAAATCAGAAAACAATATCTCAAACATCCCCCTTGTATGTAACACACAAAACAAAAATAAATTAGTCATTAATTAATTATCATAAGCACGCAGTTTCCGGTTTGTAATTCGCAACCAATCGGCAGCAAATGAAATTTGATTCCGCCCTTAGTGGAAGGTTCAATTTGCATATTTGATACGCGATGTCTTGCGAGCCCACGGCTCACCCCTTCTGGCAACGTTGAAACTGTTGGGATCCGAACTTAATCCGATTAATGTGAAGTGGGGTGAGCAAAAACTGAAATGGCCAGTAAAACTGAAATTGATAAACACGAAATGGGGTAAAAGATGTCGTGTGTGAGGTAAACAAGGGGGACATAAAAGAGAGAGAGAGACCCTTTGAGACCATATCAGCCTGCTATAGGGGACCTACTTGGCTTTGTTGTTTACTTTAAGTTGTTGTTGTTTATTTGTACCCCATAAACTTTTATTCAACACTATCTGACCGGCGGACTTCGGACCACTTTGACAGTTTCCATGACAACAAAACAAAACGTTACATGACCTTATAGCAGCGCTACCTACCGGGTCCAATTGTAAATCTAAACCATTCTCAAATCCACTTGAAGACACACAGAAAATTTCATCGAAATCGGTCTAGCCGTTTAGAAGGAGTTCAATAACATACATACGCACAGAATTATAATATTAATATAAAAGATTCATTCATTCTTAGAGCTTCATCATCAGCTCATTTTATGTCCCCACTGCTGGGGCACGAGTCTTCCCTATGGATGGATAGGGAGAACGGGCCATAAACCACCACGCGGGTCCAGTGCGGATTGGTGGTTGTTAACGACTGCATTAGCATGCAGCCGGGACCAACGGCTTTACGTGCCTTCCGAAGCACGGAGGCTTCGGAGGCTTCGGCTTAGAGCTTATCGCACGAGAAATATAAAGTGAATGGTTGGTAGGTAAAAATTGTATAGACAATTCAAAAGCAGTTTTCTTAACTTTATTTTAATAAAAAAACTTGACTTTAACTTTGACATAAACGTATCATGTTACGTTCATGTTTCATATTACGCGTGTTTAATTTGACCACGTTAACGAAAACGAGAATTTGTGTGGCAGCATTTTAACTCTTGTTACCAAGAGCCAAGTTGCTTCAATGCCATACAAATTTTCGTTATAGTTAAAAGTGATCAAATGTCAAATAAAACTCGAATTAGGCACCCAGAGATATTTACCGTGCTCAGATAGTAATTATTACCCTTTTGGCAAGAAGAAAAAATCAATCTAAAGTATTAATGTAAGGGACAAATTACCTAAACTAGCTACGATAGCGCATAGTTTGCACTAAGGGTACTCGATGGTGCATTGGTAAACGCGTTGGGTTTGCGATTGCTAAAGTTACCCAAGTTTCGTGAAGGCCGGTCATCGGATGGGTGACCAAAATTTCTCCTCTTCTTGCTTTGTTAGGGCAAACCCATTGGTCTGCATTTGTTTGTGCCCCAGCTGTGGGGACTTAAAATGAGCTGCCGATGATGATGTGATAGATGACCCACCTCGAGTAAATGTTTTAATTTATTTGTATTAGTTTACTTTCATGTAAGTGAAGATTGTCTTAATGAGAAAGAAAGTTATTTAAACCTAACTTGTGTGAGTTTCTTAATAAAAATACTATGCTTTGAGCGCGTTGCAACGCAGCCAGGGAAGCGTGAACGACTAAAATTGATATTTTCTAATTAATGCTCCTGATCCCGATACGTGATAGTCGCTAATTAAATCTGAACGACCCTTAGGGGATGAGGGCGCCATTTGCATATCCAACAGACGACATGTTGGTGGCTCCCCTACGGCGGGCCCTCGCGCGTGAAACGGGTACAATTAATGGGTTATCAAATTACTAGATTAAATTGGTTTTAGTGTAACGCAATCAGCAACAACCTTAAATTTTCTCGGTGCAGGATAATTTGATTAACAGTACGACATGCGATGTTTACTAATAAGATACACGACGATGTCTTTGATTTTTAGTGCGTAGTTTGAACTATAATAAAATTATTAGGTAATAATAATAATAATAATAATAAATACGTTTATTGCTTTCAAAAAAAAACTAGTATGTAGGTAACAATTCCATACTTATAACTAAAGAAAAAACATTAGATACACATATTTCATGGAAGAGCATACATGGGTAGATCATTATATAAATTTTGAAGGCAAATGGAGGCGGCTCAGCTAGTGCTGACATAGGATAGCGCTGATTTTCAGCCGCTCCCACTCCTCTAAGGTCTATTGTGAGGGTTGAGTTACGAGGGCTTAAAAACAGTTAGCAAAAATAATTCCTCCTCCTTCCTCCTCAGTAATAAAAAAGAACGGCGAAGTACGAGTAGCACTCTGTCTATAACTGTGTGCGTGCGTGTAACTGTAATGTGTGTGTGAGTTGGGTTAGTTGGGTAGAAGTAAGTGCAATGTGTTTCATGTGTGGCTTTTTAAAAATAGGCTATTGGTTGTGTTGTGTAATCATAATATAGTTAGTTAAGTAAATAAATAAAATAAAATGAATGGGTAAGTTTGGAAAATTAGGCGGGTAGGTTCAAAGGGTAGGTAATGGTAGGAGGGGTCAGTTTAACATTTACTGAAGCTTTTTGTTTATCCAAAAAGTACGAGCGAACCAGTGCTTTGTACTTGTACAAAGACATAGGCTCCCGTAACGGGGGAGGCAAGTCATTCCACACTTTGCTCGCTGCATACTTGAACCCCCCTCTGAACAACGTGGTTCTGTGTTTCGGAACTATGAGACAGGTTTCTCTGTGTTTTCGTAGTGATTTCGTATGAGAATCCTTCACCCATTCTAACTTTTCAAAGAGATACTCTGGTCTTCTAAATTCAATTATTTTGCGAGTAGCAAGTGCTAAATGTAGAAGTCTCCGATTTACCATGTTCAGGATTCCTTTATTGTTCAGGTATGGTGATATGTGCGCTCTTCTTGGTATTTTGTAACAAAAACGTATACACGCATTTTGAATCCGTTGCACGGATCTCTTTGTTTGATCTAGTAGTCTCGGTCCCTACACTATATCACAATAATTAAATTGAGATAAAACAAGAGACTCTGTAAGAGTTTTCCGTACATCCTCGGATAAATATCTCCGCAAATTGTATAGCACCTTCAGTCGGAAGAACGCATTCCTGATTTTGGTATTAATATATTCAGTATATCTCATTTCACTATCAATTATCAAACCGAGATTTTTTGCTTTTTCCACTCGAGAGACGGGTTCCCCGTCGATGCAGATTTGCGGATTTTGGCCGACAATCTTCTGGCACTGCCATTTGTTACCCATGACGATAAACTGTGATTTAGCTGGGTTTAGGACCAAGTTATTTTTTACGGACCATTCCGATACAGTGTTCAGATCGTAAATTATTTAACAATTATTTTTATTATTTTATTTACTTAATATAATATTATGAATACAGATGTGTATGTCCTTACAGAGCACCAATATCACTTTTTAATTTGATGTTTTTTTTAAATGAATTACTATAATTTTGGTAGTAAGTAATTAATAAGCTGTATCAATTTTATCCCATGGAAGATATGGCGTCTGTCATACGGCTTTTCTTAACTAGCATATTGTTTAATGGTACAAAATAATCATTCAAATCGGTGCAGAAATATCGAAGATATTGCGCGAACATACATGAACAAAAGAAACAAACGAGTTGAGAACCTCCTTCTATTATGTGGAAATGGAGTCCAGACGCGAAGACAATTGGTGCAGCGTGAAAACAACGCAGCATCAGTTAACCTCACTCTGCCGGCCCACAAGGTGCTTCTTCACGCCTCATTTGAAGGACTCCATATAATAAAAAGGAGGGGAAACGTGTGCTGGTAGACTATTCCATGTTTTGGAGGTGCGACAAAGAAACGAGTCACCAAATTTCTTTGTGCACGATGGTATATTTGTGACAGTGAAGCGATGACTTCGGAGAGCAGCATGTGTACTCCTATGAAGGAAGGGAGAAAATGGGATAAGGTCAAAGAGTTCTTCAGATCACTCGCCGTGATATAAGCGGTAGAAGACGCTGTGTGACGCTATATATGTATTAGTGACCTCTGCATTGTCGATAATGCGTACAGCGCGATGAGAACCTGCAATCTGTCTAAGGCATCGAGAAAGTACTTTGCGGAACCGTCCCAGATGTGCGAGCTATACTCCACGCAAGACCGTACCTGTGTCTTGTACAAAAGACACAACTGGTCAGGCTTAAAGGATCGCCGCACTCTGCTCAGGACACCGAGTTTTCGTGAGCCTGTTTTGCTCTGCAGGCTTAGACATGTGCCCTGAAGGGTTGGAAGGGGAAAGAATGGTGACTTTTTGGCCGTTAACGCACATACCTGTGTTTTCTTGGCATTGAACTCAACAAGATGATTGGAGCCCCAATTAGATATGAGGTCCAATACCCGATTGAGCTCAATGACAAGATTCACTCGTTTCTCTTCAGTCTCGACTCGCCCAGTCGCAGGGTGACCGTTATACCTACCGTGCACTGTACTTGTTTTACAAAAGAAGTGTTACCTATATATAATGTTACTTTATGCGACGAAATATAAAGATTTATATTTAAAGCTATGTAAACTAAAGATAGCTGAGATGATGATGATGATGATGATGATGAAACTAAAGGTATTTACTTACACCTCTTTCGTACGAGATATTTCTCCTTATCACCATCCGTCAATACTGTATCTCAATGTCACAACACCGTTTCTCCGTTTTCTTGTACAGCGCCAGCGGTGTGTCCGCTTACCCGTCCCTCACGTTCCGACAGTCTACCTGTCATAATTCACAAAAATGACAACTCATTTCAGTGGAACCGCTGCTCTACGCAAGGGTTAATTTATTTGGTCTGTGGTTTCGGTCGTTTCGGCCCCAGAGGGGACGGAGTGGCCCGGGCTGTGAACAGGGTCGGCTTTGATATAAACAGGGGTTTATTATTCTAAATTATCTCACTATTATTATCGTAAGATGAGCATGTTTAAATTGCGTTACAAAGTTCAGGTGCTGAAATATTTTCACAAGCAACACACGAACTGAACACGAACCCATACTAATATAGTCTAAGCAATTATTGACTATCGAGGCGATGTCCTACCCGTTAAATTTATTAACACTGTCTACTGTTATTTGTAAATTCTTTGTAGTTCAGATCCCGCTCTTGGAAAACTTATTCTGCAATTTCCTAGTTTTTTCATCGTTTCTCATTGTTCGCAACAAAATTTGCGTAATAAATACCAATATTTAATTTTAAGGTTTACCTTCATTCATGCTCTTCTTTCTCACAGTGTTCTAATATTCTGTAAAATGGAAGGGTTTGTAATATCAATAAGTTGAGGCACTAAGGAAGCTATACGCATATGAAACATAAGGAAGAGAAGTTCGCTGGCGCAGTCTCAGTGGCAGTCTTTAAGTTACGATCGTAAAACTAAGTAACTTTCGTCATGCCGGTTCCCGATAGTTTGAAAATAATAATCTTAGGCTAGTCTGCGCCTTGAAAGACAAGGTACCGTTGTTTCTAGTAGAAAGCAGTCGTTAAAACCCAGCTACTCGCATTAAGCCCGCGTGATGTATTATTGAACGATATTTACATGTGCAGTTGTTGTGGGTAGTCCTGAGTAGCTCAGTGGGATAAACCAGTAAAAAATAAAAATCATAAATAACTATTTTACCTATTCCTCCTACTGCTGGGCAAGGTATCCCCCAAATATCTTAATACGTCACGTACTTGGTCCTCCAATCTCTTTTTTGTCTAAGTCGAGCTCTTTCCCCCAATCTCAGCCGGCCGTATGCCGCCATCAATCCTTAGGTATCCAGAACCTAATCTTTGCCCACCTCTCATCCATATTAAATTAAATATTCCTTATTGAATCAACACGTTATATAGTACAATGTGTGACTGTTCTCATAATAAGGTTTTACCCCGTGTTATAAAAGACAAATCATAATATTATATTTTTTTTATACTCTACTCCGTGGCAAAAATAAAGAGCGCACGAGCAACGCTCACGTAGACAACCTCTCATGGACACGGAATCTCGCAACAGCTGCGGTATCTTTTAAGTTTACCTTCTGGGTCTCCTTATTTTGTGTCTGTGCCGTCCTATATAAACGAGAAACGCCCCGGGCTGCCGCACGGTCGAGCCGGCCCTGCCCTGTTGCGATATACAAATGAAATGATAAAAATTTCATGTTTATGCTCTGCGATTGTGCGTAATGACGCTGTGTATTATAGATGTCTTCTTTTAGGGTTGATGCGTTTAGGGTTGCTTGCCCTGTTTGTGCGACTGCGAGACGTTTTATGTTTGCTTTTAATATTTTTTGGCTGTTTGCTTAATGTTCTATTTTCAATTAGGTGCGCGGTTACTCTTACGACGCTCTTTGAGTAAATACATAGAACAGTTTATTATGAGTGACTTCTAATGCCTTCTAAAAGTTTTCCACAAAGACAGGACATGTCTTATCGCAGTCAGCAGCTTCTCGGTCGTCTACCGTCATCGGTCCACCTTGTTAGTTATATAAAACTTGATAAGTGATAGTAATACTTTATCTATGTATTTCATCAAATAAATCAACTCATACCATAACGCATGCCTTGAGATGACTGCGAGCCATATTAAAGGCTACCACACACCACAAGCAGGTCAGAAACAGTGCGGAACACGGCACACCGCGTTACAATTTCATCCGGTGAGACTTGTCAATACGACGGTATATGCAATGGCGCAGATAAGGCGAGATCAGGACAACCATCCTGGCAGCAGCGTATGAAAGGAGCACCTCAGAGCAGACGCGGAGCAGTTTAAAAAAAATCCTTTTGGGTAAGTAATTGTCCTCATCTCACCTGATGTTAATGATGATAAGGCTGAAGGTGGAAGCGCATTCATTTGGAATCCTCGACTATTGAAGAGGAGGTTCTCCACGGGCGGGCGTTTTTGATGTGGTGTGGTTCATATCGTTTCATGCAAGATGCGCGCTCCCTTTAGTATCACATCGCCGAAATACACCGAGAGATGAATAAGCTGATTTTAAGCAAATTAAAGAGAGCGCTAGTGAGCAATTAGAGTAAGGAAAGAAAGGGTTGATATTAATCTCTCAGTTTATTTATACGCACACTCAATAGCAATGCTAAACTATCTAACGATTGTAATCTATGGTTGCTTTTGTTACAGCACGGGCGGGCCCGCGTTCGAAAAGCGCATTTTGACCTGCTTTTGTTGTGTCGAAGCCTTAAATTGTGAAGAAAGTCGGACGCCCACTCCACACGAGTTGACTGATTGCTTCCGACATACGCGACTAATGGCCGATTACGGTACTCCAATATTCCATCACCGGTGTCCGAAATTTCTGAACTCTATCCCTAAACTAATAAAGCTTAATATTTAAAAGCGTTCCGCGTCATAAACCAGGAGTATAACGAAGTTGTATGACAATTTTTTTTTATGGAAAACTCGTTGACATAACGTCATTACTACGGCGGATTCTCGATTGATATAGTGCCACAGTGCACTGGAGCTTTTTCTCCGTAAATCGAACATTGGATCATCATCATCATCAATTAATCATCAATATCAATAACGTACAAGTACCTGAAAAAATTGATAAAAAAGCCAATGTCTTGGTGTCGGTAACTCGGAAAAGATGTCGCCTTGATTGCGAAGGGTCGTGGTTTTGTGAGTCCGAGACACAGACAACTTTTTCAGGTGATTTTTCATATTTTTTTGAGATTTTTGTTGTAATAAAAAACCATACTTACTTTTCAATGCGTGGTATTTATTATGTGATTTATTTTACTAGCTAGCTTACTACAGAATAAATAAACGATATCAGCGAAGTGCAAACAGTCATCTTTATTAAAAATAATGAAACTTGGTCATAAACAGATAAATATATTCCTAGAGGTGTTACCATCCATGATCCAATTTTCGTCTTACAGAGTAGGCCCCTGTATACCTAGTGTAAGGCCCTTTTGTAAGCTCATGTCAGCCCTGTGAAGGGAATTTGGAATGTACGTTTCTAATGTTTTCTACGCTGAATTACAATTAGAATTGTGAACGGTTGTTTGGTTTGAGAAAGTGGCCGCTATTGGTTGGCTTTGTTAGGAAACACATACTAATTTACAAATTATCTAATTTAGTTCCATTAGTATTCGAAGTAACGGTTCAAAAAAAAATTTAAGAAATTAAAATAATGATAAACTTTTCATTGTTATTTAATTTTTAATTTCAAAATTAAAAAAATAAAATAATACTATTTGATATTAACTCAATCGTAATATGAATCAATATACATATAATGCAACGCGAATGTTCAAAACCGTAGCTCATCCATAAATTGTACATTATCGTAAGTTTAGCTAGTTATGTAGTTGTAATATAAGTAAGGACGAAGTAAGTACTAAGTATATTGTGTGTTATAAATTATATATATATATTAGAAAGCATCGCAATTTCTAATCCCAAAGTAAGTAGCTAAAGCACTCGTTTTATATGTTATAAGTATTATCAAAAAACTAATAATATTAAAAAAGGGAGTGATCCTCTGTTTAATGTCACCTTTGTAACGTGTTTTATATGTAAAGAATTTCATAACAGTAGGATGCAGTTGATCCAATAGAAGTTGTTGATGAATGGCTGTCCCCGTGACGCCGGCCAGGCGCGCGTGTGGTCTTCCAAAATAAACTTGCGCTCGTAAAACAGTTAATTGGGTGCGAATCGTAAACCAGCGCCGGGACAGTTACGTGGTTTTTCTCTGTAGCACAGCCCCAGATGAGCTGGTAGTTGGTACGGCGAAGTCTTCATTTCGTTGTTTAACCTATTTGGATCGAGGATGCGTGCGTACGATTTAAAAAAGAAATTCCAACAGTTTTGTTCTAAATTTAAATTGTTATCTGTGGAAATCATAAATTAAAAAATAAAGTTAACATTATGTATTATCTTTGTAGTATAATTTTAGTAGCGAACTTCTTGGCGGGAAAGTGAAAAGTTATGTCTGCGGTTTTGTTTTATTTTATAAAATTTGTGTTATGTCGAATATTGATGTGAAATAATGGTGGATTATTAACCGTTAAGTGTTCGTGTGAGTGGCAAATGAAACAAAACAGTGCAACGTTACTTTTCAAATACTCTCAAGAAGTCGGTCCGAGGACTTAGTAAAGCCCCACATCTTTACTGAGATACTCAAGGGGTTGGGGGGTATATCATTTCTCACTTCTCATTTCTATTATCTATCATTCATCATCATCATACAGAAAAGAAATATTGTTTATTTATGTATTACTTCTTAGAAAAATTACTTTGACACTGGCTAAATGTGGTAATCGCATGAAGCCATCAACAAAAAAAACTTTAGTAGCTCTATGAATTTTATAAATAAATGTTCTTTATTTTTGTGTGCGCAATAAAGTATTTATCTGAATCTGAATATCTAAGAACTGAAATCGTAAGACGGTGCAATGGTTTCAAACAGATCGGATTTTTTTTTCTACTTGCAATTTTCTTTAGTTTTTCATTTAGTCGTTTATAGTTTTTAATTCTGTCTTTCAAATATACTAACCTGTCCTTTTTCATTGTTTCAGGTGCGCTATCACATTAAACTATTTACGGGTTGGGTAAGATTGATTATAAGTTTGTTTTACAATGATTTGCAGCGAAGCCCTTGGAACCGATAGCTACTAGGGTAACCTGTCCAGTGCCCAGCCCCTTAGTGCACTTGCTGGCTTAGTTCGTCCATAACTAAGCTATACAGAGGAATCGGTGTTGGAGTATTGACTAACTAATGAATATATATATTAAAAAATATATTTGACAATCTTTTGAAAAATATAGGATGGCATTTTTATATAAAAAATATATTTTTGTTAAAGTATGTTTTCTTTAGTATCCGGCTGTCGCAATTCTGTGCCCGGCCACTTTATGCCTAGTGCCTTATGGCCACCCTAATTGAAACTTAGAGGCCGAACACTAACGCAACTTAATGGCCAATAGGCTCTCAGATGGTTGAAATAAGAGTTACTTTTTAATGTTCACACAATTTATTACTAACTCTTATTATTATGTTACCTTACCATTTTTTTTACTTTTTATTTTTAAGTGCTTATTGCTGCACTGAAGCTGAATTAAATATTTATAAAAATCAGTGAAAAAATTAAACGTCCACTCGACCCAGCCAGGAATGATAGATAGATGGCACTGTGCCGCTACTTATAAGCACTCAAAAATTAAAAAGCAGTGACAAAATAAAGCGCTTACAGCCTTCCCGGTAGCATAGCGGTCAGTACTACCATTTGTATGTTATGTAAGTTGTAAACAATAATGTATAAGGGCCGTTGCATTGCATCACAAAATTAGAGCATTGTAAAAATGCACAAGCAACGTTCATGTAAGTATAATAAAGCAGGTTTGCTTAAGTGAACCGTTTTATAGCCATTAAATATGTATAAAACTTTCCAAACGAAACGTTTCGTAATAAAATAATGAACACAATAACTGCCACTGCCCACAGATGATATGTTTACTGCATTTATCACTGTGATCAAAAACAAAAGCATGCATCGATCTTGTACAATGGACAGCATATCGATCGTTGCATTACGTTTATTTTTTAAAGTACACTTACACAAGGAGCTCGGTGGCGCAGTGGTAATCGCGCACGGACTGCAATTGCTCAAGTTAAGCAACTTTCTCAAAAACCAGTTGTCGGATGGGTGATCAAAATATTTTATCATCTCGATATCCTCCGTGTTTGAAGGCACTTTAAGCCAGTGATCCCTGCTGCTTTACCAGTCGTTAACAACCACGGCACAGCATTGAGCCCTGAGGTGGTTTAAGGCCCGTTCTCCCTGTGGTGTCTCTATTTATAGCAGGGTTTCTTAAAGGGTTTCTTCTTGCATGTGTATCCGGGGTCCGCAGTAGTTCAGTAAACTCTTAACACATTAAATTAATTTAAAAATTCAGCATTTCTCGGCTAAGCCACGAACTCGCAGTGACAATGACGCATCATCGTCGTCATGCACTTCACAAGCAGCATCCTTATCCATACAAATAAAACTGATTTTTTAATATCAATAAGGCTTGTTTTCTTTTCTTAAAATAATCTTTGACAGGGGTCCGCGGAATTGTTTAAATTGTGAAAGTGGTCCGTCACTGCAAAAAGTTGTAAAAGTGGTCCGATGACTGCAAAAAGTTTGAGAAACCCTGATCTATAGAGTAGGCTCGTGTACCGAGCAGTTAGGACATAATATTAGTTGATTCCATTGATTCCACCTTTAAAATTCTTATATTTTCCAATTCTTCTATTAAGGCGAAGGGTAAGGCACACTAGCGCCACCAATTGATAATTTGACAATTACTAAAGGACCGGATCTTTTTTTAAACATTACGTACCGTCCGACAACAGGAAAGCATCCATAGTATTAATTTAATAATTGTACAGTACTTTTTGTTGAGTGGTTTATTCACAAAACGGACTATTGTATTTATTCACAAACAATGGCCACTTTTGGTGTTAGCGAATGAATACAAAAAAAAAACCTAAAAGTAGTGCACAATATAATAGATGTTTGCCTAGTGTCGGAAGGTCCGGAATGTTAGAAAAAAAATCCAGTTTAGCAGTTATCAAATTAAATCCATTAGCGGCGCTAGTGTGCCTTACCCTTCGCCTTAACAAAACTTAGTAAGGTATGTATATGGGCCTGCTTTGCTTGATTCATCATCATTATGGTGGCCTCTTCGAGATCCAATCTTGGATGTAGGCTTCTTCACTCTAGTAAGCCACCTACCTCCACCTTCTAGCAAGTTTTAACTGCGGGCGGAGATGGAAACCATCACGACCGGCAGCAGTACTGCGATCACCAACCCGTCGTGGCTGACGTGGTGATTATGGCTAAACCCCTTCCCTTCGAACAAACCATGCTTGATTACAAATAAATAAATTAAATGAGGTATTCTTTTTGTCTGTGGCCTAGTGGCAAATCGTTTGTTTGTGATCATCAACCCGCATTTGGCAAGCGTGGTGATGAAGCCATTACCCATCAATTGCAGTGATGACATGATTTCAATGATGGAGGCCTTTGCCCAGCAGTGGGAGCAGTTATAAGCTATTTACTTATTCTACTTAGGTACTTATTATTTTTGTAGACTTCAAGTCAATGTTGTGTCGATTCACTCAATAATCTCAGTGTGTCATATTAACTCGTGGTGTTACGCTTGTTGTGTGGCTCTTTGTACTAAGCTCGTAAATCAGACAATTCGTGACGATCAATCTTGATTACGTGAAAGAGATGTTTAAACGCATCTCGAATGGTTGCCCAATGTTGTCCGTCTCACTCTAATTTGTATGGCATTGTGAATGGTGCTCTCTCATCTCGTGTAATGTACGGAACAAGCAATAATTCTGACACTTTCTCTGTGGCCCGCTGTGACCTTTAGTGCAAGGGACAAGGTGTATTTTTCATCTCTAAGGCCATCTTTATTGGTCTGCCATGTAACCCTAGGGCCCTTACTAATAAGCAAAGATTAAGTATAGAATATTATTTTGTGTTTAGTTTCTATCTAATAAAGTTCATTTCAAATTAGAATCGTCATCAGCTCATTTTATGTCCCCACTGCTGGGACACGACCCTTCCCTATGGATGGATAGCGAGAACGGGCCATAAACCATCATGCGGGCCCAGTGCGGATTGGTGGTTGTTAATGACTGCTAATGCAGCCGGGACCAGCGGCTTTACGTGCCTTCCGAAGCACGGAGGAGCTCGAGATGAAAAATTTTTCGTCACCCATCTGATGACCGGCCTTTGCGAAAGTTGCTTAACCTCAGCACTCGCAGAGCGGGCGCGTTAACAGCGCCATCGAGCTCCTAATCGAGCTCCAAATTAGAATATAAAAGACAAAACACGAAATAACTATCAAAAACCTACATGTATACTCTGTTCATTGTACGATGGAAAGTCTTTTAAGTCACTTAACTTATATACCATTAAAGTTAGAATAAGAAACAAAGGAACTTCATTAAGCCTGTAACATTAGTAAAAAACCATTTTATCAATTATATAATATCGATTTATTATTCATATTTTGTTTGTAAAATTCAATATATTGCATTGAATCTCATTAAATCGGGTGTTGCATTCGTTATCTATATAACGTAAAATAAATATTTTTACTTATATAAAATATATATATTCAATAAATGTTAACTTTGTTAATCGTAGTTATGTAATATTTAAAAGATTATGTCTCCGGGCCTATCTTGTTCATTCTCTGCCACAATAGCATCGATATCTTGATTACATGTAAATGCTCATATTATATTAATAGTAATTTTTATATATTGTTATATGATCAAAGTAACCGTTTATTTTCAAGTAAATGTGGACTCGAACCCACGACCTCTCGCTGTATCACCGTTTTGTGAAGTAAATTAAACATATATGTACATATTTATGCGCCATTGTTAGTGCAAATAAACATTCAAAATTCAATTCAAAATTCAAAAATATTTATTCAGTTTAGGCTACAAATAGCTCTTATGAACGTCATTATGCCATCGGTTCGTAAGTCTACTCTGGGCGGGAGATCTTGTACTGAGAAGAAGATACATTTATGTACTTCACCCCATATTTTTAGCAGAGAGAAAATACACAGTCTACATCGCAGAATGGTCGCCGAGAGACTGTTTTTGGTTATCCAACCGATGAAATCTAATGACAGGTAGCTGTCAGATTGACAGAAGGCTGCGGTCCGAAACGCATTAGTGTATAATTTCTAACAAAACTAAATTTATTTAATATATATTATTAAAAAGTCTGATTAGTTGTAACGAAATAAATTATGATATGCAATTAATTCGCGTAAACTTTAGAAAAAATATTGTTTTCTAATGTTTACGCGAACACTACACAGAGGAGGGAACACTACATGAGGGAAACGTCAGGATCAGGATAAAACATTAAAAAGTAATATAAACGCGAGTAGATCCGTAAAAGTTGTTTTATTTCAATGTTTAGAAAACATTTTTTATTTTAAGATTTACTTCGAAATCGTATCAACACCTGTTCTACATACATTGTGGTTCTATAATCATAGTTAAAAGGTGTCAGAAAATTATTTACAAGTACTTACAAGTTACAAATACAAGCTGTACAGCTAACCACAAACACCCAGACCAGATTAAACACCGGGCTTGTTTAAAGATACTTAGAGCCATATCCATACTCGTACAACATATTGTGTCGTATCCATATACCCACGTTTATGGCAAGTTAACCAATTGTGTTAAGCGAACGATTCAATTAGCAAGAGATCAAAGATCCCAGCCGCATCAGGATATCCCCCCTCCTCCCCCCCCCACCCCTTGCGCGGCGTCTATTTCCAGATTTCCTTACTGAGGTTTACGAGCTCGTAAATTGTTCGCCTCACCTGTGTACGCTCACGCTCAAAACATAAATGACTTTAAAGCATATACACCTACATTGGAACACGGTTATTTTTAAATAACTCGGCAAAACTATATATTTATCATTATTATCATTATCATGGCGGAGGAGGAGCTCGATGGCGCAGTGGATAACGCGCCCGGTCTGCGAGTGGTGAGGTTAAGCAACTTTCGCAAAGGCCGGTCATCGGATGGGTGGCCAAAAATGTACCATCTCGAGCTCCTCCGTGCTTCGGAAGGCACGTAAAGCCGTTGGTCCCGGCTGCATTAGCAGTCGTTAACAACCACCGCACCGCACTGGGCCCGCGTGGTGGTTTATGGCCCATTCTCCCTATCCATCCATAGGGAAGGCTCGTGCCCAGCAGTGGGGACATAAAATGAGCCGATGATGATGATCATTATCATTATATATTTATCATTATTATTATTATTTTGCTTCATTTATAAAATACTGTTTATTCTAGTATGTTTTAATAGTTTCACCTCTGATCTTACAGTTTATTAGCTCTCTCCATCCGACTGGTTGTCTAGAAGAAATCGCTTGAAAGCGATAAGACCGTCAAATTGTAATTTTGTAAATTATTTATTTTTTGTTCATGTTTATGTTTTATAGTGTTGCTATAAAAGTATTATCTATCTATCTATCAAAACGCCTTGGTGGCTAAGTGGCTTAGCGCTTGGCCTGATATCTTATGTCTCGATGTCTTGGATTTACATCTCAGATCGGGCAGTATGTTTTGGATTTTTCGGTCCGGAATCTCGATCGGCAGTACCTACAATTAGCCAGCGGCGGCGAACGTGGCCCAGCAATTGTATGACGGAGACGTTTGTCCAGCAGTCCGGATAGTATTTAGACTTATTACCTTTACTCGGTAAATCGTCTGCTTGAAACAATTTGTTTTAATTACATTGCACGACGAATGATTCCACTCCACCTAATGTCCAGACGCAAAGACAACTAGTGCAGCTTGAAATCATCGCAGTATCAGTCACCCTCATCCTGCCGGCTCACAAAATGCTTCTGCACGTCTCGATTGAAGACCCCTTGTCATATAGTAAGGAGAAAAAACGAAAGGATACAGAAATTCGCTCTTTTAAAAAAGTTAAATTATTTCAGCTAAGCATCTACTTACGTAACTTACGTTAACATACGAAGGAGCTCGATGGCGCAGTGGTTAACGCGCACTGTCTGCGAGTGCTGAGGTTAAGCAACTTTCGCAAAGGCCGGTCATCGGATGGGTGACCAAAAAAATTCATCATCTCGAGCTCCTCCGTGCTTCGGAAGGCACGTAAAACCGTGGTCCCGCCGGCTGCATTAGCAGTCGTTAATAACCACCGCACCGCACTGGGCCTGCGTGGTGGTTTATAGCCCGTTCTCCCTATCCATCTAATATAGGGGAGGCTCGTGCCCCAGCAGTGGGGACATAAAAATGAACTGATGATGACGATGATGATGATGATCTACTTACTGACTGACTACTTACTTAGTAACTATTATTATAATTACCAGACTATAAACGATCCGAACGGTCCAGTTGATAAAACGACTGCCTTCTTACAACAATCACCAAAGCCAAGAAGACCAAAAAGTATGAAGGATCTCGAGAGATTTTAATTTGGTCCTCTGCCTTTGTTCTGAAAGAGAAAGACCTCTGCAGACTCCACTAAGATAATATAACAAACGGTATCAACTGACTGTAGTCTTCGGAAGTGTCAACGAGTACGAATATTGATTCCAGGTTTAATGGGTACTCTGTCTGCCCACGCGCATGTTCATTGACAATAAACACTGCCCCCGTTCGAGCCAGCGGTGGGGCCCTACTTGTGGCGGATTTGTTTTATTAATATTTAGGTAATAATAACATTTCAAACCTTGACAGCGGCCCTGCTATATAAAGAGTTTATCGTTTAGTAATCCGGTTGGAATATGAACCAATACCTTGTGTTTTTAAAAGAATGACAAAACAGCTTGTGGATAGCTGTGTTAACTTAATTTTATACCTTTCTATCAGAAATTTTATTATTTCACTTTATTTCGTAAATCGGAAATAATTTGTCAACATTAGCAGTATCATAATCTGGCACCGAAATAAATCACATCACAATATAATATTATAAATGCGAAAGTTTATGTGTAAGTGTGAATATTTGTTGCTTCTTCACGCCACAACGGATGGATGGATTTGGATGAAATTCGGTATACAGATAGTTTATAACCTGGATTAACACATAGAATATTTTTTATTCTGATATTTCCACGGGAACGGGAACCACGCGGGTGGAACTGCGGGCGGCCGCTAGTGTGACATAATTTGTTTGAATGTCAGTTATTATTATTTAGTTTGTTTGTTTTCCAAATAGATAGATAGATAAATATGACGGCGCTTCTACAAACTATCGGAGCTAAATTAATTGATTCGACGTCATTGTGAAGCGACTGACACTGACAGTGACATTGATAGTTCAGTGACAGCTCGCTTGACGGAACTCAGAGCGCTGGCGACGTTACGTGCGAACGTGTCAAAGTGAACAGAATCGGTTTGCATCTGGCGTAGGCGTCACGCGTTCTGTGGAACGTCTTGATTTTTGTGTTCTACCATTTAATAGCTATGCAATTATAATCAGATTTTGCGATAAAGTTATACCTCATTATTTCTAGTGTGTAACACGTAATTAAAACGTCGATTATAGTTTAGTAGTCGCTTATTTCTCCTCGCCCGTTGAACCACGCCACTCTTGAATATACATGGAAGGCAACGACATCTCCAACATTGGCCATGTGCCTATATCAGAAGTGGGATCCGCAGGGCATTCAAGTGAGGAGTATAGCAGCAGTGCGCCCGCATCTAATCTGCTACAAAGTATGGAGACTCTTCTAATGAAATTATTGACTGCTTCTCAACAATCTTCGACAACGCAGTTGATCCAGTTTGATCCTGACAGTGTGGATGCCGATATTGAAGGTTGGTGCAAAGTAACGGAAATTATTGTGAATAGCAAAAAATTGCAAGGGGCTGAATTGTTACTAGTGCTGACCCATGCTTTAAAAGGAAGAGCCGCAACCTGTTTGACTAAGTTGGACATAAGTCAACTAGAATGGCCACGTATTAAAGAAATGCTACTAGCGAAATTCTCAAGACCAATGCTACCTCAAGATTACTTTGATTGTATCTTACGTTTTCAAATTAGTGCAAAAGAGTCAGCGTGTGAAGCAGCCATGCGGCTTTGGGGTATAATTGAGCGCATTCCACGTGTAGAAATGGCAGAAGACATGATAGCAGGTTTTGTAACATCCGTTTTATGCCTTAAAGACAACTTTTTACGCCGCGAACTAAACTCTCATGTAATATCGACGAGGTCACAATTATTTCGGGTTCTGAGCGGCGTTTCTTTGAAAAGGCGAGCAGACGGAACCGAAAACTCAGACTTAGAAATGAAGAGAACGCGGCTCTCCGAACCTAGATTCGCAGGAACGTGTCACCATTGTGGTATACTAGGCCACAAGGCCATAGACTGTCGCAGAAGAAGGCAAGAAATTGCTTCTACACCGAGATTGAATGACAAGCCGCGTGTGACGACATCCGGCGAGAAGATGCAGCCAACAACATGCTACGTCTGCGGGCAGCCGGGACATATGGCGTCATCGTGCGCTGAGCGGAGGAGCAGTAGCACCCCAACGTCGGCGGTGAAAGAAGTGTACCTGTGCGATCAAAGACCAGTACGAAGCGAGTTGCAGACATCATCTGGTGAGATTGTTTCTTTTCTTTTCGACAGTGGGTCAGCCTGCTCGCTTGTTACTGAACCATTTTCGCATAAGTTTCTGGGTACTCCACACAGTAACATAGTCCTACTCAAAGGAATAGGGAAGTCAGAGACTTATTGTAATAAACAAATTTTAAGCAAAGTCACCATCCAACATATTTCTGTACATATTTTATTTCATATTATTCCCGATAGCCTAATTTCGGAGCCTATAATCATTGGAAGGGATCTTTTGGATCAGGGTGTTAATATTAAAATAAATAGTGATGGCATCAAATTATCAAAACGTGAAACCTCCCAACCACATTACGAAGAAGCGCGTAACATAGATTTCTCTTGTATAGATACTGACTTAGAAGGCGATGATAAGAAAGCTCTTATTAACATTTTACAAAAATTTTGTAGTTTTTTTATTGATGGCGTACCGACCCGTCGAGTGACAACCGGCATGCTGCGCATAGATCCTATAGATTCAAACAAAGTAGTTCAAAGAAGGCCTTATAGATTATCTCCTGTCGAAAAAGATATTGTCCGCGAAAAGATTAGGACCTTACTCGAAGCTGGTGTTATTAGAGAGAGCAACTCGCCTTTTGCTAGCCCCATCCTGTTGGTTAAGAAAAAGGATAACACAGACAGGATGTGTGTTGACTATAGGGAGCTCAATGCTAATACGAAGCCGGAACATTACCCATTGCCTATCATTGACGAACAGATTGACAGGTTGAACGGGGCCCACACATTTTCGTCATTAGACATGGCGTCAGGGTATCATCAGATTCCTATAGACCCTGAGGGTGACAGCATCCCACGAACGGCCTTTGTCACACCGGAGGGCCAGTATGAATATTTGACTATGCCCTTTGGTTTGAGAAATGCCGCATCCGTCTATCAACGTTGCATCAACAGGGCCCTTGGTTCCCTTAAGGACGAAGTGGCCCTGGCGTACATGGACGATGTCCTCTGTTTCGCTAGGGACGTCCCCGAGGGCTTGGTCAGACTTGAATTAACACTTAAGGCATTGACTGAAGCTGGTTTTTCCTTAAACATAAAAAAAATGCAAATTTATGAAAAAAGAAGTCGAATACCTTGGCTATGTTATCAGAGCAGGGGAGATCACCCCTAACCCTCGTAAGGTTCAAGCCCTCGCTGATGCTCCTCCACCAAAAACGGCTTCTCACGTACGCCAATTTCTGGGATTAGCATCCTACTTTAGGCGGTTCATTCCCAACTATACTCGGCTTGTAGGACCTTTATATCCGCTCACAAAATTGAAGGGCCCGATCAAATGGACAGACATCCACGATAATATTCACAAACGGATAGTTAAAATTCTGACAACGGAGCCTGTACTTACGATATTCGATCGCGAACTGCCTATAGAACTACACACGGACGCGAGTGCTGACGGCTATGGTGCCATTCTTATTCAAAGAAAGAACGGCATTCCTCACGTTATATCTTATTTCAGCCGCCGAACAGCCGACACAGAATCAAGGTACCATTCGTATGAACTTGAAACTCTGGCGGTTGTTCGGGCAGTAGAAAATTTCAGACACTATTTGTACGGCCAGCACTTCACTGTCTTCACGGACTGTAACTCCTTGAAAGCATCTAAGTCAAAAACTGATCTAACTCCGAGGGTACATCGGTGGTGGGCCTTCCTACAAGCTTTCGACTTCGATATTGTTCACAAACAAGGCAGTAGTATGGAACACGCCGATTACCTATCTCGAAATCCTCTTCCAGACCCAGTACCAAGCAGTTCCAATAGTGGCGAGCCCTTAGCTCAAACGTTAACAAAATCTGTACAATTCGTAGAACTACACCAAGGGTGGTTAGCTGTAGAACAAAAACGAGATGCCTACATTCAAGATCTTATTGCAAAACACCGCCTTAATGAACTCCCCGATTCTATCAGCCACACCTATGATGTTAGGAATGACGTTCTCTACCGGAAGGTAGAACGCAATAAAATTAGTCGTTGGTTACCCATTGTACCTAATTCGCTTGTATGGACATTGATCAATCATATTCACACTGAGATCAAACACCTAGGCGCTGAAAAGACACTTGATAAGCTTTACGAACAATACTGGTTCCCCCAAATGGCTAAACAGGTACGTTTATTCGTTGATGCATGCATCGTATGCAAGACATCGAAGGGTCCCTCCGGAGCTCAACAAGTTCGTTTGCACCCGATACCCAAAGTAGCATCTCCGTGGCACACGATCCACATAGACATAACTGGGAAATTAAGCGGCAAAAGTGATAGGAAAGAGTATGCTTCAGTCATAGTAGATGCCTTTACTAAGTACGTACTCTTGGAACATACCCCGTCGCTTGATGCCGCTTGTGCAATTAAAGCACTAAGAAAAGCAGTATGTCTTTTCGGCGCTCCCAAACGAATAATATCTGATCAGGGAAGATGCTACATTAGCTCAGACTTCAGAGAATTTTGTAGTAGTCATGGCATAGAACTTCACCTTATCGCAACAGGCGCCAGCAGAGCTAACGGTCAAGTAGAAAGAGTAATGCGAACTTTAAAGTGCCTACTTACCATTATTGAGAATGATCCTCATAAGACATGGCAAGATGAACTTCCAGAAGTTCAACTAGCCCTTAACACCACTCGCTGCAGAGTAACGGGATTCACTCCTACGGAACTAATGTTTGGCATACGCGCGCAATCATTAGGTATAGCTGCAATATCCCCTAATAACGATGAACCTAGGTTAGACTTAGAAACAATCAGGAACGAGGCTTCAGAGAGTATTGAAAACGCGGCACAAAAAGAAGTAATTAGGTTTAACAAAGGTAAAGCACGAGTCAAACCTTTCTCTCTAGGAGATTACGTTTTTGTCAAAGGTAGCGAACGCAGCCAAACGAAACTTCAACGGAAGTTTAAAGGGCCTTTCCTTATAATTAACGTTTTAGACAACGATAGGTACGAGCTCAAACATATCGATGGTTCCAATCGCGTACTAAAGTATTCCCACGAGAACTTGCGTGCAGTACCCAGAGGCTTTGAGGGGTGGGTTGATGTTGCCACTGTGTTAAATGATGTCGAGGCCGAGACGGCGACTCATGGTCGGGAGGACGAGGGTGTAGCCTCATCAGATGATGAAAGCGACACGCTTTCAGTAACGAGTTCCCGCACCATGACTGCCAGTTCAATGACTATGACTGCCTCGGAGTCTGAGGAAGTTTAAATGTAAGTCTGTGTACTGCCATCAGAGTGTACATTTGTGTCTTCGTGTGTTCTCTTAACCATGACAATCGGTAGAAAGGACTGACTTAGCGGTCGACGTCCTTGGTCTACATGTTGTGTTGTGTTGTGTGTATTGGTAACGTGAAGGGGCTGGCTCAGTGGAGTCACGTCCGGGCCACGTTGCAATATCATAACGAAGATGAAGGGAGTAGCTCATTGGAGCTTACGTCCGGTCCATCTTTCACTAAGTGTCGAAAACAAGAAATTCGTGACAGTGATTATTTTGTAAGACATCCTAACGCTGGTTGATTAAGTCAGAGATGGACGAGCTCTGTGACTCTCAGATACCTATTTCATTTTTTTCAGGTACTACATTAGAACCGAGGCGAAGTCATTAAGGCGCACAGGGTCGTGCGCATGTCAGTATGGCCGTGACGGCGCTTCTACAAACTATCGGAGCTAAATTAATTGATTCGACGTCATTGTGAAGCGACTGACACTGACAGTGACATTGATAGTTCAGTGACAGCTCGCTTGACGGAACTCAGAGCGCTGGCGACGTTACGTGCGAACGTGTCAAAGTGAACAGAATCGGTTTGCATCTGGCGTAGGCGTCACGCGTTCTGTGGAACGTCTTGATTTTTGTGTTCTACCATTTAATAGCTATGCAATTATAATCAGATTTTGCGATAAAGTTATACCTCATTATTTCTAGTGTGTAACACGTAATTAAAACGTCGATTATAGTTTAGTAGTCGCTTATTTCTCCTCGCCCGTTGAACCACGCCACTCTTGAATATACATGGAAGGCAACGACATCTCCAACATTGGCCATGTGCCTATAAATACTTTATTGCTCACACAAATAAAAACAAAAAACAAGTACACATAATCTTAAAGCTAGCATGGGCAAAGGCAAATAGGTTTTCTGTCTTTAAACAGGCTTTCTTACACAACCTCTTTCACTTGAAGATTCAGCCGTGAGAAATTCCTATACTTCTTATGTATTTATTTATTTATTTATGGACCATCGACAGAGTTATATGAAAAAATTCAAACTATTAATACAAAGTTATTAGATACATATAACACTATATATGTATGTGTATATGTGTAAGTATGTCAGACGGAAATGGTTTATAATCCACGAGCTGTAGTCGGTCGTCTAATTGCAACCGATCCCACGCGTGCGCAACACTCGTCAATAATTTATGTCGGAGTCCACATTGGCAAATTATGGAATCAAAGACAGCGATCTTATCTGAATGACTCACATTGTTTCGTATTAAGACAGCAAAACAAACTCAGAATAAACATGCACACACTTTAAATAGTTATTTGTTATACAAGAGTGCAAAGTTGCTTTTTAACCGCGTGCTCAATTTTGATGACCGAGCAAGCGAAGGATTCTAAAATTAGAATTCTGAGCGTTAGCGAGGGAATCAAAAGAGCACAAGGTGAAAAATCTTTGCACTCGAGTGCAACACGTAACTTTTCATCCCACCTCAGCGAGGAAATTTATTTATTTATTTATTTATTTATTTACTTAGGTACATTAACAGGTCACATCCAAAATTACATAAAACAATTAATATAAAAAATATTGAGCTGGGATGCAACCCCAAACAATGTACACAGTTTGTCCAAATTCGACATTTAAATAATAATTAAAGAAAAAAAACATTACATTAAATTTAAAATATACGTAACATTATATCACATGGAAAAAAAAAAAAATCAGATACTATTGAAATGACTAAATGCAAAAAAAAAACATTTACAATTACAAGATACTTTTATTTCAGTTTAGGTATTAACTACTACATTACGATAGGTAAGTATTACAAAATACTCTTTAAATTATAACAAATAATACTTAGGTATAATTAAGAAAAATTTAAAGTATCGTTGCTACAGTTACTTAAGTCGAGTGTAATATTTTTGTTAGGTACTGTAATGTTGGTGTTAGTGACTTGTGTACTGATAAATTCGGCACCATTGAGGTAGAAGTAAATAGGTTTAATAATGTTTTGAATTCACAAACTTAGTGCACACGATGTTCTAAATTTAATTTACTTTATCCTCTAGCGGATAAAAACAGCTTTTGCACTCAGATATCGAAGAGCAAAAATACTCTTTCCGAGATGGGGGGATGAAAAATATATTATGTAACTTTTAATTGGATATTTCACTTACAAAATTTATGGTGATGATTCAATTTCATGTTCCTTTTAAACGGCTTTATAAGACAGGTAACTCGTTGTTGAGTTAACCTGTAATATTTTTTTATAATAAACTTCCACGAAATGTTGTAAAAATGCCATTATATAAATATCTAGCGACCCGCCCCGGCTTCGCACGGATGTACTTTTATTTTTAAACATTTCTTTTTTTTTAAATATAGCCTATGTTACTCGATTTTTTTTAATGTAGCATTCTAATGGTGAAAGAAGTTTTTAATTCGGTCCAGTAGTTTTTGAGTTTATTCGTTGCAAACACCATACATACATTCAAAAATACAAAGTTTTCCTCTTTATAATATTAGTATAGAAGTGTAAATGTCAAAACAAACCGTTAATGATAAATATAGACACGTGGTAGCGTGTCAAGCCAAGTTCAAGCTAACAGAACGTGCGAGCAGCACCGTGTGTAATATTACAGGAACCATTTGGAGCTACTTTTGACCCCCTCATAACTCAAAAACTATTTCACATAAACATGTCAAATTGGCTCATATATTGAGACTTGTCAGACACATACTCGTATGTGCTCCAAATTTCATAAACATACCTCAAACGGTTATTTAAATATTAACGTCCAAAAATCGACATTTTTATCACTGACTGACTGACTGACTGACTGATCTATGGATAGATCAAATCTTTAACCCAGTTTCGGATGACCTAGAAAGTTCAAATTTGGCATCCAGATTGGTAGTTGGGCGAGTACAAAGGAATAAATCAGAAACTAGTAAATTGTTATCATTTTATTATATTTTTCAATTAATAGATTCTATTAGGAACACTTACTTAAAAATGATTGTAATGTAAGAATCAGCAACAAAATTGATGACAATCGATCTTTATGTGGATTTTAAGGTCTTCACGTATAACGAGTTAAATACCATCCTTAATTTATTTTAATCACACATCAGTTTTAGTACTTATAACCACTTATAACTAAGAGTATAGACGACTTTCGTATTTATTACGTTATTATTAACTGGGATTTAGTATTAATTATTATTTCAAAAATTAGTGCACATATATAGTGTAAGATCATTACTTATAAATAATTAAATAATACCGTGGAGCGGGGTGGTGAGCGGTGCGATAATGTTATTATGAATAAGTACCTACTAATAATTTCTGTACAAAAAGTAATGACATCCCATCAAAAACATAAATGTAAAATGAGAGCCAAGTTCATTATTATGATGCCTTGGTTGTTGACTTCAACGACAAAAAAAGTGAGATCTAAATGGGTGCTAAGTTATTGAACTTGTATAATTCGTATATGAAAACTAGCCAAGATAGACCTTAGGCTTCAATATATTATCCTAAGTAATAAAAAGGATTGATATTTTGAATTGAATGATATTTTAAATTGTTATAAAATATTTTATGTTGTTATAAATAAATTTCAGGACTGACCATTGAACTTGGCACCCATTTAGATCTCACTTCTTTTGTCGTTGAAGTCAACAACCAAGGCTTATATCATAATATTGAACTTGGCTCTCATTTCACATTTATGTTTTTGATGGGATTTATTTTTAAGATTTAAAATATGTGCTCGTGTATCTTATATTGTTACACAACATCGGAACAAGAAATAGCCCTTGCCAAATTTTTACTCTGTGATAAAAGGTATCCATCGTAGGGCTTAAAATTAATTTGAATAAAATATTGTTATTTGTGTATTTAACTTTATTTCGTCACAATTGATGTGTAGGTACCATAAATCCTTATCAACGAATATCACTATTCAATGAAAATATTTTTTTTCGCTAAACCTTTAACTTACATGCCATTACATGCCTGTAATAGAACCCAAGTAGTTCGCGACGTAATTCTGGACGACACGCTCCAAAAACCTGTACCGCAACGATGCGCGCCGGGAGCCATGGATATGTTATGGACGAAGTGATTAATAGGGCATTATGAAAAATGCCCGCGCAATTTGAATAATGCCCAATATGAGAGGGCAGTGTGATTACAACTATTGAAATAATCAAATTGTCCGGGCATTTTATCACCTATGGGGCAGAGTAATTAAAACCAGGTTTTGGCCAGGTTTTGGTCAAGCCGAACGGAGAGCACGGGGTGCAGCCCCCCCACTAGAGGGGCTCGAGGGGCGCAGCCTCCCGTCACAGAACAGAAAGGTGAGGGTTGGTTAGCTTTAGAGCGGTTAGGTTAGGTTTGATTAGTGACCAAAACAAAGCGCGAGCAGAGCGAGCGAAGAAAGCGTGCCGCGGCAGGGGCCGGCGGAGCACCAGAAACAAACTTTTGAAGATTATAATTGTATATATATGATGTATTTTGGTCAAATTAATTATTTGTAAAACGTACCTTTTGTTTTCTGATAAAATAAAACAAAATGATGATTTATAAAATAACAGCTTGCCATTTGAATGTTTATTTTTGTTGCATTGTTAAAGCAATGATAGATTTCGAAATGAAACGTTGACAATTGCTTGTGAAATGAAAATTGGCTAATGAATTGTATGGTTAACATTATAGAACCCCTTGTTCTCCTAGCCACACCCCGTGCAATGAAAAATACACAGGGTCTTATTAGATTGCCCGAAAACCACATGGCAAAATTCATAATGTCTAGTCAATGTGATAAATATGGAAGTTCAAATATAATTATTTACTTTGCCCAAAGTAGCTTGTCATTATTCATAACGCCCCCGGGCATTATGATAAATGCCCCAATGTATTACTTGGTCCATTACAGATATACATACTATATACTATACTATACTATATACCTACTTCGTGGACTACACGCCTGGATACTAATGTAAAAGGAGTGCTCCCAAAAAGAATATCAAGTAATTCAGGTATAGGAAAGGAATAAGTTCTTATATACCTACGTGGCTACGTACCTACAGTGAATACTCACATAACGAAGACAAATATTTTTGGTGCTGTTTATTATCATTATAAAAGCATTGGAAAGAAACATTAACCATAAACCATTACTTAATTTATTATTTTATTACTTTTAGTCAAGAGTCTTTTGGTAGCCGCTTCGTTGACCAATATTTCGAAATATTACCAGCTTTAATTTAACTCATTACATTCATTGTCTCTGTAAGAAGATAAAAAATGAAATTGTAAGAAATGTAAGAATGAATTTCAGGAATTTCTAATGCTGAGAGAAAAACACATCCCTACATTTTTTTTAAATTCACGGCCGTGCGAACACTTTTAAAAAAGGAATCACTGAAAGAGCATGGCGCGCTTCTCAAATCGAATTTCGAACGGATTAGGGTGATGCAGAGTTGGCGAGGCGAGCAGGCCAGCCTCGTTAGTCAATGTACACACCCGTAATGTGCTGTGTGCACACGCCTTTAGATTGTACATGATTATGATTAGGCTGAATACGTTTGCGTTCCTTTGTCTTCGTCAATTCTGTAATGATATGGACCAATATGATAATCATCTGTTGCGAAAGAAAGATAGATCATTAAATACAAATTAATAAATAGGGGACTTCTTGGCGGGAAGTGAAGAGTCATGTATGCAGTTTTGTTTTATTTTCAAAAATTTGTGTTATATTAAATATTAATGTGAAATAATGGTGAATTATTAACCGTTTTTTGTTCGTGAACGTGCATAAGTGTTGGCAAATACAACTAAAAGTGCAACGTCACTTTTCAAATTCTCTCAAGAGTCCGCGTGAGGTCTTATTAAAACCATCTTACACACATCTGACATCTTACTTACACTCACATCTCTACTGAGATACTCAAGGGGTTGGTGGTATATCGTTTCTCACTTCCCGTTACTAGCATTCATCGTATCGTATCGCATCGTATATAATAACAAAAGAAATATTATCTGTTTATGATAACTTGTAAGAAAATTACTTAGACACTGGCTAAATGTGCTAACCGCACGAAGCTATCAACTAAAAGAAAAATAGTAGGGTAAATAAGTAGTTGGTTATATGTAATTGTAGCTGCAAAGAGCATTGGTAGGTTGGATTTTCGAAGAATCGTTACTACGGGTAATTAAAGTTTTTTTCTTTTAGTTGATGGCTTCGTCCGATTAGCACATTTAGCCTGTGTCAAAGTAATTTTTCTTACGTAATACCTATTGCACAAAAGATCCCGATGGGTCGAAGTGCTACTGCAAGAGGGAAACCTCAGCAGGCCCCACTAAGATACGTAATACCTACATAAATAATATTTCCTTCCTGTATGATGATGATGATGAATGATAGCAGAAAATGAGAAGTGAGAAAGATATACCCCCCAACCCTTCGAGTATTTCAGTAAAGATGTGGGGCTTTACTAGGTCCTCGGGCTGTCTTCTTGAGAGAACTTGAAAAGTGACGTTGCACTGTTTTGTTTCATTTAGCAACACTCATGTACACTCACGAACACATAACGGTTAATAATCCACCATTATTTCACATTAATATTCGACATAACACAAATTTTAGAAAATAAGACAAAACCGCAGACATGACTCTTCACTTTCCCGCCAAGAAGTCGTATTTAAAGTTTCGTAGTACGAGTAGTATGGTAAAGGCTCGTTCAATGGAGCAATCGATCCACTCAAAGCAATGAAAATCGATCAGGTGGCATTCGAATTCACATTGGTGACCTTATAAGGTACGTACCTAATTAGTGACTATCTACTAAATTGTTCGATGTACTCAACCGTATACATCATATTATATCAGTTTATAACTAGAAAGTAAAAAACACGCCATTGAGTTAATGCAATTTGCATGTTCTCTCCGTGCAATAAACAGCGTCAAAAAAGCAATTTTCTAATTACAGACCTCCAAGAAAATGGAAACCAGGATATGAGTGAAATGATATTTGCTCTGTCTGCTGCGCTGCCGTGAGTCACAAGCGGCAACGGTTTCCAATCGCCAATAAAGTTAGGCATATATTATTCGCAATTTCTATATATTATTATTCTATATTATTTCTATATATATTATTTGCAAATTAATTAACAATTTCAAAATAGTATTTATAAGTAACTTTTCAGAATAAACAATTAAATGATTATTAAGTCTACGTAATTTAGGGCGTATTTCTATTGTAACGTCAGTAATATTGAAAAATACTTTCTTTGTCATAGAAAGACACTTTCCGTCACAAAACAGAGCAACTTTGATCTCCGTGTTGCGGCAACAAGCAACTCTCAACTAGCTGTTTCTATATAATCTAAAGAAACTGCGCAGAATTTGCAACTTTAACCTTAAGTTATTTATACACCGTTGGCCTGAATAACCCGAAAGATTTAACTTAACGATTCTACAGCCTAATTAGAGTATATAAAGTTATGTAACACATAGTCCTAAACCCCATAATAAAGGAGATATTCATTATTTAAAACAAATAATAATAAAAAAATATCAAGTATAACACACCCTAAGGTATGACGTAGACACCTACTACTTTCACGCAGACGCACTTACCTAGGTGCATCGGTGTCAACCAGTTTTACCTAAGTAAGTTTGGTACCTGTCGACAAAAAGGTTTTACTACCAAAAATAATTATTTTTCATTGTGGATAAAAAGATGTAACATGCAACTGATATACAGAGTAGGTAATAATTATAACTTTATCTTTCTTATTACACTTTAATAACAAGTAGTTATTCTCTTATCAGTAAGACTGATAAGACTAGATTAATTCCGCTCTCAATCAGCAAAGTGCAACCTATTTGCCTTCACTGACAACTAGCTGATTCATAGTTTGAAAGTTGAACATGATTGATACATGTGACATATTTCAAACAAACTGATTTCAAATTATTACTGATTGTCACGTAAGAATTACACTGTTATAATTTAATAAATAATATTCGTTATGCCGTCTTATCCGTCGGAACATTTAGCGGAAATACATTATGTGTACGGATTCGTGAAGTGTCATGCTCGCTCCCTGTTTCTCAACTTGAGATTAATATGATTCGCTTACTCTCTGAAGTAAAGGCTTGACCATAAAGAAACACGCTATTACTATGATTTAATTTGTATTGAAAAAGTGGGTCAATTAAAACACACATTTCGACCCATGTTAATATAACGTTATTTACTCGTACTGTCGTTAAGAATACGTGGTTTAAATCTTTCGGGTTATTCAGGCCAACGGTGTATATTTATTTCCAGAAAGACATCAGACATCTATAGCTAAGGTCAATAAATCAAAATATGCTACAAAAAACCTTCATAAGAATTAATCACCGGCTCATTTTTATGTCCCCACTGCTGGGGCACGAGCTTTCCCTATGCATGGATTGGGAGAAAGGGCCATAAAGCACGGGCCCAGTGCAGTGCATTAACGACTGCTATTGCAGCCGTGACCAACGGCTTTCCGAAACATGGAGGCATGGAGGCTCTGATTTCAAGGAGCTCAATATGAAAAATGTTCGGTCACCCATCCGATGACCGGCCTTTGCGAAAGTTGCTTAACCTTAGCAATCGCAGACCGGGTGCGTTAACCACTGCGCCATCGAGCTCCTCTCACAATAATTATGACTGATAGAAAAGAAAAAAAAACGAGCAAGCCTTAAAGTAGTCTCATATAATGTGTAACATTTGACATTACCTTAGTAATAAGCAATTTTAACATTATATTCTGAAAAAAATGGGTCAGGTATTACATCATTTTATAACTATAAAATAAATGCAGTAAATACTCATTAGAAGACATTTGACATATCAAAATGACCTTTGATAGTCAAATGACACAATATATCACATGAAATAATAATATGTCATGTTCATAATATCGATTTTAAATTTACAAAATGGCGCGCGCTTGCGCGCTTCCCCGACTTCCTGTTACACTGTTACACATACTTCCGTCCCAATTCACAAAATCACTCCCACGAATTGCTTATATAGAAAGCGAGCGTACAGATATTAAATATCAATATGTTAATTTGCTCCACACCGCTGCCTCCAGTGACTTGCCGGCGACCACCAAACGTGTATTTAATTTGTGCGCGCCGCTTTGATGTCCGGAGGTTGCATATTAAATTCTCTTAGTCGACGGCGCCCTATCAAAGCGAATTATAATACTGATGCGATTTCGCTAAATATTCACATTTTCATTCATCGTCATCATTATTTTATTTTTTAAATTTACATTTTTCATTTTTATTTTAACGAAAACACACTGGCGATGCAAGGAACCTAATGTTTTAACGACGGTGTATTACAAGGGCGTTGCTTAATTCACTTTGAAATATTTGTTAGCAAAGTTTTACAAAAGGAGGCATTTTGAAGATTTTCGTCATCATTTTCGATTTACCTACCAACATAGATTATGACTAGATCTCCTTATGTGCTATCGTAAATCGAAAAGGCCTAAGCAGCCCTAACAGTCCCAGCTGTGGGATGTTTTTAGAAACGTACTTTCAGCTTCTACTGACAATGAAGACGATGATGATGTACAAAAAATGCTAAAATCATTTTCTCCTGCCTGCGCTTAGTATTTAATCTTACAAAAATCAGTGTAAACTCACTTACTCTCTAAAAGTAACTATAATTTTGTTCAGTTTGTGTGATAATCGTTTAATGATGTAGCAATAAAAAACGATTACATAAGTAGTAAGTTACATAACTATTAAGTAAGTAGTATTATTATAAAACGATAAAAAATTGTCGCAAAACTGATCGATAAATTAGCACTTACTGAAAATTTTAAGCTTTAAAGCTGTATAATGGCAGCATAAACGTTCGGAGGTGTTAACTCGATATTATTACCATCAGCCACTTTCCAAACCACAGTATAGGTGGAAGCAGGTAGGGCGGATTCTGGTGAGCTGATGTTCTAGAACAAACTGCAGGAATCCTACAAAGTAGCTTTCTCTGTTTGCTTTTGAATAGAAGGTGATCAATATGGTGTTTTTAATGTTAGAAAGATGGTGAACGTTATGTCGTAGCGTACGTGGAACACCAAAAGGGATAAAGAATACGTTGATCCAACTTTTGTAACCAATCTTTCTTTTTGATGTTCAACATCTTTCCGCTCGCCTTCTATATATACAACTTGTGGGAGTGATTTCGTAGAAAAGGGACGGGAGTACCGTAACAGTGTGATCCGTAACAGCCATCAGTGATCGACACTTTAAGCTCAATGTCCGTTGTAGGTAGTAATATTTGTGGGAGTGATTTCGTAGAAACGTAGTCGTAACAGTGTGATACTGCCGCACAATTTATGAACGCATTAAGTACTGTGTTTGTGATTATGATATTTGAGGTGTTGAAATTACGATGTATTTTCTCGAAACACATGGTCACATGTTTTTTACTGAGTTTATAAATTGCGCGGCAGATAGGATGTATCAGTGTAACATGTCTTCTAATGAATATTTACTGTATTCTCTTTATGATTTGAAAAAAATTCGGAGTCGGAAGCGCGCATTTAAATTCGATAATAAAAAAAGATATATTATTATTTTAAGTGACATATTGTGTCATCATTTTGATTTGTCAAATGTCTTCTAATGAGTATTTACTGCATTCTCTTTACGATTTGTAAAAAAATATACGTCACTGTTAATTTCTATTATCTATTTTATATTGTAATATAGATTAATAAATATAAATTTACTGATGATATGTCTCAATAAAGTGCAGATCATTGATAAAAAATCCAAGTATGTCAAATGTTACACATCATATGCGACTACTGTAAGGTTCGTTTTTTTTACAATGATCAACACAAACGTTAAATATAGCAAAACTCTTGTTTTAGGGCAGCTCTCCTAACTGTGCGCAATAAAGTAGGTAAAAACATTTCTTACTATCCGAACCCTGAGAATCTGGTAGGGATCGGGGATACGCTTGCATGATGACATTCCCTCTAGAAACCCTCTGACGGTGTTTCGATCACACAGCTTGCGAAACACTTAAGGCGAAGGGTAAGGCACACTAGCGCCGCTAAAGGATGTTATTTGATAACTGCTAAACTGGATTTTTTTTAAACATTGCGGACCTTCCGAAACTAGACAAACATCTATTATTTAATAATTGTGCACTACTTTTAGGTTTGTTTTTGTATTCATTCGCTAACACCAACAGTGGCCATTGTTTATGAATAAATGCGATAGCCCGTTTTGTGAATAAACCACGCAACAAAAAGTAGTGCACAATTATTAAATAAATACTATGGATGCTTTCCTGTTGTCGGACGGTACGCAATGTTTAAAAAAGATCCGGTCCGTTAGTAATTATCAAATTATTAATTGGTGGCGCTAGTGTGCCCTTCGCCTTGAAGTTTTTTGCCACCCCCCTAAAAGTCCGGTAACGCTGTAAAGGCCGTTAATGGCTAACAGCATACTCTGTATAAAATTACTGCTTTCCCTGCACTGTGGTCAAGTTTGCATTAAGGATTCCGTAGAGGTGGCTCAAATTATCTCGGCGGAGCACGCGCGGCCTGTTAAGAGGGCGTATAAACCTAGAAAAAAAACAGATTCCACCCGCGCCCCTTTCACGCCCCGCTTTCGTCCGTGCGTACGGCGTGGCGGCCAACGCAACAGATTGGCAGGTCGCTCCCTCGTGTGTACTCGTGTTTAGTGCGATCGCGCACAGTATACCTAAAATAATCAGATAAAAACCGGCTAAGTGCGAGTTGGATCACCTAGCTGTACTTCGAAACACTAAAATACTCTTTGCTGGTAAATAATACGCAAAGGTAAGTAATGATATCATATATTTTTATTATATATTGCTACTTTAAATATTTAATATTGTTTTATTTTATAAAGGCGTAGGTGCCATGAAATCTTTAAGCATTTTTGTATTATGTAGATTATTTTTTGTATCATGTAGATTATATTATCCCTTCAGTCGCACTTTGCTATCGACAGAAGTAAGTAACTGCAACAGTCAGCGGTTGCTGTCGACACGTTAAAGGTCAAAGGCCTACCATCCGACGCTACAGTTACCTCTATTGATACCAAAGTGCTGCTCGTGTGTAAGTGCTCTTACTGTTATATCTCTTCTTCAAAGAGTGTCGACAATGTAAAAAAAAGAAGTCTAATTTTATTACAAAAATATCGCTTTATTTACATAGATTCATAGGTTTACATTTTTTTTCAGAATTCGTTCCCTGGCTTGTACCTGTACTGCAAAGAACAGACAGAAAGAAGGTAAGTTAAAACATTTTTGCATTAAATTATGTATTTAAGGTCTGTTCATTCTAACTTGTCTTAAAATGTAACAATCTTTATAGAACTTACTATTGAAATTTAATGAAAAATTTTATTGTTTTTTTAATGGTAAAAAAAAACTAAAATATTGTTTACACTTAAGATAAACAGATTTTCTGTAATCAAAGTCAAAGTCAAAGTATCAAATATTTTGTATTCAAATAAACTTTAGAAAAGTACTTTTGAATCGTCCAAACATTTTTTTTACCTACTACCCATTCAGGACGTCTATTTTTTAGTTGTGGAGAAGAATGGGCGCAAGAAACTCCACAGTTTTAATATAAGTAACGACATTTACAAAATTATATGCCGTTATCAAGTTATACAAGTTTAAAATTACTTAACAATATTTTAAATTAGAAATACCTGTTGGGGTGATTGAAGCATTTTTAACCCATGCTGTTTTGTCTTGAATGTAATCAGACACTTTATAATAAGCTTTTTTACAAAGCTTTTCTTTAATGACGATTTTAAATTAAATCATAAGACAAAAGAGGAATTCTCTTGCAAAATGTTTGGTAATATTTTAAATAAATGTGTAATTAATTCTAAGAAAAGTCCGTCTCAACCTACAATTATTAAAAATGTTCAGTCAATCAGTATGGTTCACCAGAACATTCAAGGAATGATGGGCAAAGATCCAGAGATTGCATTGTTCATGAACGATAATAAAGTTGATATTCTGTGTATTACTGAACACTGGCTTAAAGATCATCAGTTCATGTTCAATTTTAATAATCATTTGGTAGGTAGTTCGTTCAGTCGAGTAAATTCAATTCATGGTGGCTCCTTAATTATAGTCGATAAGAAGTTAAAATTAAAGGAAAGAAAAGACATAATGAGCCTCTCGGTTGAGCAAACAATAGAAATAGCTTGTGTGGAGCTGGAGCGACTTGTTGTATTAAGTGTATACAGGCCTCCGTCAGCATTGTATGATTATTTTGAAAAGTAATGGATGAAGCATTATATAAAATCCGCAATGTAGGTAAAAAGATAGTTGTTTGCGGTGATTTTAATATTAATTTGTTAGAAAAGTCTACAGGTTCTATCAAAATTAAAAATTTATTTCAATCATATAATTTGAATAATTTATTTTTGGAGCCGACTAGAATAACTGCCACTTCGGCCACTTGTATCGATAATATATACACTGATCTAACATCTGATGAATATATCCTCTGTCTAAACTCATTATTAATAAACTAGACTCTGATCATTGTGGCCAAATGGTCAGCCTTCCACATCAGTGTCAGCAAGTGAAGAAACAGATTATCACTGTTGTACCAAAAACTGCAGGTCGTCTGGAACGCTTCAAAACAATCTCTATGATAATATATGTTATGTAGAATATAATGATAACCCACATAAATTTTATAATGATTTCTTTTATAAATATTGTTTAGAATTTAATAAAACTTTTAGATGGTCTCGGTTAGTGGTACTGTTACTTTTAGTGAATGGGTTACAATTGGTATCCACAAAAGTAGAAAGCGACTTTATGAGCTATATGATGAACGCAACTATAACACCAGTGAAGATTTCAAATTGTATGTCAAAAAATATTCTAAGTTATTTAAAACAGTATGTCGATTAGCAAAGGCAAAATTCCTGAGTTCAAAGATTAAGCTAAGTGATAACAAAATAAAAATGACATGGAATATTATAAATAGTGAAACTGGAAATGTCAAAAGTCGTAACAATGAGTACAAATTGAGCTTCGAAAATCAAATCTTAACTTCTGATGCTGATGTTGCTGCGGCATTTGAGAAGTTTTTTACTGATATTCCAGTTTCAACTACAAAGACTTTGGACTCGTCCCCCACTGTAGCTGAAGCGGTTCTAAAGGAAAATGTCAAACCTAGTGAAAACCATTTTAGTTTTCAAAAAATTGATTTTAGAGATATAATTAAAACTTTTAACACTGTTAATAAAAAAAAGACTGCTGATTTGTGGGGTAATTCCGTTGACGTCACTAAATCCGTTATTGAGACAATAGCTTCAGTTTTAGCTTGCATATTTAACGAATGTATTGACTGTGGTGTTTTTCCTGACCTAATGAAGCACAGTAAAGTAATTCCATTATACAAATCAGGTAGCACATCTGACCCCACTAACTTTAGACCAATTTCTGTGCTACCCACATTTAGTAAAATATTTGAAAAGATAATTCTGGACCAAATTCAAGTTCATTTTTATAGAAATAAGCTTTTACATTCATTTTTCAGGTATCGCGAGGCATTTCATCTGCGAGCTCTTCGAGATCTACGAGATCTTCGAGCTGGATTGTACAGTCAGCAACGACAGACTTTTCATGTGTTAACATATAAAAAAATCAATATTATGTTTACATTCTATGGTTTTTATAAAAATAAATATACGAATAGCTTTAAATTAAACAACTGTAACGAACTAACAGAGTTGATGAGAGATTTTTGCGTACGAGTTTGACCGGATAGCATTCATCGGCTTGTGAGATATTACGACATTTACGAGCTGCAGCAGTTCTGAAATACAAAATAATTGTAAATCACAAGTTTGTACGGTAATATACGAAGTATGATACAATACTTCCAGAATAGCTAATTCAACTTAATTATGTATGTACTGTGAAAAAAAATTACTATACATACTGCCACCAATACGAGTGGTCAAAAGCATCGTTCGTTTTGCATATACTATACCCGGTACCCGCGTCGCCGTCATTGCTTCAGCGCTTCTAATACATTGTATAGTGAGCTCTAAAGTTAATGCGTAAGGGTCGATATTTCAAGGTGAGACTACTCATCACCAATGAAAAGAAATAATAACAATATTATGATAATAATATCTTATTTTAACGAAATATTTTCTCGGCGCCCTGAGCACAGAAACACAGTCCTCTCGTCTCAACAGAGTGATCGCGACTAATCGATGAAACAAAACATGCCTGTTACCTCGGGTCAGGTGCGACAGACTGGAGCGTTCTGCACGGAATAAGAATGTCGTAAGCGCCGAATTAGTTTTAGTTTATTTACTCGTAAAATATACATTTATTTTTCAAATCGCTAATACAGTCGGTCGGTAATATAATTTGATATTATGTGTTAAAATATTGGCTCAGTAATATGCGTCAAATTGAAAATAAATTGATTCTAGTTGAAAAGTAGACGTAAGTTTGTGATTTTATTTTATCGATAAAATTTTAATATATTATGTTTTCGCTTAAGCCAGTCCCTTTCAAGTATGCTGTAGTATCTATGATATTTTTTTCGGGTAAATCGTGGTTTATCTTCTAGTGTTAAAATCAAATCTACGATTGGTGATTTACCTTTATACCCCCTCTTAAGCGCCGCTCCGAGCTAATGGCGCGATAAAACGCTCCTCTACACGCTCGCTCGCCAGATATCAAATGGCATTTACAATAATTTTATAGTCGATATGATTTTGTTTTAATCGAACGAGTGTTGAAGGCCGTTATGTTTATGTGTGCTTGAAATGCCGGAATTTAATATAATTTGTTGTTGACACTTTTCCTTTATATTCATATCCGGTTTGTGATATATGCGGTGTCCAGTGCCTATTAAAACCTATTTTTATCTATCAGTAGGTTTTTGAAATTCGAATCTAAGTCTCAAAACTTTTTTGAAATTCGAATAAAAGTTTAAAGACAACGACAAAGGAGTTTTTGGCTAAAATAGGTTTGATCACGGCATAAAATAAGGAGAGTGATCACGGTCGGTGCTTAGACCATACGAGTATAACCATGGTCTAACTAAGCGGTCGGTGTGATAATAGAATAACAATAGTAAAAAGTCTCAGACTAAGATTGTGTGTGCGTGTTTTACTCATCTATTCGATCCTATCACTTCAGCTACAACCAAAATGTGCAAGGCAATATGGCAACTCATATTGTTTGTTTCCAGGAGGCGCTGCTTCGATATGCCATACAAATTCTAGTTCCCGTTACAAGATCTAATGAAATCTAAATTATTACTCTTATTAAGCTTTCGCCTTTTTGTGCTTCTGCAGCACACATGTATAAAATTTCTATTTGTTATTAATATTGTTATTTTTAATAGATTTTTTTTGTTATGTGTGTGATGTATTAGTTACAAATAAAGTGTTTCTATACTATTCTATTCTATTCTATTCTATTCTACTCACCCCGATGGTGATTAATACTCGCCCAGATCCGATCGGACCCTCGGAGAATCTAGTAGGAAACAGGTACAGGTGCGTAATGCCTTTCCCTCGAGAAAACCTCTGACGCACCCTGATTGAGGAACCCTTTAAGTTTCTCATCATCATCATCATCATCAGCTCATTTTATGTCCCCACTGCAGGGGCACGAACCTTCCCTATGGATGGATAGGGAGAACGGGCCATAAACCACCACGCGAGCCCAGTGCGGTGCGGTGGTTGTTAACGACTGCTAATGCAGCCGGGACCAACGGCTTGACGTGCCTTCATAAGCACGGAGTTAAGTTTCTCGCCGCCCCCAAAAAGTCCGGTGACGCTGAGAATGCCGCCGAGGCAATCGGCAAACTCTCCAAACCCAATTCGAAAGATATAACATCATCATCATCATCATCATCATCATCATCATCATCATCATCATCATCAGCCTACACACGTCTACTGCTGGACATAGGCCTCTCCAAGTGCACGCCACCGAGCACGATCCGCGGCTACTCTCATCCAGCTCTTAAAATCTTAAGATAGACATTGACCGAATTGTTCTACCCATATAACGTTGTTCCTTACTGAGAACTAGATAAATAAATAAAGGAAATGCACTTTTGTAAATAGTACATCGCCGAGGTCGGTCGTGGCGTGTTTACTCTCATGTTATATTTATTTATTGGATAATCTGCGGGAGGTGGAGTAACCAATACATGCCTTATTACCGGAATGTGGTGATGGTGGTCGGAGGAGCGGATCTACGATACAGTTCAATGAGCCACTTTTAAACTAAGTCCATTCTTCATTTATCAAACAAAGCAACAATTTGGAAGCGTAATTTTTAAAGAATGTATCGACATATGGATGAACATATGGATCTTTATTTACTTGAAATAAGGGGTTGTTGTTATGTGTGTTCACACTTCTATTTGTGAAGTAAATTTTTCATATTTTAATTTGGACCTTTGACGAACTTACACATATTTTAAATGCATATGACAAACTTACTTTGTGGCAAATGTACAATAATAAAAAAAAACTTAGGTTTTGCTAGTATTTTATTTTGTAAAATAAATACTTTCCGTCATCACTGATCAGTCAGTGATCTTTATTACAAGTTTAAGGCTCGGAAATTGAATATCTTTTAATGTTTTTACGACATGATAATAGGTAATCCCTAAACCATGTCAGTTGATAGCTTTACTATGGTAACTAGGTACGTCAAACCGGAATTTAAAATCAATCTAGACTTAGACACAAAAATAAAAATATTTTCAATAGGTTGTGGTCTCTATAGTTTTTACAGCGTAACCAAACCGAGGTTCTCGAGAGAGGATGGCATCCCGCAAGCGAGTCTCGTCCCCTTCATTCTCCGAGGTGTCGAACCGGTTCCGAAAGCGGAATACCTGAAGCCACCTCTAAAGCCGGGGGCACCTTTGCTCGACTTGACAGTGTCGTGGCGGTTGTTCAATTACTTGGAATAAGTTGTTTTGTTGTGCTGATAATGTTTCCGCCCCTCGTCCCACTGTGGACGCACCAGAGAAGTGCACTCAACGGCTGCAGCCAACAGCAGCATGTTTTATTCATCCCAACTGTGGAGAGCGCGCTGGGTGAGCCGTGCTGGTTAAACCGGGAAATGGACATCGGTTCAAATAACTATCACAAATGGTACCTACTTTTTAGGGTTTCGTACCCAAAGGATAAAACGGGACCCTATTACTAAGACTCCGCCGTCCGTCCGTCCGTCCGTCCGTCCGTCCGTCCGTCCGTCCGTCTGTCCGTCCGTCCGTCCGTCCGTCCGTCCGTCCGTCCGTCCGTCCGTCTGTCTGTCTGTCTGTCTGTCTGTCTGTCTGTCTGTCTGTCTGTCTGTCTGTCTGTCTGTCTGTCTGTCTGTCTGTCTGTCTGTCTGTCTGTCTGTCTGTCTGTCTGTCACCAAGCTGTATCTCATGAACCGTGATAGTTAGACCGTTGAAATTTTCACAGATGATGTGTTTTTGTAAAAAACAGAATAAAATAAATATTTATGGGGGCTCACAACAAACCTGATCTTTTTGCTCGTTTTTGCTCGATGTTGATAACGGCAACAGGTAGACGCGTGAAATATTCACTTTAAAAATAAATAATTAAATAAATATTAAAGGGGGGCTCCCATACAACAAACGTGATTTTTTTCCAATTTTTTTCTCTGTTTTGTGCGCAAGTCCGACTCGCACTTGGCCTGTTTTTTATTAGCCTATATACTGTCTCACCGCTAGGCAAGGGCAAAGGCCTCCTTCATTAAAATACTCATCTCTTACAACAATATTAACAAATAAATTGTATTTTTATATAAATATTTTTTTCTAGTAGGTAATAAATTTATCTTGTGACTACAAAAAGCATTACAAATGCAAAAATTACAATTATAAAAGCTACCTATTAATTTCAATTAAAAACACAGGCCTGGCGTATCATCCTAAGAATAAATCGTTGTTCTTTAGCGAGTAACTATACGGTTTGCCGAATCTTATATTTTGTTGGATGCCTCAAGCGCAATTCGCATGTATAGACTTGTTTTCAAGCTTATGCTTGAAGGCCTCAATAGTTATGGATTCTGGATGTAGTGCTACCACCTTCCGTCTTCTCATCACTTAACACCAGGAGAAATAAAAGACCAAATGCTTACCGTAACTTTCAAAAACTAAGTCACACGTTAGACTGTGTCCACACTGTCAAGTTTTCTCAATCAAACTCCTAGTTACCTACATTAATCACCGAGTAATTACACAAATAGTGCGTATAAACGCTATTCTGTGCTCCATCTTTGGCCGGGATCCAATACAAGATGTATTGCTTGGTACTCAGTAGCTTACTCACCGCCGGATTAGTCACGGCACCGCCAACGGATAGTTTGGATAATTGATATCTCAATTATGTGTAACCTTTAGCTACTCTTAGCTAGTTTCGCCGCGAGCTAAACTAAACCTGGTTAAATCAGCTGCAGTCTACAGATAACGCAAGGAAAGCTGAATCGCTAAGTAAGTAGACATGATTGTGGCTTGGGGCACAATTACATACGTAAAACTTTATATATAAAGGTAGTACCTAGTGTATAGAGTGACGTAGACGTAAGCCTTCATCTCACCTGGTGATTAGTGATGAGAAGATCGACTGGTGAAGGCGCGCTTTACCCGGAATAACCTACTCACTACAGAGCACAGCTACAGAGGCTTTCTTATATCTCTCGAAAAAGGAATTGTTGTTACGCCGAAAGATTTGGATAAGATTGTGATAGCTAGCCAAGCTTAGAAACAAGTTGTACTAACAACCAAACTGAGGACTATGTTTGCTGGGTATCGAACCTGGGGCCTCTAGGTCTAATACTGGTGTCTCCAATCTCTAGACTAGGTACGAACAGCTTTTACAGTACACTACCACAGAAGAGATAACACTACATATTACTTAAACCCAACCCGCACTGGGCCCGCTTGGTGGTTTATGGCCCGTTCTCCCTATCCATCCATAGGGAAGGCTCGTGCCCCAGCAGTGGGGACATAAAATGAGCTGATGATGATTACTTTAACCCGTTGTGATAATAGATTAAATCACGCAAAGTTCTCAATTTCCCTCAAGCAACGACGTAATGTAGGTACCTTCCATAAAAAATAATTACCACGTCTACCAATTTTTCGTAATCACTCGCTCGAAATCAATCATTATCGAGCAAATATTTTCGCGCGCAATTCAACAGCCCTCGCCGACGAACGACGTCATTTGTCAATCAGCTGTCATCAGAGGCGGACGTCCAACCGGTGGTGCTCGCGCTCACACTGTTGAAACGATAAAACGACTTTTTTAAATGCTAGTGAGTAAGCTACATATAATGTGCATTGCAAAGATAATTTATTAGTTTCGTGTTTAAAACCTTTATGTAGCCTTAAATGTACTTTGAGCTGTGTTGTATGCTCCACATAACGTAAGTGACAAAATCAAAAACATATAACTTTGATTACAAGCTATTTTTTAACCTGACTTGATATATTGCTCTATTTGACAGTACATAATCGTCCTACTCCTGGCCTCAGGCCTTACTACATGCAGATAAACCTTGACAATTTATATCTCAATTAAGATTTCTGCATCTTATTACCCGCTTTTATTTATTTTTTAATTTTGGCACGCACCTGATGGTAAATGTAAATAATGGAATCTAAAAGCGAGGGCAGTTTATAAAGATCATCGTAGTCTGTTATCATTATCATAACAAGCCGATAAATGTCGCACTTCCGGGCTCCGGCACACATGAACTATTCGATCCGATCCGAAACCCTCGGAAAATCTTGTAGGGAACGGGGACACGTTTGCGCGATATCATTCCCTCTAGAAACCCTCTGACGGTGCTTCAGTCAAATGGCTAGAGCACAAAATAAGGTGACTACTTCTGTAGTAAGCATGACAACATACCGTGCTCGAGCAACGCCCACAGAGACCTTCTCACGGATACGAAATCACGAAACAGCTCGGGGTGCTTAGTGTGAGTTTTGTTTACTATCCGTATTCATTCGATTATATTTACGAAAACGAAAATGAGTATGCCAATGAAATAGCGCCTCCTCCAGTTAAAATTTTGCCATGTATACAAATTCTCGTTTTTGTTAACGTGATCGAATGGCGAATGAAACTCGCTAGAGGCACTCGGAACAGTTCTAGCGCAGCTGTGACGAAATTCCGTGACCGTGAGCGGTTGTCTATGTGTGTGCCATGCTCGAGCACGTTTATGAGTATATGAAGTTTATCTTCTGCAGTCTCCTTATTTTGCAGGATTTGTAAGTTTGTCGCCGCCCTCAAAAAAGTCTGGTGGCACTGGAAAGGCCGCCTACAGCTAGCTCACTTCAAAATGAAAACATGAACTATAACGGTATCCACATTAATATTACGAGTAGGTATATTAATAGTATATGAGTATACATGGAGAGAACAGGCTCACCACTCTGCAGGCCCAACGGTGGTGGTGGATTTAAACAACCGCTGTTTTACTACAACAACCGAAACTAACGGTAAGCCGTCGGTTTCGGTTGTTGTAGTAATCTTTCGAAACACGGTTGAGCTTGACTCGTTTTAATTTGGTCATCTTATGACCCTTACTTAACGAAACTTGCTTAACTAGGAAGATCACCACTCGTACTAGCTGCTTCGCTTTTCTCCTTCCTCGTCTTCCTCCTCTTCTAAAGGAGAAAAGCGAAGAAATTCTGCTGCATTCGGTTTCACAGAAAAGTCCAATTTAATTCACACGGCGACGTAAAATGAGTTGTCTACTATAGTAGGTATAGGTATACCTATAATATATCAATCTCAACATATGAAGCCAGGGGTGCCAAGCCAGCTTGGTAATTAACCGTTGATATATCATACTGAGCGGAGATTAATTTAATTAATAAACTCGTTACGCAGAGTACAGCCATTTGGGGCCGTGCCCTCCGCTGTTAGATAAAGTTAAGTCTGTTAGGTTCACGAAGTCTGCCTTAAGATGGGGTAATGTAATTTGTAGGCTCCAATTTAAGGGTGTCCTGATTGGTGTGAAAATATAATAAGATGGAATTATAGTAAACCATTTCAGCTGTCTTGATAATAAATTAAATAGAACACGAAGCTCTTAGATGTTTAAATGATTAACTTTTAAAGGAAATTTTAACCTACAAGGGTAAAATAAGGCATATTTTGTAATTACCTAAATTTTAGTCGCTTTTATTGTGATGTTTTACGATTATAATTTCGAATATGCAAGTGTATTTGTGCAAAAGTCTTGTTTATAGTTTCTGATTTTATTATTTTAAATCACTTTGATAAATAATGATATCGATGGTTTATTATCTTAATAATATTCCTGGCAATATAATTTATGAATAAGCCGATTAATAAGTTAGCTATTAATGAAGACAAATACAATTTACTGTCAGTCTCCCGAAATGCATAGAGCTTGCAGGAAAAATATGAATTATAAAGACACGAAATGAACAGTGGAAAAAATTTACGGAGACCAAGCTAGGCGAAAATTATTTATTACCAATAAAAATGTATGTAATGTTAACATTGAAACACAGTAATGAAAGCTATCTTTATCTCATCCCCTATGCCTAAAGACCCTGCAAAGGGTTCGAAACGTCAGGATGAAGTAATCATCATTCGCTTGCCCTTCCCAATCTTATTTGGGGCCGGTTCTAAATTTTCCCTTCTTCCATTTTCCTTGATCAGCTGTCATCTCAACATTTACTCCTTTCATTGCCATATTACTATCTTTAACATTGTCTATCCATCTTTTCCTCACATACTTACCCGACAATTTTCAGAATGAAATTATATGTATATAAACGTGTAAGTAAAGGGTTTAATTTTGATCGGATGTCCTTTCAATGAAATACTGACTTTGATGAAGTTAATGAAATAAACTTCCAGCAAAGTCCAGGTGCAAAGGGTCCTTATTAAAGGATTAAAAAACTTTGTACAGGAAAGTTTTTAATATAATCGCTATTCCAGCGTTCCAATAATAATCTAATTCACTACGACTAACATTATTATTCCAAAAAGAGCTGGCAACGTACCACGTCTGCAGAGAAATCAAGAGAACACGTACTTGGACGATTTCATTGACGGCAATTACAAAAGTAGCTAATTTACCCTTACTTTCCTTTGCACCCCATCAACCTTCCACTCTGTTCCTGGAGGGACAAGGCTGACTATCGAACGACGGCTACAAACAAAAGTACGGTATACGTGAGGCGACGTATCCGAGTCTTCTTTTGCGAGCGGACGCGTGTGCTCCGGAATAAAAAGAAAATAAATGATGCATTTGTTCGTCGACTAATCGAGTTCGTCGGCACAGGACGAAAATTTATTTGGAACCTTAATACGTTCACGGTTCGTTAAACAACAGTAGGTACAGTAGGTAGGTAGGTAGGTAAGCGTACCTACAGATTTTTGTAGGTACGCTTGTTGATACTATGTAAGATGTGTCTATAGGGCTTATGCGACTTGCACTGTCTATGTTGTGGGATGCTATTAATCTTGTAAGCGATCTAATTATGATTCCAGACAGTATTGATTAGCTAATAGATGGCAGTCTGGTGAAGCTATAGTGACTAGTGTCTACTATCAGGAACTCGAATTCGATTACGGTTTCAGTCATGTGTTAGTGTGATGAATAAACCACATACTTACAAGTTAGTAACTGAAATACAAAAACAACGTTTGTGTGCCTTTTGCATTAATAAGAGAAACATTTGCAATTAATTCGTGTGATTCGACTCATCTATATAACATTTAACGGTTATATTATGGGAAAATTTAAACTAACTAATATATAACGTTTAAATAATTTTTAACGCAAATTTTGTTGCGAAACAAATTACAAAAACACAAATGTTGAATAAATTTCCACGAGCAGAACTAATATATTCTATTCAATAAATTTAAAGCCAGACCTAAAACTGTCCGCGCTGATTCAATTACACAATACATCAGAAGTGCAAAGCAGTTAATCTAAAACTCCCCAAACATTTCTGTCTTAGATCGAAAAACAAAACAAACCTACTACTCTATGGTTCACGGACTACAAAGAAGCGTGTAATATTTTCCACAGCCATCTGGTTCCTTGTATTATGGTTTCAGCGGGTCGTATGAAGACAGGTTTATGAACCAGGGCGTCGTCGGCGTCGCGCGCGCAGTTAAGTTGCGTTTACAATGCTATTGTTACTTGTCTCTCGTATACAGCGCATCCAAGAGTTTATCGAACGATACCTATATTGTTATCTAATGTTTATTTGTAATTCTTTAATTACGCATTGCAGCATATTCAGCCGTGTGTGTTTCATGTCGATAGCATAGAAATTAAAACGAAAAATTTAATAAAAATTAATCATCATCGTCATCATCTGTCTATACTAGTCCACTGCTGGCTATAATTAAATAATTGTCGAGTTTAATTAAACTCCGTTTGAAATACAAGTCATTTAGTATAAATAATACTATTGTGTTCGTTAGAACGTTTAATATAAAAATGCATTGATAAAAAATGTCAGCTTAATACTGCAAACAATACAAAATCATTTTCTTATTCTGAAGTGAAGGCGAAATTAAGTTATGTTACGACATTAAAATAAGCAAAGAAAAGACCATAAGTTTTTTCCTATTATTATTTACTAGTTGTGCCCCGCGGTTTCACTCGCGTTAAGCTCCACTCCTATGAGTCATAGCGTGATGTAATATAGCCTATAGCCTTCCTCAATAAGTTGACTACATAACATAGAAAGAATTTTTCAATTCGAACCAGTAGTTCCTGAGATTAGCGCGTTCAACCAAACAAACAAACAAACAAGCTCTTCAGCTTTATAATATTATAGTATAGATTATTATTATTTATTTTTCAGCCTATATCGTCCCACTGCAGGGCAAAACTCCCCTTATTTTTTCCTATTAGTGGACGACATTCCTGCCGCCCTCCGGAAACCATTCCATTTTTCCTATAGCTAAGTTTTAAAGGAGCTCGATGGCGCAGTGGTTAACGCGCCCGGTCTGCGAATGCTGAGGTTAAGCAACTTTCACAAAGGCCGGTCATCGGATGTGTGACCAAAAATTTATCATCTCGAGCTCCTCCGTGCTTCGGAAGGCACGTAAAGCCGTTGATCCCGGCTAGCAGTCGTTAACAACCACCGCACCGCACTGGACTCGCGTGGTGGTTTATGGCCCGTTCTCCCTATCCATCCATAGGGAAGGCTCGTGCCCCAGCAGTGGGGACATAAAATGGGTGATGATGATGATGATGACGATGAAGTTTTACGTATACTGTACAAACTTCGAAGTTCAAATTTTGACAATGACTTTAATATTTTTAACCTGTGTGCACTTACCTTTTGTTTGAGTTGTCAGATGTGACAGTTTAGTAGCCATTGTCATCTTATCCGATAATATTACATACGTTACAGACGACGCAGTAAGCTTAATAGATTTTCGTCTTTGATTTATGATTGCTTTGCTCTCAATCCAATCATTCAAATTGATGGGATGTTGACAAACACATTTTGGTCATGACAGGTCTAGTATGGAAGACAACGTAGGTACATACGCCATAGACAAAAAGCCATAAATAAAAATGGCCGTTTACAAAGGGTGTATGTGGGCGGTTAATAAATCAGTATTTTATGTTTTAAAATAGAACGCAATACATGTTAACGTTATATCTGCACATTGCACTTAGCATTAACAATTTTAATTGATATAAAGTAATTATTTATTTGAGGAGCTCGATAGCGCAGTGGTTAATATGCCGGGTCTGCGAGTGCTGAGGTTGAGAAATTTTCGCAAAGGCAGGTCATCGGATGGGTGAACAAATATTTATCATCCGAACTCCCTCGTGCTTCAGAAGGTACGTAAAGCCGTTGGTTCCGGCCGCATTAGCAGTCGTTAACAACCACCAATCTGCACTGGGCCCGCGTGGTGGTTTATGGCCCGTTCTCCCTATAGTGAAGGCTCGTGCCCCAGCAGTGTGGACATGATGATCATTTATATTTTAGAACTATCGAACACATCTTGTATTATAAATGCTTTATTTATTTATTTATATAGGGTCACATTTTATCAGCTGCAAATATTTTATGCGCCGCAATATATTATAAGAGGCCGCAATGCCTTCACCGCTTACACGTGCCCCTAGTTTCATTCAAAAGAGCCGACAGAGTGGCCGCTCTTAAAAATATTACAATTTTTGTGTCAGGAAATGTAAAAAAAACTAGCCTGAATTTTTTTAAATGCTAGGGCCTTATTTCTCTGATATAATTAGATGTTTTGTCAAAGTATTTGCAGTTGATAAAAAGTGACCTTATATATTTATTTTATTGTTATGTAAACAAAATAAACACCGTTACATTAAAAAATCATTGCATAAATCTGCACCTTAATTATAGGTGTAAACTAAACTATAGCAAAAGTCACAATATTTTGCTAAGATTAAGATAATAACAATAAAACAATTTAAGTATTAATAAAAATATCATTTAACTTAACAAAAATAATAATTATTATAATTTAATTCGACAATAATAATAATAAAAATAATAAAGAGAATAATAATTAAAACAAAATACACGCAAATTGAATTTAAAATAATACAGAATACAAAATACAACATTTTAGTCACTTTTAACATAAAGCTAACAACAGATTTTCACATTTCCGAAAAAACCTCCTCCGTGCATCGTTATCCTCATTGCTGAGGGTCGTGACCTCCTTCACCATGTATATGACGCTTAATGATAGAGCGCCATCTCGACCGGTTGCCGGCGACGTGCAGAGCATCATGCACAGAGGTGTCCAATGCGGTACGGATTTGATCGGACCAACGCATCGGGCTGCGACCACGAGCTCTTCTTCCTTCTATTTTGCCGGTGACAATTAATTTCTCTAAATTGTCACCACTTCTCCTGGCAATGTGACCGAAGTACTCCAAGACTCTTAAGAGGCAAATGGATGAGAGCCTCGATTTGATCTTCAGTTGCTTGAGAATCGACACGTTGGTCCGATGAGCCGCCCAGGGTATCCGCAGCATTCTCCTCCAGCACCACATTTCAAATGCATCAATGCGGTTACGATCGGCTGCTTTCAGTGTCCATGTCTCAGCACCGTATAAGAAAATGGAGAACACGAGAGTGCGCACCAGTCTCACTTTGGTCCCTAACGAAACGTTACGGTCTTTCCAAGTCTTGTGGAGCTGGGACATAGCATTCCTAGCCATTCCTATACGCCGTCGAATTTCAGCCTCGCAAGAACCATTGTTGCTGATGCTTGATCCCAGGTAAGTAAAGTTATCAACGACTTCCAATTGTAAGGTTCCGCTGAGATCAAGCTTTTTCGCACGCAATTCCGTACTTTCACGATTAATATTATTTTCATCCCCCCATCTCGGAAAGAGTATTTTTGCTCTTCGATATCTGAGTGCAAAAGCCGTTTTTATCCCCTAGAGGATAAAGTAAATTGAATTTAGAACATCGTGTGCACTAAGTTTGTGAATTCAAAACATCATTAAACCTATTTGCTTCTACCTCCATGGTGCCCAATTTATCAGTACTGTAGCAACCGAGACTCCTTGCTCGGGCATACTTACTGGCAGCCACCGTGGCCTGCATTAAAATATAGTAGAAGAGAAAAAAGAAGAACATCGCGGACTCGGTGACGGGTCGCGACGACGAATTGATTGTTATTATTTCATGTTGAGAGTAATATAAATATTTAAAGCTATAAAGCATTATTATTCGATACAACCCCCCGTTCCTTAAGTAACGACCCAGCGGGGTGTTACAGTACACAAGTTAGTAACACCAACTTTACAGCACCTAACAAAAATATTACACTTAGTAACTGTAGCAACGTTACTTTCAATTTGTCTTAATTATACCTAAATACTGTTTGTTATAATTTAAAGATTATTCTGTAATACTTACCTTTCATAATGTAGTAGTTAATACCTAAACTGAAATAAAAGTATCTTGGGATTGTAAATGTTTTTTTTGCATTTAGTCATTTCCTCGCTGAGGTGGGATGAAAAGTTAGGTGTTGCACTCGAGTGCAAAGATTTTTCACCTGGTGCTCTTTTGATTCCCTCGCTAACGCTCAGGATTCTAATTTTTGAATCACTCGCTGCGCTCGTGATTCAATTTTAGAATCCTTCGCTTGCTCGGTCATCAAATTGAGCACGCGGTTAAAAAACAACTTTGCACTCTTGTATAACAAATAACTATTTTATATTTTTACATTAGCCTCATTTATGGCGGGCAAATAGGTATTTAAACCATCTTTGTTTTCTTTGATAAATATTTAAAAAGTGGCTTAATGTGTATTGGAGCCTTTTTGCTTAACTACGTATGATATAATATCTTATCTACTCAATATTTGTCCTAGCAACATTTGTATGTAAAACAAGCGTAGTACTCCCACCGGCGGCTAATGGCCCCATATGTCACCCTTAATGCTCGCTACCGTTCCCCCGCGGTTATTGATTGCGTGCATTCTTTAACTGATAGCTCAAATGTCCGAGAAATTATGGACGATACTTACTTGGTAGCCGCTAGCCGGGTAGATTATAAAGCAGTAATATTAATAAGCAGACAAGTGTGTGGATTTTAAAAAAAACATTTGTTACAGAATGCAACTGCAACGGCCACGCCCGCCGCTGCCGGTTCAACATGGAGCTGTACAAGCTGTCTGGCCGCGAGTCTGGCGGCGTGTGCATCAAGTGCCGGCACTACACCGCCGGCCGACACTGCCACTACTGCCGGGAGGGCTACTACCGAGACCCTGCCAAGCCCATCTCGCACAAGAAGGCGTGCAAGCGTGAGTACAGTTATAACACTATACCTAAGGCCAACTATACGTACGTGCAGTCAACACAACCACTACAGCCATGAGAGCTACTGCCGCGAAGGCTACGGCCGGAGAGCTAGCTACTCCCGGGACCCCGCTAACCCCATCTCGCACAAGAAGGCGTACAATAAGTGTAAGTACAATTTCAAACCAAACACTATACCTCCGGCCAACTCATCCACTACTGCCGCAAGAGAGCTGCCGCTTCAACATACATTTTACTTTACACTTACTGCCGCAAGAGGGACATCACATTCACTACTGCTGTGAGGGCCACTACCGAGGTCCTGCCAAGTCCATCTCACACAAAAAGGCGTGCAAGCATGACTACAGTTACAACACTATACCTACGGCCAACTATACGTGCGGTCAACGCATTTATTATAGCCATGAGAGCTACAGGAGACTACTGCCGCGAGAGCTACTCCCAGGACCCCACCAGGCCCATTTATCAAAGAGGGCGTGCAAGCGTGAGTATAGTTAAAAAACTATACCTACAGTCAACTACACACGTGCTGGCAACATATCCATTACAGTCACGGGGGCTACTGCCGCGAGAGCTACTCCTGGGAGTCTGCCAAAGCCAATCTTGCACAAGAAGGCGTGCAAGCGTGAGTACAGTTCTGAACACTATACCTCCGGAAAACACTTGTGCCGTGCCACTTATGCCATAAGGAATACTAAAGACAGTCTGCTAAGCCTATCTCGCATAAGCAGGCGTAGGAAGGTACATTAACACTGCCAGTTTCAACTCCACCGCCAGAACTTCTGACAGTAAAAAAATTATAATCTTTAATGAGTTTATAATTGAGTAAAAAGTTACTAAACTATTACAGGTTTGCGATCTTTCACAAGAACATACTTTTGGCCACGTCAGATCAGAAAAAATGTTCTTAGTTTTCATAGATAGGTATTATGTAAATGCCTTCCTAATTTTAAACATCACGAAGGTCTATAAAATCTAGACTTGAGCATCGTCTGCAGACGCCGATTGTTAAAACTTGCTAACGAGCTACTTCCCCTTTTTTAGCAGTAAAACAAGGAAATAAAAGCATAAGCCATAATACCTTGACTGCAATTTTAAACATTAGAGGGAGTAAGATTTCTAAGATTTCTCTTTGTTTTTCTTTCCATTCATAATTAGTTGATCATTCCATGTAGAATAATCTTGTCTATTCTTGTTTTCATGTTCGGCTTCAATTTTCATTTGTATATTTACAGAAATCAGTTGATTTAATTATATTTCAATATTAGATATGAATAAGTGTTAATTGTATCATCATAATCTAATAATGAAACTAGCCTTTTATAAGCCTACGTTGAAGATTGTACTGGCTAAAGGCTTCAAAAAATATATTTTTTTTAATTTGAATTTAAAGTTAAAATAAATATATTTACAAAAGACTCAACATTGAAATACAACAACAACATATCAAGTATAATAAAATATAAATATTAAACAGAACACATCAGCTATTAAATAAAAAAAATAGTTATAAAATGCTTCTAAAATAGATGGCACAGCCAACTTCAAATGACATTAACTGAAATAAATATGCAATATTTCTATCTAAGATTTCTATATCAACGTTGTTTCTTTTTCCTTTAGTTGATGGCTTCGTGCGATTAGCACATTTAGCCAGTGTCAAAGTAATTTTTCTTACAAGTTATAAGTAGGTACATAAAAATAAACAATATTTACTTCCTGTATGATGATGATGAATGACAATAGAAATGAAAAATGATTAATGATATACCCCCCAACCTCTTAAGTATCTAAGTAAAGATGTGGAGCTTTCTTAACACCCGAATTTATAAACAAGCCATTACTCGCTACTTAGCAATTACTTTGTTAAGCCATTAATTGTTCCAAGAAACGTCACTAATAAATTTCATTCTATAAACACGTAAGGTACATTACTCAATACTAGCTCTTCACTATGAATTCATAGATAAATCTAGATTGCTTGAATAAAAATATTGGTGACTATTGCTTGGCTAAGAATTCTAACTTTGACGTTTCTAACGTCATCGGTTTTCTTATCTAAAGAATAAAAGTTACTTAAGCAATTACTTTTGCATAAGTAAAAGCTTTTACTCGTTTTTAAATACGGGTGTAAGACCTCACGCGAACTTCTTGAGAAAATTTGAAAAGTGACGTTGCACTGTTTTGTTTCATTTGCAATCACTCATGCACGCTCACGAACACTTAACGGTTAATAATCCACCATTATTTCACATCATATTTGATTTGACATAACACAAACTTTAGAAAATAAAACAAAACGTTAGACATTACTTTTCACTATCCCGCCAATAAACCCGACGCGACGTTGTAGTCTTAGTTAAGTATATGACTTAATTGGATTTTTTTATATTGACGTAACATTCCGCATAGAGTAAACGGTTAATAAAACAGTAAAACTATACAGTTGACTGTTTCCAAACCGTGGACACTTTTATAAGTTTAAAAACATTGGCTGGCAGGGCCGCGCGGCGATACTGTAAATAAAACATGTCGTAAATAGGTTTAGGGTTTAACCTGCTAGAAGCGATGCTATAAAAATCTTTTTTTTTTTGTAAAAAAATGTAAAAATCTTTTTTTATTTACCGAAAAACATTTTACATACCAATTTACTTAATATGGTGTTTATTTAGATTTTTTTCAACATATATTTCGATAACCTAATAAATTAGTATTTCGTAATGTAAACTACAGATTAAAAAAAATTAAAGTAATATATTTTAACGAAAATACCTTTGATATTAAGTAACCGACGTTTCGGTTCGGATAACCGAATTATATAGCCTGTGGTCAAAGCCTAGGATACTTTCGCAAAACATTTTATTTATTGATTACTTTTAGAAGTTGGTAAATGAATAAATCTAAAACGAGCAAATTCAAGCTTCGTTTACCTAACTTAACAGAGATCGTTTTTTTTTTGATGGTTTACTTTTGGCTTCAGGCGGCCTTTACAGCATCACCAGACTTCTTAGGGGGCGAAGAGAAACTTTTTTTAGATAAATTTTTTAGAGGCGAATGAAACTCCTGGTGTCCGCCTATCTGAAACCGGAGGACTTCAGACTCTTCGCTCTTAAGGACGTTGCCAAGCTTATGGCATCTATCTTTACAGAGGAAGAAGAGTGAAAGGATGGGGTTGCACAAAAGATCCCGATGGGTCGAAGTGTTGCTGCGAGAGGGAAACCTCGACAGGCCCCACTAAGATAAGATAAGATAGAGGCTTTTACCCGTTGTTTTCGGGTATGTTAGCTTCATCGTGACCTAATACTTAAAAGGTTCCTCAAGCCGTGTCATCGAAACACCGTCAGAGGGTTTATAGGAGGAATGGCATCAAGCAAGCGTGTCCCCCTTTCCTACTAGATTGTACGAGGGGAGCGGATCGTGAAAAGTGATCAGCTTTTTTTCAACTAAAATTATATTAAGTGAAGCTTGGCCCACAGTGGAAAACAATCATTCCACCTGACATCCGCTACCCGCCGGGCCGGACTCCCGTCTCAGATTTAACGGTTTTACGACCGCTCCTGCCTCTCGCGCCGGGGAAAACCCCATCCCCAGAGGTCTTAGCGATTTTATAAACAAATAAACGTAAAAAGAAAAATCTTAAACCAAATTAATGTTGAACTAAATTAGCTTAATATGTAACTTTCTTGGAAACAAGTTCTATTAAAAGAAATTGTTATAAAATTATAATAAAGTAAAACGGGGCAAACGAGATTATATTTACTTAAAACTTCAGTGGGTCGCAAGTTATCCCAACTGAGAAAAGACGTCGTTCAGTTTTGATATAAATATAGCATTGTTAACGAATTTAAACCTGTCAAAGAGCATTTTCATATTAACCGAATGTTAAATATTGATAGAAATGTACCCGATGTTCAAGGTGTACACCTAAACAAATATTAACAAAAACACAAATGTTGAAAAAAATTCCACGAGCAGGATTTGAACCTGCACCCTTCTGACATTCCGGGTCAGGTCCTCTACCAATTGAGCTATTGTGGTTCTAACCAGCCCGCCGAAATTATTCAACACTTTTTACTTTGAAAGCCAAAGGCGCCCATTCAATGTCAACAACTACCGTCACTAACATCCGATTATAATATTTTTACAAATATTAAAGATCAGTTAAGAAGTAAGCAAGCTATTTATAAAATGTTCAAATTTAACGCAAATATTGTTGCGAACAAATTACAAAAACACAAATGTTGAAAAAAATTCCACGAGCAGGATTTTTTCAACATTTGTGTTTTTGTAATTTGTTCGCAACAATATTTGCGTTAAAAATTATTTGAACATTTTATAAATATTAACAAACCAAAAAACGCTGATAAGCCGAAAATAGCTTTAAAAATCACTGGAAATATTCGACAGGGTAAGTTTGAAGAGCAGTCGCCCAGATAACGAAAGGCCTAAGGTTCATTACCCACCTGAGGAAAGTTGTCCTTAAAGCACTATATTCAGATTTCAGAATTACTTTAAAAGTAAAGTAGCCCGCACATACCTTTAAATAAATAGATTACGCTTAACCACGGCACAGCTACCATAAAAAACAATAAATCGGCAGTAATAAAACTAGAAAAGCACTACAGCAAAAAATCATCTCACAAGTCACAATACATAAACATAAAAAATCGGAATGACGACCCGAGAATTGGAAAACAAAACAAAAGTACGGGCCCCATAAAAGCAGAATGAGCGTGCCGATAGTGTGACCCCATAAACGGGGATGGGTCCAATTGGACCCGAGGGTCTGCGGGCCATTTGGACCCGCGGTTTGCTGAGCTTGTGATTGAGCAACGGAGTTTGGTAGTGTTGTCGTGAAAATAGAGGGTAGCCAATGATAGATGTATGGAGGAGAGAGGGAAATCGAATTGAGACACATTTTCTTTGTTTATTTTTATTTCGTAACCCATTGTGTGTAAATATAACGATAAATGTAATAGATTATACACTTGCTATGGATAACATCGTTGAAGCATTTTTTTCTCTCTATATTCTTTAAATTTACAAAATACAAACACTGTATATTGGAAACTTTTAAGGAATTTTAACGATGTGAGTCTTATTAATTTACTTACAACATTCGCTTATATACAAAACTGTTTCTACTTAATACATAATACACGTGTTTTATTTAACAATAAAGAAACACAAAAAACAAACTTAATAAAGATACCAACACAATACTATTCAAATTACCATTCCTATTTATTTATATTTCTAATTACGTACATATCAGCAAAATACAAATCGTTATGACAATCACGTTCCACATCCAATCCAATACCGGCTTTGTTTCCTCTGTCTCTCTGTTACAACCGCAGAGGTACATGCAAACCACTGCTACATTGCTCATTCATTGGCTGCGATAAAATAGGAAGCCCGGGACATATCTCGCACCTCACAATGGCCGACCCGAGAGTCCCGTGAACCAACTGACTCTTACTCTATAAACCAAGTAAATAGAGCACGCAGAAGGGTGGCTCGCACACTTAACCAGTTTTTTTTGTTTGACGCGCTGAGGCGGATGGACTCGAAGTGAGCAATGACAAGCGGGGCACAACAACGCAATGTTGACGAACCTATTTTACTAAAACTTACTGTCCATGAAAATGATAACTTTTTCCAGGACAAAAGTTGAGTGCTTGTTACATGTATAAGAAAGAAGGTAAACAAACAATAGCAGTTTTTGTTGATAGGCTTAGTTGATATTATATATTATTGATATAAAAGCCAATATCAATCCTAATAATAAATGTAACTACAGGGGAAGATATTTTACGAGAGAAATTGGGTTCAGGACAGGTCACCGTGATGATAAAATGCCACTTTGCATTTTTTTATTTTATGTAATGGGCTCTTTACTCAATAATTCTTTTTGCCAAGGTAGAGAAGTACCTACTTAACTAAGAAAAAAATTCAAAACCATAAATCAGCACATTGCACTGCCGCTCTCAGGATTGCCGTGTATTTTTTTTTGCTTGGGCAGTTCACCCGTATACCTTTATCAATATTTACCTGCGTGTTACCATTTGGGAAGGCAATAAAGAATTTTAAATTCAATTTGAAAAAAGGTATTTAAGTTAGTTTGCGTTAATTTCCCGTGAAACATAAAATGACTTAATTAATTATGGATTATACAACTTTGGTTTTGTAATATTTTGGCACTGTAGTAGCTTCCCTTGCACCTTCTTCAAGTTTTCTTCTAAGCAGACCTTTTGCTTCTCCAATTCACTGCGAAGGGCGCTATAAATGAAATGACCGACCCGCGCCGCGTCCGGACGCACTCCCGTAATTGAGCTCCCTCGGAAAGGACCGCCAAGTGTCCGGTTATATCCGGATTTGTACACTAGCTTTATTAAATGGCTTGCTCAGGATTATATTTTTCCCTATTGCCCTAAGTTAAAGCTTGGTTCGGCTTAATACAGACTATTTCAAATAGTTTTAGAAAATTTGGGTTTAGCATGGTATACTTACATATGTATAAGCGAATGAAACTGTAAAAAAATATCTTGAGTGTAAAACTGTTTTTAAGTTACTCTTATATACGTAGGTTAAACTTATTTAAACTTAAAGAGAAAAATTAAAACTTTACCAAAATTTTTTTACCAATTTGAGGAAGCTCGAGTGGGAATTAAGCCCACGACCTTTGGATAACCGGTCTAATGCTCTGACCGATGAGCCACGGAAGAGAGAGCTGATGAAGAGATGCTGAGCTACCGAACCCCCCATATTTAAACTTTTATATTGATATACTTTTGTTTACACCAATCACCGCACCGCACTGGGCCCACGTGGTGATTTATGGCCCGTTCTCCCTATTCCATCCAAAGGGAAGGCTCGTGGCCCAACAGTGGGGACGTATATGAGCTGGTGATGTCTATTATTTAGAACAAAGAAGAAATATTTTGTACGTGCTGAACTGTTTTTGTCAAATACTTGCTAAACTGAGTGACTTTGGCGGAATATCTTTGACTGTCCTAAATTACTAATGGTCACACTAGCGCACATGACACTGTTCTACCAATTCCAATAAGTATAACATAAGATATAAGATCTTGTTGTTCATAACTACTACATATGTTGTCCGTGTAATAAAAAAAAATCACAGATTTCGCAGTCCCCGCAAGAATCGGAGCATTGAAAATGAATACAACAATTTACGAAAATAAAACATTTTATTTTAAATAACACAATTCCAACTTGTATGCACTTCTCGCCTGCATCCGCATCTTTTAACACCATTACCATGACGATCAGTCAATAATCAAAGAAGCTACATCACGTTTTATATACGGAAATACCAGTTTTTCTACAATACCAAATCTAAAGGGACCACATACAGGTCACAATTATTAACCGATTTTAAAAAATTTTTCGCCATTTTGTAGCTAAACTAATATCCTAGGACCCTTTTTTCATTTTTGTTAAGTCGGTTTTTTTATTGAAATATTTACAATTTAGTATACAAACACCCCCCAAAAAACCCGATTTTTTTACATTTATCAAAATTCCAAAAAAAGTTTCTAGCCGATTTTCACAATTCAAACGCTCACACGTGTCTTGATAAATTCCTCAACTCTTGGTACTATTTCCATCTCGATTCTCCCAAAATCCTCGGCCAAAAATACGTCTCAGGCGATTTGCATCTGATAACCATTTTCATTGGTAAAAATTAAATTAAAGCCCTGTACGTACCTACTCAAGAGTTTATAAAGTGATGATAAAGATGATGATTTATCCAACTAATTTGTTTTTTTTTGTCCAGCATGTGACTGCCACCCAGTAGGTGCGAGCGGCAAGACCTGCAACCAGACTAGCGGCCAGTGCCCGTGCAAGGACGGCGTCACCGGCACCACCTGCAACCGCTGCGCCAAGGGTTACCAGCAGTCGCGCAGCCACATCGCGCCCTGCATACGTGAGTACCACCTGCCACCAGACGTCGGTCAGGGCTCCTGCGAGGACGACGTTAAACGACAGAGTTCTTACTAATTATGAAGAAATGGACAACCAGGACGAAAATATTCATCATCATCTCAGCCAAAAGACGTCCACTGCTGGACAAAGGCCTCCCCCACGGATCTCCATGAGGGGTATTTGCCGTAATCGCCACGCTTGGCAGGCGGGTTGGCGATCGCAGTTGGTTAAGAGTAACCCCAGAGAGATGCTGCTGCCCATCCTCTGGAATGGTCCCTTAGTCGGCTTTTACGACACCCACGGGAAGATATAGGATGGTTCAATTCTTTATCTCCTGTGTGGTGCCGGGTATACTATTATACGAAAATATTATACGCCATATAATTAGTGATTTTTAGGCATTTCCGTGGCTGCACAACGTTGTCTTAAAATTGTCATTGATACAAAATTATAATATGATTTTGTACCATTGTGGAATAGCAACTTTACAAGTTTGTGCAAATTTTCGTGTACATATCCGTCGTTGTGAATGATTTTTATTATATGGAAAGGGTTTACTGTTGGCCGCCTATGGCCAATATAACGTTATATTATACCGGCTTTAAGAAGCCACAAGAAATTTAAGTTTCCTGAAGCCGTAGTGATAGAACACCATCAGAGGCTTTCTAGAGCGGAAGGCGTCACGCAAGCGCGTCCTCGTCCTCACAAAATAAGGAGACTGAGACTTGCACACGTGAAAAGGGTCTATGTGTGCGTTACCCGAGCGCGGTATGAATTAAGATTACCTTCTGGCTCTCCTTATTTTGTGCCGTCTCCTACTTATCTCTCCGTAGCCTTCGGATCTTAATAGTTATGAACAGCACTAACTGGACAAGGAGGGTTCTCCGAATATCTGCTTAGATTCAAGTGCAAAGAGAACCCGCTGTGCGAATGCAATACCAATGACGAGGCCATACAACATTGTTATTCGATTGCCTTACTAACGCTCAACTTAAATATGATTTGGAGCATAAAAGGGTCTCGTCATGAACAGACAGTTAGTACTTTGATTAAAATTAAAAGTGAGAAATATAGAAAAGATTTGCTAAAGTATATTATTAAAATTGGTTAAAACTGCTAATTTAAGAAATAGAAATAAGAAGTGTAAGTTTATGTCAACAATTGTAAAGTTGTGTAAAATTGTTAATATTGTAAAAACGATTATTATAATTTAATGAGAAGATGGTAAATAAACTTTAAAAAAAAATGTGGTAAACAAATTGGTTTTGTGCAGGCATCCCGCGCGTGGTGACCGCCGTGCAGGCCATGGAGGCGGTGGACGGCGAGCCGGCCCGCGGTAAGTAGTAAGTGGACATTGCACTCTCGCCTCACACACACCGCATGCGAGCCTCGATCACTATGCTGACATATTTAAAATCCTTAAAAAAGCTGTTCATCACCAGCTCATTTTATGTTCCCACTGCTGGGTAACGAGCCTTCCCTATAGATGGAAAAACCACAGAATGGGCCGTAAATCACCACACGGGCGCGGGCCCAGTGCGGTGTGGTAGTTAGTTGAAGAATGCTAATACAGCAAAAAGCTTTACGTTTCTTTCGATATGATATTATTGGTCACCCATCCAATGACCGGCGATTATAAAAGTGGATAAGCTACAGCCATCGGAGACCGATTAATTCTCAAAAAATAATGCCACCGTTTTAAAAATCGTATACACCGTTGGCCTGAATAACCCGAAAGATTTAACTTAACGATTCTACAGCCTAATTAGAGTATATAAAGTTATGTAACACATAGTCCTAAACCCCATAATAAAGGAGATATTCATTATTTAAAACAAATAATAATAAAAAAAATATCAAGTATAACACACCCTAAGGTATGACGTAGACACCTACTACTTTCACGCAGACGCACTTACCTAGGTGCATCGGTGTCAACCAGTTTTACCTAAGTAAGTTTGGTACCTGTCGACAAAAAGGTTTTACTACCGAAAATAATTATTTACTCTCTGAAGTAAAGGCTTGACCATAAAGAAACACGCTATTACTATGATTTAATTTGTATTGAAAAAGTGGGTCAATTAAAACACACATTTCGACCCATGTTAATATAACGTTATTTACTCGTACTGTCGTTAAGAATACGTGGTTTAAATCTTTCGGGTTATTCAGGCCAACGGTGTATAAGTATCTCAAAAGACATCTCTCTTAATTTTAAAGTGAGCATTCAATCCTCCTTGTAGAGAAAAGGCACGTTAAGCCGTTCGGTCCCGATTGTTGTCGCAAGATGAAGATGGAGATGAAGATGGTAACTAATAAATAAGTACCTACTTTTGGATCGTACAAACGTTTTTTTATCTACTAACCATTTAAACTTACAAATCCGCATTGGCTAGGTGATGTTTCGGACACATTATATTCGGACACAGTGTCCGAATTGACACTTTTTAATTTTATTATTTTTGGGTGGTAGCTTGATTTCCAGGTACAGACAAGCGCCTGCACATCAAACTAATATAGACTTTGACCTTATGTACATGGCATATGGTTGAACATTTAGTGGCTGATGATGATGAGCATTTTAAGTAAAATAATGTGTATTTTTTAAACGCATTGTGATCGAGGTAAACGATTGGAGTGTACGCCTAAAAAAATTGTTCAATTAAGCACTTTATGTTTGTTCATTATAGCTTGATACCTGTGACAGAAGTCATCGAAATCGAAGACGTGACTTTGTAAAAGCGTATGAAATTATTTGACTATATTAAAAAAAACATTATTATTTATAATCCATCATTTAATATACTACAATTACTTTTGTGATTATATTTTATAATTATGTTAGTTTAGGTTTATCCCAATAAACTCCCGCATAACACACATTTATCATAATTTTAAAACACAATAAAATAAACGTACTCCTTTACAAGGACATTTCATTACAAATAAACACCAGTGTTGGGGGTGTACACCAAGTGAAGTTCAATTAATATTCAATAACCAATCGATTAAATTTAACTTCATATTTTTCATCCTAGCTGTATTCATTAATTTGTTAGTCTTTATTTATTTTTCTTGAATATATGACTTTTTTACAGAACTCCTAAAAATTAGAAAACAAAATCAATAGGCACATTAGATAGGAACAGTACTTCATTAGGATAATGATATCCAATTGATAACTTCAATAAATCATTTGATGCAATAACCTCAGTATTGTCTCAACCCTAGGCATGCCAATTTGACATCTGTCACGGGCATCGAGCTATATTGAACAGATTATAAAAAAATAAAATAGACATTATAAAAGAACAATGATCGCCAGTCTTTCGTATAACGGTACACTCTAGTCTAGTTGTCATTAATTTGCACTTTAGTTATTACTAATTTTGGCTGTTGTACTCGTAATGTCTTTATTACATATTTGTTTCTGTAAATAACTTAAAAGTGTAGAAACTATATCAAGGTCCATTAAGACCAAAGAGATTTAATACTCTTTTGTTTTAAAAAATATCTATGGAAGAGACATCACTCCTATAAAGTAACCTGTGTAAAAAATTATAATAATGGAACTTCATTTTAATAAACAGTGGGTTAGTTGTAGTGGGTTCGAGTCCTTCTTGAGACAGTTTTTATTCAAGTGTTTTTCACATTATATAATATCATTCAGTTGTTATAACGTCATTTTAATATTATTTATCAAAAAGAGCATAATTAATAATGGCCCAGCTTCAATTTAAGAACAGTTGTTATAACTACTTTGTGTCAAAAGAAAACTTTTCTTAAAACAATTAATAAAATGTTTTTAGAATCGATTTTTGTGTTGTGATTTACAATTTATTGTTTTCGCTTGTTCTTCATCATTTTCATTGTCATACTCATATACTTTTTATGTTTTTATTTGTCAGTGCCGAAAAAAGGTAAATTCATTTAAGTACATAATTACCTTCGTCTAATTTTTCCCTAAGAATAGTAAATTAGCAAATTAGTTAATTAATAGTAAATTAGGTAGCTAAATTGCTAGGTACCTATTTAGTAAACTTTGATTTTCAAACTTTGTGTTAGAGATTCTAATAATTTGAGAATAATTTGCAAGAACTAGCACTTCCAAAATATCGACTTATTCATTTGTCATACAGTTTCACACAATAAAGTTTTCGTTGTAAAACTAATTTCTGTCCATCAGACGACAAAGTACAGTGACGGCCAAAAGTATTAATTTTTTTTCTTGTTAACAAAATTGTTGCTGTAACTTTATTTTGTGTGTGTGTTTGTGTGTAGCGGCGGATCAGTGCGGACGGTGCCGCGCCGGCGCACGCACTCTAAACCTCAACAAGTTCTGCAGCCGAGACTACGGTAAGCAATTGGAACACAATCTTCAATCTAATTAGAATAAAATATTCTCGTACCTCAATCTATAAAAATCTATAATCTATCTAAATCTTATATAAAGATAATATAATCTTTATTGTCACAATAAAACATCAAGTACAATAAAGGTCTGTCGATATCAATATCGAGTAACACCCCGTCACTAATTCGAATGCACGTGTCAAGTGCATGTCACCTGTCACTAGTTCGGCCTTGAAACAGCCAATCACAGCCCAAGTTACACCTCCGCTCCCCCCTGTCTTTTGCCGATTGCATGTTTTAGTAAAACTCGCTGAATGCGGCGTCTAGGGCTATATGGTCTGTGATGAAGCCCCTCAACCTAGCACGAGTAATTCTTGTACTTTCTGCAAGAAACAGGGACATACTAAGGTCTCGGTAGCTCAGTGGTCAGAGCATTGAACCGGTTATCCAAAGGTCATGGGTTCGATTCCCACTCAAGCTTCCTGAGACTGGTTTTTTTTCTAGTAAAATATTATCTTAAAATCAAATATTAAGACTTGCATTTCACCACCACAGCCCATGGAACCTTTAAACACCAAGCCTTGCCAGCACTCAGAAACTTTTGTTCTTAAATACATTTAATTTGCCCTGTTATGCCACTGGATCTAGTATCCTTCAAACCAGAAAACAGTCATGCAAATGCTTGGCGCCAAAAAAAGTTATATGGGCGTTGTACGAGCTGTACATTGTTTTGCTATAATTTAACCTAATTAAGTTGCTGACCGGGCGGCTTATGCGCGTAACATTTAACATATGATTTTTAGTGCAATAAACCCATTCGACGGTTTCGGTTGTCTCTTTTACTCCGTTCCTTCAATAAACAAACATTCTTCGGCACTCGTATACAACAACATTAACATTATAAACATTACTTAAACTTTACATAACTGCACGGGCATTAGCTCGTACAGGCGTTATCCATCCAGTCGGACAATAGATAAATCATACTAAGTACTAGGCACAAAGTACGTGCTGCCGTGTTTTTCGGGACTGGTGCGTGTTGGGTCAGGAGCAGAGTCTCACTCAGCCAAATGCTACTCCCTCGACCATTCAGCTAAAAACTATATAAAAAAGTACGCTTTTCAATTGCTGTGTTGTGTTGCAGTCATAATGGGCAAAGTGGTAGGACGCGAGACGAGCGTCGGCGGCGCGGGCGCGGGCGAGTGGGCGCGGCTGGCGCTGAGCGTGCAGGCGGTGTACAAGCGCGCGACGCGCTCGCGCCTGCGCCGCGGCACCACCGCGCTCTACGTGCGCCCGCGAGACTTGGCCTGCAAGTGCCCTAAGCTCAAGATCAACAAGTCAGTACAGTACAGTAAGGAGGTGGCTCTAACTAGCGAGTTTAGCAGAAACAGACCTTGCTAATTTAGATCAACTTGTCAGTAATTAGGATAATAGATAGCGAGTGAGTTGCTTAAGGCAGGAGTCATACTCAAAGTAACCTGCAGAGTCCAAATATGCCAAAACTAGACTGATCGTAAGCGGTCACCGCAACCTCATAAAGGCAGAATTACTTATAACGGGAATTGTGCAATAACCATCAGTTGAACCTAAACTTAGCACGCACTCCAGCATATATTCACTGAATGATGCAAGTAAAATAAGTACCTACGAGAAGTCCACAGGCACGAATTGACTGACTTACATATTTTCTCGCAGGTCATACCTAATCCTAGGAGTGGAAAAAGAAGGTTACTCGGCCGGGATGCCGGGCCTCACGGTGGGCGAGAGGACCCTGCTGCTGGAGTGGCGCGACGACTGGCACCGGCGCATCCGCCGCCTACAGCGCCGCGCCATCAACTGCCACTAGCCGCCAACTCAACCGGACCCGGCTGACAGTACGCTTTTATGGAGACGCGGAGCTTAGTCCGACTTCACGCCAACGTCGTTTGTTTTTTAATATTCAAACAAAAGACGTGAGAAAAAGTGCAGCCTAGCGTCCTCTAAGCTGCGGCGACATGTGTTTTGTATGTCCGTCGCACGCGCTTGTGTCAGTTAGCGCTGTTTGTACTAATTTTCGAAACACGTGAGCATGCACCTGCGTAAGATTTAGCCGACAATGCATCGGTGGTTTTACTATAGTCTGCGTTATACTCTTAATTAAGCTTTGTGGCAATCTGCGCATCTCCATAAAGGGCGCCGTATGCAATAGCCGAACAGTCTAAACGTGTTCTTGTTGTTCGTAAGAATCCGTCTTTGTTCCGTGCAAAATGTGAATTGAAGTAGTTGTTTTAACTTAACTGTTACTGCCAATATACGTGCTGTCTATAAATCTCATTAATAAAGTTTTAATAATCGAATAAGTAACGTCACAATCACAATCCATCAATCGTAACATGTCTATTATTATGCCAAAAAAATATAAAATGTAATGTTTGTTCGTAATACGTACGAATTTCCCTTCCTAGGATTTTGTTACAAATGTACATGATTATTTATTTGAATAGATTAATTAATTGTAGATCGAAGAGTTTCGTTCCATAACTTGCATTTTTGTATAGGTGTTACTTATTATTGAAAATGCGCATGTTTATATTTGTTTTTAGTTTAACTGGCCACGTTCTCGAGTGACACCGTCTGTCAACTGCCACAATGACATCACTGAGCGTTTGACAGAGTGTGGGTGTTATGTCGACGATTGTACAATTTAGATCTAGGTCATAATGTAGATGGTTCATCTCCACAAAGCATAGTCACAATGGTTTAACGTACCTCATTTATTAAGTAAACTTAACTGGTAAGGGTTGCATATTTAATTTTAATAGTTATTAGTGTTAGATTTTCTACGTTTTACGCTAATCAGAAGAGAATTAACATTTTAACAAATCTCTATTTTATTTTCGAATAATTTTGTAAGTTAATCTTGCCAAAGTACCATTTTCGCTAACTGTACAGAGTAGGTACTTAATTATTTTTCTGTCTGCAAATTTTTGAGAGAAGTGAGTTTTTGAGCAGAATGCGTTGCCTAACTGGAGGTATGTACAGTATTATTAGCTTTATTAAGTTATAATGTTATTTATAAGTTTCTTTCGTCTTAAAAAAGTGCGCACTTTTCAACTCGGACGTGTAATCATCGGCAATCGAACTGTCAATATCAATCATGCCATCTCGCTCAGGTACAGTTACGTGCACAATGATAAATCAAACTGATGCACGCTCAGACAATTTACGGTTGCTTTGTCTGCAATCATCGGACATATAAAAACGGCACCATGATACAGCCATAACGTCAAATTCTTTATTTATTACGGTTTTGCCTATCGTACTCATGATTGCATGGTTTTAATTTCTACCTTCTACCGGTGCATCATACTTTTTAGAGATACAATAAATATTTTGAACTTTTTGAATATTTTACAAGTATATTATAGTACTAATTTATAAACACAAATCAAATGGAACCTTCAAAATAAAAGAATTAAAAAGCGCGAACCTTTTTTAAGGCGAAAGAAAAATATTAAGATAAAATAAAAACCTATTTAAATGACTTAGGAGTTTCGCTTGATCGTAATACGGATTGTAAAAAGTGTATTTAGTTGTAGAATCGATCTATTAACCTGTTTCTAGTTATACATATCTTTAGGTTTCGTAACTATAATTAAATAAGTAGTTATTTTGAAATGCTTTTTCTGCATTTTCCATAATCGATATTTAGAACCGACTTAATTCGATTTCTTCCAAAAAATTAAAACGATAATGCATGTACTTACAGACAAAATAAATATCTCTTTCCATGAATGCACAAAAAGCATTTCCAAAAATATATATCGAATCGTAATAGTATTAGTCCGTTTGTATTTTTACTGAATAATGTGAATATTATTTACTTTGATTACATTTTTTAGATTTACATTTTACAAAAAAGTAACGTCGATATTACTTTCTTATCAAAAAAAAGTAAATTTTATTTTAATACCTTTTATTTTAAGGCTATCAAATTAACGAAATTGTATTTGGACAGAAAATATTATTCCCATTCCCTCAAATTTTAGTATATTAATGATCGTATTAAGTACATTTCAATTATAACGCACAAAAATGAAGGCCTAATCGCTGCCAGTCACTCAGTCATTTACTAAAAACATAAATAAAAACTTCTGTCGGTGACTTTACTTTCTTCTTAATATAGCTCGAACTACTAAGCATGTTTTGTAGTGTATAATTATTTATATTTGTAAGGGATTTGTCAATTGAGGCATAATTTTTGGGGCGTTTCATAGGCAGTGTGGCGTTAACATGACATTTATATTCTCGTCCGCGTTGTCTGTGGTCCGCCCGAGATGCGTTGATATAGTGCGATGCAAACTTCTAAGCGGTCGTGATAGGCGCAAGTCCCATCGCAAAAACAAAACGTTGCTGTCAACCAATCAACGAGGCGTGCGCGTGTCCGCGACCTACGTGAAGTTCCGCTCGCAGCTAACTTCACAGCCGTAGCCGCCAAGGAGTTTGCATCGCACTATAGCGTACTTGCTATGATCTTGATTGTGTTTTTATGATACCCTGCTCCTGTGATGTAATAAATGTTATTGGTTATATTTATTTAAAATAAAAGTACATTAATATACGAATTTGGTGTTTTCTTTTCGAATATCATTATTTACTTTAAAGTGGAGTGACTTAGAACTTTGCACTTTAAAAAACTATGGACAGAGTTGGAATCATAATTAATCATAACCAGCCCGTAACTATATAGTACACTGCTAAAGACCCCAGTGGTCCGAACAGCTCCTGGTATGAATCGCACATTAGCATGCTAAGCATGCTACTGTGCCCAATCTTCGGCTCTTCTCATGGTTGGAATACTCAACGAAATTTTATTTATAGTTAATCGCCATGGGGGTAATTAAGACGTCAAGAAAACAGCAACGAGAGTGCATTCTAAATTTAAAATTTCAATAACACAAAATTTAAAGAATCAAATTTTAATGTCAATGCTATTATTATATTTAAGTAAAAAAGTAGATACAGTAAAAATAGATATAGTAGATATGCTCCGAACAAAAGAATTCAACCGAATCCTTTTGGCCTCCGTCGCTCTCGAAGAAGAAGACGGACAACAGAGTTCGTTTACAAAATCCCAAATGTAAATTTATTTTTTTTGTTAGAAAAACTAGCTGTCTTTTTCGTTCTTATTGTTCTAATTACGTTAAAAACCCTTTTTGTCTAGTTGGCTACACTTTGCCTTTTGTTTTTGCTTTGTATTGTTATTTTGAAATTTAAAATGCGTATCTTTGCACGCGCCTATCTATCTAGGCGCCTGCGTTCGGAAACAAACAAAAAATTTCGGATTTCGTTTTGGACATAATTTAACTGATATTTTATCTCCAGTTCCTTTATTTACGATACAATAGCTAGCTAATAAATAAATGAAATAAGACAAGAATGAACAGGCTTTAGGACGAACTGCGTTATAGGGCGAGCTGCTACTAAGTTAGTTCGCTGTTCATCCGAATTTTAGGACGAACTGCGTAATGGACCAAATGCATGTATGACGAACTGCGATATTGACCAGCTGCTACCAAGTCGATTCGCTGTTCGTCCTAATTTTAGAACGAACTGCGTATTAGATCAAATGCGTGTAGGACGAACACCTAACAAATAGTTTTTGCGGTTGTTTTGTATGCATATAATGTATACTTTATAATATAATATATTATTGCCTAATATATCAAATGTGACGTCACACACGATCATACGATATCGTAAGTCTCCACAAAAGTAAAGGAACTTGCATTTTCAAAATGGAATTCCAGAAACTGAAGACACTATTGTAATTGCACCACTAGCTTTATTTTATATTACCTCTGGCTGGCGAATAAAGCATGTGTCCCAGGAAGATAATAAAACAGCGGTAATGGCGGTCCACACTCGAGCAACGACGATGATTTCCCACCGGGCGCGGTAGGGTCGCCAATTATTGCGGAGATTTAGGGTAAAGTGGCGATGTTGACACCTGAAGCTTTTAGCTTGCAGTTAAATTTAGAACTGAGAAGACATGACACAGGTCAAAAACATTTATTTGGTGTACGCAAAATTATAATTAGATATAATTTAAGCTTTAGATGATTTATTCATTACTGTGGATAATTGGCTGTATTGAAAATCGTTATAACTTTTTTTATATATATATCTTTACGGGTCAGCACTCGGCCTTGATCTCACCTGATGTTAAGTGACGATAAGGTCGAAGGTGGAAGCGCACTTCGCCCAGAACCTCAACTTCTGAGGCACTGGTTATCTTATCTCTAGCTGCCGAAACACAATAATGCTACAAACATTGATGTTATGGCGACATATTTAGATAAGATGGTGGTAGCTAGCCAGGCGGATAAACAAGCCCTACCACCAACCAAACCGAGAACACAAACATGTTCACGGGTGAAGTGCGCTTCCATAATTGGCCTTATCATCACTTAACATCAGGTAAAATCAAGGCACTGTACTTACCCGTAAAATATTTTTTTTTAATCTCTTGGTAAGCGGTGTTTTCTAATGGAAATGAGAAAAAGAGAGGTAGCTTTTAAGAATACAGTGAATGTTTTTTTTTAATTTTAAGTTTCGCATGTCCAAACCAGTAACAAAACTGGATACAAAAACACAAATGTTGAAAAAATTTCCACGAGCAGGATTTGAACCTGCACCCTTCTCACATTCCGGGTCAGGTGCTCTTCCAATTGAGCTATCGTGGTTCTAACCAGCCCGCCGAAATTATTCAACACTTTTTACTTTGAAAGCCAAAGGCGCCCATTCAATGTCAACAACTACCGTCACTAACATCCGATCATAATATTTTTACAAATATTAAAGATCAGTTAAGAAGTTAGCAAGCTATTTATAAATGTTCAAATAATTTATAATTTGTTTTAACAATTTGTTCGCAACAAAATTTGCGTTAAAAATTATTTGAACATTTAAAACTGGATACACTTTGATACACTTTTTTTGAGCGATAAATGTTTTTTGACGACCTCCATAGCCGAGTGGTTTGCACGCCGGACTTTGGGCGGCGCTTACTCTGAAGTCCCAGGATCGATTCCCGGTCGGGTAAATGTCAAAAACAAACTTTTCGATATTGTGTTAGGTCTGGGTGATTGTGGTACCGTCGTTGTTTCTGATTTCCATAAAACTTGTGCAGGTGCAAACATATCTCCTCACTGCTACGCAGAGTGCGTGGTAGCAGTAACAGCATTCTGAAGGCAATATCAGATAAATCATCATCATCATCATCATCATCTCAGCCAAAAGACGTCCACTGCTGGACAAAGGCCTCCCCCAAGGAATAGGGGGTATTTGCCGTAATCGCCACGCTTGGCAGGGTTGGCGATCGCAGTAGGCATCTCTCTAAGGGTAACCTTAGAGAGATGCTGCTGCCCATCCTCTGGAATGGTCCCCTAGTCGGCTTTTACCACACCCACGGGAAGAGATGGCGTGGTGCAATTCTTTATCCCCGGCACCACACAGGGAATCAGATAAATATGATTGCCCAATACAATAGTTTTTATAAAATATGTTATTGGGGCAGTTAAATAGCTTTTAATGTACAATTTTATATAATATTATTTTAAATTTTCTTATTATTTATTTAATTACTAACATAATTTATTAAGTGCCCATTGTTACTAATCATAATTGGATCTATTGTTATCTTTTAATAAATGAATTATTATTATTATTATTTAGCTACTTACCTTGGGATCAGAACAATCTTTGTGATGTTGCCTAATATATATTTTTTTCATAAATAACAAGATAGGCTCGCATTTGACTACTATCTCACCTGATGATGATGAAGTGGTGATGAAGTGATGATGATCTACGGTATAACATGTACATATATCTTTTTTGTAATAATAATAGTTCATCAAAACTAACAATTACTCGTTATTTTGTTCCTGCTATAAACGCACAAACAGTGTCACCCTATATACAAACGCGATCGTTCTGAAGAAAATGTAATTCGTGTGATAGTTATGAGCTGTTGACATATAGTGGTTCGTTGGAGGGCTCATAAAGCAAGCTATGTTTGACTAACATGGTTCCCTAGGAAAATTGATGCAGGCACACTAACAAGGGATGTATCACAGAGCTTTTAAACCAGGTATTGACCAAGTAGGGTAGAGGCATCAGTGTTCAACAGTAACTAATGACCGACCATTTTATGATTATTTAAAAAATTACAATTTGAAAAAAGACAAAGTGTTGGAAAAATTTCACGAGTGGGATTTGAACCCGCACCACATGACATGCGGGGTCAGGTTCACTGCCAACCAACTATGCTATCGTGGCTCAATCCAACTCGCCGAACACTATCTACTTTTACTTTCTAAGCCAAAGGAGCCCTATTCAATGTTAACAACTACGTCATCAACATCCGATCTTAATATTTTTACAAATATTGAAAGATCAGTTAAGGCGAGTTGGATTGAGCCACGATAGCATAGTTGACAGCGCACCTGACCCGGCATGTCATGAGGTGCGAGTTCGAATCCCGCTCGTGGAATTTTTTCAACACTGTCTTTTTTCGACTTTTTTATTTTATTAATGATCATTTAAATTAGAGGTCAGCATCAGGATTTGGTACTTTTGCAACAATTGAAGACAGACCACTTGTATGCATCCGAGCCATCATCGAGTAAAATTTCAATAACATGTATATTATTTTTTGGCGAAAAAACTGACGTCGAACACTGGGCTTACTGTACTGTGTTAAATATATATCAATGGTTTCCATGACAACAAAACAAACAAATCATTTTGTAATAGAAAATTAAATTGTCGGGAGTTCTTGGCGGGAAAGTGAAGAGTCATGTCTGCGGTTTTGTTTTATTTTCTAAAATTTGTGTTATGTCGAATATTAATGTGAAATAATGGTGGATTATTAACCGTTAAGTGTTCGTGAGTGTGCATGAGTGTTGGCAAATGAAACAAAACAGTGCAACGTCACTTTTCAAATTCTCTCAAGAAGTCCGCCCAAGGACTTAGTAAAGCCCCACATCTTTACTGAGATACTCGAGGAGTTGGGTGGTATATCATTTCTCATTTCTATTATCATTCATCATCATCATACAGAAAAGAAATATTGTTTATTTATGTATTACTTGTTAGAAAAATTACTTTGACACTGGCTAAATGTGCTAGTCGCACAAAGCCATCAACATAATGAAAAAAAAAAAATTAAATTGTCGTTTTTAGTATTTTTTATATAATATTGTTTTTTAATATAGCCTATGGTTACTCAGCGCTAATGTAGCATTCTAATGGTGAAAGAATTTTTTAGTAGTTTTTGAGTTTATTCGTTGCAAACATACATACATACATACATACATACATACATACATACATACATACATACATACATACATACATACATACATACATACATACATACATACATACATACATACATACATACATACATACATACATAAAAAGGTTTCTTTTTTATAATATTTGTATAGACAAAAATTTATTAAATTAGAAACTTTAAAGCATGGTGTGAAATACGTTAGACATAATACCAAAAGCAGTTTTCTAATAACCGTAGGTACATAACGCATCGGTATCATCATCATCAACCTATAAACATGTGGGTCGCCTTATATTATCAACCCATAAACACATTCCAGCCGGGACTAAAACATAACAGCTTTCAGTATTACCCAGAAACTTGAAGTAAAGATTGTCATCTTCATCATCAATTCAGGCTTCCAGTACATTAACTCACCTACTATTCTGGATATGAACCTTCTCTAAGCCTCCTCTTTGAGTCACTTTTTAGAGGTAAAGCTTTTTTATATATTAAAAACATTACATACATTGTTTTGATCCCAAGGTAAGTAGCTAAAGCACCACAACCACCCAGACACGACACTACTCGTATCGTTTTTGAAATTGACCCGACCGGGAGTCGAACCTTGGACCTCAGAGTTAGCGTCGCCCAAAGTCCGGCGCGCAAGTCACTCGGGCTACAGACGGAGGTCGTCAATGTCACTGTCATATTAAGAAGTCTGGGAGTAACTGAGAACGATTGTGAATGTTATAAAACAGTAGAATGAATTCCATCTGCTTTTATCATTGTCAATTTGTGTACATACTCAAAATCAAATTAAAATTAAAATAATAACAGTGTTACGTTGTGCTAGTTCTGTTGAAGTTTGGGTCTTCACAATAATATAGTGGTCTTCAGGTGCAGGTTCTTTATTAACACAACAAGTACATAATAGTTAAACAGGTACAGCGTCTATCGTCGGCCGCTCCGACACCAGTGACATAGCAAATATGGCGGCTCTGTAGGGATGTACCACTACGCACAATCTATGTAGTGATGTATCTAACAAACAGAATCTGTATATACGTATATATAATATACCGTAGTACCTGTGTTGTCAGCATCGTATGTAGATTATAGATTGGCGTTATGTAAACTAGCACGGGGCATTATTCAGCGTGCGGGCCGCGAACATTGGCGCAACAAGTGCCCGATCACGATGCACTATTGTGCGATTGTTGCACCGCGCTTTGTTAGGCCGGCTGCGAATGTGCGACCTAATGTTTTTTGTAAAGGAAGTCCTTCTGTGTTAAGGAAGGCTTTTCCAATATTTGACGCTGTAGAAGACAGAGAGAAATAAATGCCCTTGATGAGTTTGTTTGAGAATTTTTTCAGTACACAAGGTCTCCCACCCTGTAAACTTACGAACTTTGATTATATGACATGTATATAATCAAAGCTTCGTTTTAACCCTTTATAAGGCAGTGGCATATATATTGCCACCATATTTTGAACTTAATACAATTGAGATAAGATCGAAAACCAATGAAAAATTTGTACATGCTGTGCCCGTTAAAGGGTTAATGGAACCGATGGCGTATTCACAGTCTTAAGAGTTCAATTACTGAAGCCTAAACTGAATAAAACATTTAGATTTTTTTGGATTAACGTGCTTCAAAAGACTAAAGTTATAAATGTTAAGTCAATGGTCCCAGTAAATTGTTGTCGTAGTAGGATAACAGTCGTAAAATTAGCCAACCAGCATGCGGCCAACGTGGTGGGTTATGGCAAAGTCTCCTCAGTGGACTAACAATGGACTGTTATTAATGTTAAACAAATGTTTTTTTCAGTGGCATAAGTCTAATATATTTTTTGGTTTACTTTTCCCATTTTGGACAAAAGAAACCCCACAGTTTAGTCCTTAGTTATGTACAGTTTGCACATTCTTATAGTGTCTAATTTGTTTTATTGGCATCCTCAGAAATTCGACACATCTACCACCCATTTGATCACACAGTATTTTAATATCAATCATAAATAGCTGTGCAAGGTTATGTAAGCAAAAAATGCAGAACGCAGAATGCGATTACTGAATTTTACCATTTTCCGTTCGCGAATTTTTACATTTTACAATCGAAACTGTCACTGGTGACTTGGAGATGTAGTAAGAATTATCATCGTCGTTAAAAAATGACATCCCAATTTCTCAGTAGCTGTTATTCGCCGCAAGAATGCAGCCGCCCTAACCAAAGCTCTCGCCCATATACAACCGTGCAACAATAGGCTATAATAAACTTTCTTTGTGCTTTGAGCACGCACATTTTAATCACCCAGCAACTCTCGAACAAACGATCGAAATATTTCGACGCGGAACTGGCGTAGGCGAAATTTGTAACCTATTGTACGATGGTCTGATTGCTTTTAAGGTCAAGTGCTGTTAGATTTGGATTTAAAGCTTCGCCACACCACAGGCGGAGCGGTCGCAGAGATGGCCGCACACTGAAAGCGGAGAAATTACGTTTTTATTGCCGCCTCTGAGGTTTAGTGGTTAAGACCACCATTCTCAGAGCCAGAGGTCCCGGGCTCGATTCCGTCGGGGGGTACATGTTTGTACACGGTTTGGTTTGTGGTAGGGTTTGTTTAAGTCCGCCTGATTAGCTACCATCTTGTCTAAATGTATCGCCATAACATCAATGTTAATTGTTGTGTTCCGACACTAACTGAAAAGATAGTCAGTTCCTCATTATTTGAGAATTCTAGGTATAGTTAGGGATCCGCAAAAAGTATCGATACCTGAGTATACCTACTCGATACTTTGGACACGATACCAAGTAATTAGGTAGTCGATACTGAGTAAGAATCGATACTTTTCACCCCACTCGATACTTTTTTGTCGAATCCAACACATCAAAACACAAAAAATAGTAGGCTAGCACCTAAAATGGTAAGTTAGCATCTAATTGTAGTTTAGGTGCTAACTTTGTATTTTTTAGGTGCTAACTTAGTATTTTTGTGGGTTACGTTAAGTTAATTTGGTGATCGATTAAATACAACCCCTTGACTATTATTTGACTCTACTAAAACAAAACTGAGGACTATGTTGGGCTCAAGGTTTAATAAATTACTATTTTTGTCTGATTGCACGGGTGATGAGTGATGATGACTTTGGATTGAGGTAATAAAAAATATTTTAATAAACAGCTTCTAAGAACTATTTTACGTCTTTTTATTTACACTGAATGCCAAACAAAAAGTACTCGATACCCGTTCTAACTCGATACTTTTGATGCGAGTACGATACCGGTACCTATCGATTACTTTTGTTGCGATACTACTTAGAGTATAGTATCGATAATTTTGTTTCGGTACCGTATCTCTAGGTGTAGTGCGCTTTTACCTTCGTCCTTACTTCCTCACGTCCTCACTTATCAGATGAGATGTAGGCCAGGTGCGTAACGTTAGGCATATACTGAAAATATATGATTATTTCCATAAGTAAGGTAAGGGAAAAACGTTTTCTTAGTCAGACGCTCTTGGCAGAGTGGTCGTGGTTATTGGTAAATCTTGTTGAATGGCAGCTCTAGATATGCGTCTCCATTCTGCTCTATTGGAGGCATTGTGAGTCATCTAATGAGGTCTCGCCTTCTGGTGCAAGAACATCAACCATAGCATCGAGCACCGGGATCTCTTGCCCTGAATTCTGTTCCTTGAACGACTATAGTATCTAGGCTATGTACTAGACCTTCCATTCAGTTTTTTTTAATAAAAGTGTAGGCAAAAAAACTAGTCTGGTTCACTTCAAAATTCATTTCTTTACTATTTTTATTCGTTTGCGTTCCGTTTAGTGCAGAACGAGCTTACGGTGTGTTAATTATTTTGTTATCAGGCGACGCGGGCACATAGGTAGACCAGAAAAATTCACATACCTTCTGTGTTCTAGCGATTAGACAACTGGTCTCAAACCCAGTGCCAGGTTCAATTCTCAACGATGTTCTTTTTTTATGCTCTGTTCTGATAGGGTTTTTGTAAGTCCGCCTGGCTAGCTACCATAAGCCTGTCGGTATAGCAATGTAAGTGTATTGTGTTCTAATTGAGAGAAAGGTCGTGGGTCCAAAGTAGACGCTTTTAAGTTTTATGTTATTTTCTATATAAGTAAAGCATTATGAATACAACAGTTACAGTTAAAAGTCATTAACCTAGTATTCCTAGACTGGGCTAATGACTGTTATTCATATCAGGACGGCCATTTATTCTTTAATAATAAATGTTAAGGTAATACATGTACTCGGTTAATCTATTAGAAACGTTACTAAGTAAGCAGGTTATAGTTAACTTAGAACGAGTTAGATGCTCGGCCTCGTGCTAAATTATAGGCCTTATGTAAGTATTAAAAGCTAAGATTAGAATTGAGAATCATTCAACATTAATCTGGGATCAAAGATATATAGACTTTGCTTTTAAATAAATGAGTTGCATATGAGCAATTATCCATAACCATCGGTTGCAATAACCGTTATAGATGCCACTGTGCCGCTAAAAGCACTCAAAAATTAAAAAGCAGTGTAAAATTCAGTTCCTTCCCGGTAGCATAATGGTCAGTGCAGCCGCCCGGATTGCGGAAGACCCAGGTTCGATTCCTGGCTGGGTCGGGTAGGCATTTAATTTTTTCACTGTATTTTATAAATACTTAGCAATCATTATATTAAAATTTATCATAAAGTGCAGGCCGTCAATGAAATAAATCATTTATCGTAATCAACAGCCTTTACTAGTCCACTGCTGGACATAGCTAGGCCTCTCCTTGTGGACGCCACAGAGCACGACCCGCGGCTAATCTCATCCAGCTCTTGCAGGACACCTTGCGGAGATCGTCGCTCCACCTAGTCTGAGGGCGTCCTACACTACGTTTGCCAATACGAGGAACTCGAAAACTCAATTAAAACATAGGGATAAAGATATAGATATTACCAATTTCACAGCGAACATGTTTCACTACAGAAAAAGAGTTGACGAAAATGTCTACGAGCAGTATTCGAACCTGCACTTTCTGGCATTTTGGGCCACGTATCTGTCGTGGCTATGCTGTCAAAATGTATCAACACTCATCAACATTATGATGACCACGACATGGTAGGAGACATTGAATAAGCCAGAGGGCTTCCAAAGTAAGAGTAGAGTGAGCACCCGACCCAAATTGTCAGAGGGTGCAGGTTCGAATCCCGCTTGTGGATTTTTTTCAATACTTTTTCAAATTGTAATTTGTTTGCAACAAAATTTGCGTAAAATTATATATCATTTCGAACTCCTCCGTGCTTCGAAGGCACGTAAAGCCGTTGGTCCCGGCTGCATTAGCAGTCGTTAACAACCACCAATCCGCACTGGGCCCGCGTAGTGGTTTATGGCCCGTTCTCCCTCTGCTCGTGCCCCAGCAGTGGGGACATAAAATGAGCTGATGATGATGATGATGATGATATATATCCATCTATATAAAAACAAAAATAATATAAACGTAAATTATAAATGTTACTTTGTTTGTACATTTATCCGAGTGCGATCAAACTTAATACCTGGTTTGTTTAGTTCAAGAAAATCGTATTAATAATCTTCAGAATGTTATATTCTTACTTTTATTAAAAATAGATTAAAAATCTGTGAGCTTTTCCTCCCTTGGTCAAATGAGAACAACCAACTATAATCGTCCAGCTTGGCTGTCGAGTCCCTACAGCCAAGCTGGACGACATCTTCATGAGGGAGGACTTCTGGCTGAAGGGCGTGGTGTACCGGCGCTTTCGCGGTAGACTGCCAGCTAACACCACCGTACCAGCAGAAGGATATGCTTAAATACTAACATAGCTATAAGTTTTATTTACTAACAATAATTGTTTATATTGGTATGTATATGTTAGTGTGTAAGGTATATATCTACAAGCTTGTTTGTAAGAACCTTGATGCCTGAAAAAAAAATCACATTTACTACCAACACGGCAGGCAGTTACTTCGCATAGGCATAAAATTATTATTGCCACGTTTATTTAGCTGAAAGCAACATATAACATATACTTCCGGCAGCCGATAAAGGTCCATTACAACAGGTGTGTTATTGTTGCGCTGGCAACACCTGTAGCATTGTTATATGGGCGCGTGTCGCAATGCGTTGCGATTCGTCACGCCATCCAGCCAGGGGTGTCAGCTGTCACCGTTAGCCTTGGAGGTGGATCGAGGCTCTCCTATTTTTGGTGGCTGAGTAGCGACGCGCTCGGGCCGGTAACCGAAGGTCTTGGGTTCAATTCTTAGGTCAGACAAAGTGTTTTGGATTTTCAGCATTTTCCATATTTGGCAAGCGTGTGATTAAGTCAATATCCAACAATTGTAGTGATGACTTCATTACAATGATGGAAGCCTTAGCCCAGCAGTGGGAAGTCATAGCTATTTACTTACTTACTAATAAAATAAAAAAAAGAAGTGACACCGTTGGACATCTTGAACCACTGCCGGTGTGAATATCTGGAGATCGGTCAATTTGGTCAGTCGCGGTTCACACTACTGGCAAGTGTCTAATGTCCACTAGGGTAAAGCCTTAATCGAATAATGTATTTAATACAAGTCTTCACAGGTATCAAAACAAAACTAAAATGTAGTTAGTTAGTAGTTAAACTAAAAAGCTGAATCTGTTACCAGTTCGGATTTTGGGAGAGTTTTCGATTGAGTATAGAGCTGGCAAGAAACTCAGAAGGCTTTTTTACTTTTTCTCCAAGTGCGACACTTTTCCACACAGGCCGCAAGACCTAAGAAGGGAGATGAGAGCTAGAGAGAAAGCTATACTTAGCCAGCAGCGTATCCCGATGATGAAATTAAGAAGTGTCACCGTTGAGGTACCCTTAGCTACCAAAGCATTGTTGAGTCGGGAAATGTCCTAACTATCCTGGACAAGGTTAATATCAATGTAAAGTATAAGTAGGTACTTATCAGTAGAAGATAGTTGTAGAAACCCAAAATCAGTAAGATAAAATCAGAAAGACTAAACAATTGTTACTTCAACATTATATTGTCGGTACGACTTGTAAAATACATTGGTTTCAGAAATCGCCACAACATCGCAAAAGCCACCCCATTTGGGTCTTCTAATAGAATAAAAACACATTTATGTTTTATATTCCGCCCGAAAAAAGTTCCAACATCGAACGCTACAAAGGCGAACGGTCAAGAAACGGAAAATATCAAGACACCCATACATCCAGAAATGTCTCCTCTAAGGGAATAACCGTGTTCTATTATATTTTACGATTGTCCTCGCGAAAACTACGTCAAAAGGGTCGACTAGCATTTTACACGTCACGGCACGATGATCGGAACACATTTTTTTTTCTTTTTTTTTTAACTTTGCTATAAAATTTTGAGGAGCTCGATGGCGCAGTGGTTAACGCGCCCGGTCTGCGAGTGCTGAGGTTAAGCAACTTTCTCAAAGGCCGGTCATCGGATGGGTGACCAAAAATTTAACATCTCGAGCTCCTCCGTGCTTCGGAAGGCACGTAAAGCCGTTGGTCCCGGCTGCATCAGCAGTCGTTAACAACCACCAATCCGCACTGGGCCCGCGTGGTGGTTTATGGCCCGTTCTCCCTATCCATCCATAGGGAAGGCTCGTGCCCCGCAGTGGGGACATAAAATGAGCTGATGATGATGATAAAATTTTACTAGAAAATATTAACCAGCTCAGGAAGCTCGAGTGGGAATCGAACCTTCGTATGACCGGTCCAATCCTCTGACCGCTGAGCTACCGAGACCTTAGAAGACTGTGATTTCGTTTTAGATTTAGGTTTTTACAGTAAAATAATAATAATTGTTCCCATAGTCGTATCTGCAAACGGCCTTATAGCGAAGAGTCACACATCTCAAGATGCTTTCGCTGGATGGCTGGATCAAGCTTCAGATAAAGAAGGCAACACCTGGACACGGCACGCATTGTCAGGAGATTTCTTTCTCTGCAGCCTTAATCGCCGATAGCTTGAGTCCTGCTCCGCTGCTGGCGGCGTTCTAGGTTTAGGTTTTTATAAAAGTTGTATTTTTGTATGATTTTTGTTATATTTTACTTTTTATATAATTTTTATAAAAAACCGAACACAACCTTCGAGGTCGCGCAAATGTAATTAGAATTAAAATAAATTACAATAATAATGCATCGACATTCATTATATTATATCGATATTTTTACATCTTAGGCGCACCAGCAACAAACGATAATCTGAAGGAAAAAATACATCGTATCGCGTAAAAGCCTTTATGTAAAGAAGATGCCCAATCCCTTAAGATTCAATTTGCAAGGGTGAAATTCGTGCAAAGAATAAACCGTCAGTGCACCACTCCTGTGACGGCCGATCCGAGGGATCAGGTTAGCCGTTGTTGGAAATTCCATGCTACCGGGCTACGATGTTATAGCCATTTGAAAAGGTTTAACTTATATATATTGAAAACCACCTAAACTAAAATCCAAGTCAGTCCACGAAACAAACGCCTTACGGGTAGGAAGGTTCCTAAGGTTTACTTCAGAAGAAACAAAGACCATACTAGAAATAGTAAACTAATTTGCTTCACGCTTTCCTCTACTCCACTCCCTCTCCACTTTGACTTTGACTTTTACACTTCACCTACTACAGCGCTTGTTAATTTTTGTATTTTTTTACTTGTAAGCTTTGTTTTAATATATACAGCTCAGTGCCTCAGTAGTTGACGAAGCTCGCCTTTTTTTTATCCTGCCACCAGTGTATACTAAAACCTATTCCTCCACAGGCCAGGCGTAGCCTAGTGTTGAGGATAGGAAATAGTTTATTTTTTTGGGAAAGATTTTCTATAGAGAGTTCAGTGTTTAGTAAAGGGATTTGTAACTTTAAAGATTTATAACTTGTAGAAAATGCGTTGTGTTGGTGGAAAGGGAAATTAGCTTTAAAATCCTTTAAAAGGGCCAAATATGTATGCAAGTCTTCATACATGTAGAACTGAGGTGCTAGTTATGGGAAGAAAGATTATATCGTGGAATGCTTAAATCAAAGCCCAATTATATTCAAATTTTATCGATTCTAAACACACGTACAATATTTTCATTTGTTATTTTTTTGAAGAAAGGTAAGGTCCTATTTGAAAAGGTCCTAAATGAAAAAAATAACACGTAAAGCGACAGCCTGAGGTGGCACTCAAACCACCCTTCGTAATCCTGGAGATTGCTCTTTCGATTGAGCTACAGAAACAATATGTTGCACATAAAGAGCTTTTTCTTACGCTAAGTCTTAGTTATTTACATACTAAATATTGCACATGCACATACAAACTACTATAAGACATTAGACATTACACTTAGTGTAAATATCTTACTATATTTAAATGCATAAACCCTGTATAAAGGCTGTAGCAAGTTTGGCAGAAACAATGTCATAAGTTGGTAATTTAAAACAAAATATAACTATTTAATCATCTTATTAAATTAAATAGGAGTGCTCTGGTTACCATAGAACAATGGAATTCTATTGTGTCTGGGCCCGAAAGCGCCTGTGTATCTACATTATTATTTTATTTTGTTGGTAATTTTATTGTTAATTATTTTAATTTTATTAATTATTGTGGTATTGATTAATATGTTGTCTGCACATGCCCGTGGAGTTACAGCATACCAATGTTACATACTGTGTCCTTGATTGTTTTATTGTACATTCTGTTGTAACTCTGTTATGTGTGGCTAATAAAAAAATAAAAAATTAAATTAGGTTCTTAGAAAACCATGATGTCATAATTATGTCTGTGGACGTGCGTGATTCCTTTATTTCTCTTAATAAGTAATTATAATATTTTTATTTTATTTTGAATCTCGGTGTCTTCTACCGGAATTACTACGGTGAGTGTTCTGAAGAACTTTTCGATCTAGTCCCGCCTTCTCCTTTCCTCTCCCGGACTACACGTGCTGGTCTTAGGAACCACCATCATACTGTACAGACAATCAGTACTCGTACCAAAAAATTTGGCAAGTCGTTCCTCTGTAAGACCATTCGGCTTTGGAATTCTTTGCCGGCGCATGTGTTTCCCAGCTCCTATAGTCCCGGGTCTTTTAAGCGGGGCGTGAAACGGCATTTATGAAGGCCGTCATGAATGGGTGCGCTTGTTACCGTGCTTGTTCCACGGTGAGGAGCGCTCTCATTATTTTGGACTACAACGGCTGCTTACCATCAGGCAGGATGTGGTCACTATGACGTGTCAATATAAAAGAAAAAAAAAATATTGATAAACAATATAAAAAGTTGGATTTAAAAATCCAACTTTTTTTTAATTATCACATTAAATCATCCTACTTTTCAGCTGCTATCTTCGTTTACCAACTATTAACTGCAGAGTTTCGCTAAGACGACGTATTGCGATTGCGATGCAAGCCGCGCCACACACAGCATTATTGATTGGACAAATACCAGTAATGAACTGTTTACGTGGCTGCTGATTGCAGTGTGCACAAACTTATTTATCTACTTAACGAAGTATCATACATATCTGTGGAAACCCCTGCTTGTGTTTAAGTCGAAAACGTGTGGTATTCCTGTTTCTCAATGTAAATTTTACTTTGTATTCAGTAACAATAATTATGCTATTAGATGGTGTATATCTATACTAATGTTATAAAGAGGAAACCTTTGTATTTTTGTATATATGTATGTTTGCAACGAATAAACTCAAAAACTATTGGACCGATTTAAAAAACTCTTTCACCATTAGAATGCTACATTAGCGCTGAGTAACATAGGCTATATAAAAAAAAAGAAAAAATGAAATGCGGTACGAAGTCCGCCGGGCCAGCTAGTATAATATATTTTTAATCAGGCCAAATTTGATGAGGAACGTCTGTAAACAAAGCATTCAGAGTTATCTTTGTAAATATCTAGTATCACTCAGATTTTTACTTTTTGTTGAGAGAAAATCGCCTTTATTCTTGGTTTACATGACGCACTTTCTTTGAAAACCAGTATAAATCTATCTGGTAGTAGATATTTGCATTAAAATACATTTTTTTTATTATTATGAATTTCGCATTAACAATGCTATATATGTATATGATTACAAGATAAATTCCTGGTTTGCAGCGTAAATCACAAACTACTAGAAAAAATCAACGAGTTTTCAGAGGTCTCGGTAGGTCAGCGGTCAGAGCATTTGACCGGTTATCCAAAGGTAGTGGGTTCGTTCGATTCCCGCTCGAGCTTCCTGATACTGGTTTTTTTTTTCTAAACAAACGTTCTACCTACATCGAATTCGACCAAGGGGCCGATGAATCTCACCGGTGATCTCGAAATTAAAAGTGACATATATATGAAATATATACTTTTGCATATTTACAATTTAAATAATGAAAAACCAAACAAAAAGAAGATACATACCGTTTGAGAATTTTCGGTGTCAAAAAAAAGTTAACAATGACTTTGAAATAGAGAAAAAAGGAGGAGAATCATATAGTGTAAAAATTAGTCACCAGTTAAACAATCGCATCGCAACGTTTACGATGAACATATACACATATATATACTCAGTATAGTCACAGAGTACATATAATAATTACTGACTTCGAATATGCGTTTTCAAAGCGATTTGCATTAACGTAATTATTGTAACTTTTTGCCTGAGACTAAATACATAAAAATGGTTTCTTTGTGATAAAGAAACGATTGTTATTTCAATAGACAGTGCGAATTAATCGTTTTGTGGGGACGAGACACTCGGCCGGTCGTTAGCACTCACTGAGCCGGTATTTTTACTAAACGCTTCCGGTAGTAGGGCTGCCAAAATACATAGAAAACGGTCTTTTCAGTAAACTTTAGCTTATGACTCTTTTTTTTCATTTTTTTTATAACGCCTCTATTGCGAAAGACTTTTACCAAAGCACGGGACATGGTGCCTTTCTCATTAGATAATGTGTAATGTTTTCTTTTGAGGGCCTGCTGTAAGATATTTCAGACCTGAAATAAACAGCGCCCTTGTAAATCTTATACTTGTAATCCTTTTATGTGTTTACATAAATTTGTAAAATAAAATAAATATAAACATAATAAGCATAAATATGATGATTGATGATACTTCGAGAATTTTCAATAATTCTAAATTATTCATTGTATGCCACATTGATGTACATTTAATGTTTTCTAAAGTTTACGCGAACACTACACATTGAAATGAAACAACTTTTATGGATCTACTCGCGTTTGTTTTACAACATTACAAGAGCAACATACCCCTTCAATATGCAGGCGTGTACAAACTGGACTGCGACTGTGGGCTCTCTTACATCGGCCAAACAAAGAGAAGTGTAGGAACCCGCGTTAAAGAACATATAGCTGACGTCAAGCATAGGCGCGAAAATAAGTCTGCAGTATGCGAACATTCCCTAGAAGGGCCCAATCATTACATCAGATTTGATAAACCACAAATACTCGCAAGAGAACAACGATTCATCCCTAGGATGATACGCGAGGCTATTGAAATTAAAAAACATCCTAATTTCAATAGAGAAGATGGTTGGAATCTACCACCAGCCTGGGATCCCATCATACAAAATATTAAATCCCAGCCCCAACACCATACTGCCAGACCAAAAGATACTGTAAGCTCTTTCTGCGTAAAACGGAACGCACCCGATTAAATTTAAACGAGGGTATACAAGCTACTAACTAATTACTCAGTCTCCCTGTGACCACGGCCCCTGCAACAGGTTCGAAACGTCAGGATAAACATTAAAACGTAATGTTGTAAAATAAACGTGAGTAGATCCGTAAAAGTTGTTTCATTTGATGTACGTAGTTATTATACATATTTGATGGTACAATTAAGGGCCCCGTGCATGAGGGCATAGCAATAGCAGAGGGAGTATCATCACTGATCTAAATTATAAATATAATTAATAGTATTTATTTTGCATTAGTTGCTATCATCTCTGTCTTCCCGACTATAATATCCCACATGTGGGGTCAGCCTTCATTATCATTTCCCTCCACTTCGCTCTATCCTCGACATCCTGTTCCGTTACCTGGCAGTCCCTCATGTCCCTTTGCAAAACATCCTTCCATCTTGTCTTGGGTCTACCTGCATTAATTGCTATCATATCATCCTAAATGGATAGTAGGTAAAAAATTTTTTGGACGATTCAAAAGCACTTTTCTGAAGTTTATTTGAATAAAAAATTTTGACTTTGACTTTGCGAATTTTTCTATTATTTGTCATGATAATTTTAGATTATCATGTGATATCATCGTAGTGCAGGACGCCCTGAGACTAGGTGGAGCGACGATCAAGAGCTGGATGAGAGTAGCCGCGGATCGTGTTCGGTGGCGTGCACTTGGAGAGGCATATGTCCAGAAGTGGACTAGTGTACGCTGATGATGATGATGATGATGATGTGATATCATTGAGAAATAATAATAATCACTTAAGCATTTTTTTCCCTATTTATTTTTTATTAGCTCGAATTCCCTGACGAACAGTTTATCAGCCACTACAGACTACAGACCATCAATACCCTTCGGCAGCCCTGTTGTAATCCCGGGGGACATTATCAGCACTAATTCCGGCAGTGATTTATATCTTCCCCGGGATTGCGGGATTACGCGCCGTTCAGCCTAATGGACGATTGCGACTGGAGAAGTGTTTTGTTTGTATTGGTTTTTTAAGTGTATTACGTATTTTTTACCGCCACTGTAGCCTAGTCATTGGGTTACTAGTCTCGGAGATAGAAGTCTCAGGTTCAATTGCCAACAGGAGTGCTAATTGTACTTAGTTTGGCTTGTTACCGAATCATTTATTTCGTCACATTCACGTCATCTTCATATGCCTCGTAGCCTTTTTGGGGCAGTCTATATTGAAATCAATAATGATTTTATTAAGACTTCATTTCTACTATCATTCATCATCACCATCACAGCTTATAAAAGTTCCACTGCTGTGCTCATAACTTTCCATACGAACAGTGGCACATTGATAAATGGAGTCAATTGACCAATCACGCTTGCTCAATGCAGGTTGGTGGGTCTCAAAAGGGACCTCAGCAGTTTATAATTTAAGAATACCTACCTACTAGAATGTTATAGAAAAGTGGAGCCTCCTGGCACAGTCATTATCATGCTTATCAGGAGACTCGAGCTACTAGCTTTAAGGCCTTTATATCTTAATGAAAATAAAGATTTTTGTTTTTTTCGGGACGTACCGAATCCTTCTTGTTACTGCCTCTGTGGTCTAGTGTCTAAGACCACTGGTTTAGACCCAGAGGTCCCTACATGTTTGTGTACTCGGTTTGGTTGGTGGTAGGACTTGTTTGTCCGCCTGACTAGCTACCACCATCTTATCTAAATATGTCGCCATAACATCAATCTTTTTAGCATTGTTGTGTTCTGGCAGCTAGAGACAGCCAGTGCCTCACTAGTTGAGGATCCTATCATCACTTAACTACAGGTGAGATCAAGGCACGTGCTTACCCGTAAAAATATTTAAAAAAAAACGTGCACCAGCGAGATAGATCGACGATATAATCAAGACTTGGCAAGGTTGCACGTGGCCCAGACTAGCGCAAGATCGAGGCGAATGGCATAAGCAAAGAGAGGCATAGGCCCTACCACTGGTTGAGAGTGGCTGAAGACGAAGTTTTTTTTAATTATTTTTAATTATTTGTATGTTGTATTAGACAAGACTAGAAGGTACATAGTTTTGAAACATTGCTTACCTCAGTACTAACATCGTATTCCTATTGCAACCTGCATAGTGCGCTGTACTCACCCCAGATTCTGCTTATAAATCAAACGTGTCCCTTTAAAACAAGAAACAAGCCAGCGCCCGCGCGGCGCAGGCGCAGCTCCGTGTGGCCCATTGTACGGCGTGTAAGTGATATTCCGCAAAACGAGGATTCACGAAAACAACTAATATACTAGTATTTTATGTTATTGTGGCAAACAAGCATACGACTCCTCGCCTAAGCTCGAGATATTTAGGGACTGGACATTTCGAAAGATGTTTTTCCTACAATATATTTTTGATATTTGATATATTTAAACCATTTGTATTTGTAAAAGCGTGATGTGGCCGCCTTTAATAGTACTTTACATTTTGTATGTATTTACTAATTTGAAACCAAATTTTATGTTGCAATGTAATTTTCCCTGGCAGTCCAAATATATAAATAAATAAATAAATAAATATTGTGTAAGGAACGCGCAAGCCGCTGCGCCATTGGGTTTTTAGTATTTAAACACTTTGGACTTGGCAGTTGTAGTTTGTTTTTGGGTAAGTTTAGTTGAGTTGAGGAGGTCGATGGCGCAGTGGTTAACGCGCCCGGTCTGCGAGTGCTGAAGTTAAGCAATTTTCGCAAAAGCCGGTCATTAGATGTGTACACAAGTGGTTCTTCCCCCATCCGATCCGAAACCCTCGGAGAATCTGTAGGGCATGGGGACACGCACTAGCGCGTGATGCCGTTCCCTCTAGAAAACCTCCGAAAGTGATTCGTTTCACACGGCTTGACTTTACGTTACTCGCCACCCCCCATCTATCTCCAAAAAAACAAGTGGTTCTCACGCGTCGTCGGTTACACACGGTTGCTAAACTCGCACTCTGTTAATTACGTGATTCAATGAGTACCTAAAATATTATTAGTAAGCTTGATCCATTGACCTCAATAGAAAATGTAAACAAAGTAAATGTACCTACAATTCACCGTACACTTTGTGTTTCTTTAAATCTTATAATAAAAAAACCGGTCAAGTGCGTGTCGGGCCACGCGCAGTGTAGGGTTCCGTAGCCCATCTCAATAATGCGGACTCTGAGAAGAGGGTTTTTATGAACATTTATTTAACGATGGCTCGATTACCGGTTTCACACACCTGACAACGTTATTTAAGTACTTAGTTCCCAATGACAAATTTGTACTGCGCCAAGTACATTTTATAAGTTGGTCGACTGTTACTCGTAAACTTGTAAAGCCTACTTAGCTGTGATAGTTTTCCTTTTAACTTCGTCATATATACAACTACCGTGAGTTTTTTCACGTATCCAAAAACAACCATTTGGCTGGCAAGGGGTTTTTGTTAGTCAAGTGTTTTTGACTCCCCGGTCAAAAACACTTGACTCTAACAAAATTTTGTACTTTACAGCTTAATAGTTCACAAAGACGTCTGCCTTAATAAAACATCTGTTTTCACAAACCCGCAGTATTTTTGAAATTGCTATCTAACGACATCCCACACTATGGGGCAGACAAGAAAAAAAAATTACATCCTCACTTCACGTGTAGGGGAGGTAACCTAAAAAAATATATTTTTCAATATTTTACTTTACCACTTTGTAGGCGTGATTAATATATTATTAGATCGGTCGTGAAATTTCAATTAAAAAAAATAAACTTATGAACACTGAACGTTTAATTCAATTAACTCAAAACTAACATAATTCTAAACTTTAATGATTTTAACAAAATAAGACTAAAAGAACGAAATCAACACAAATACAAATGATAAAGAGAATATGGAAAGCGTCTGACGCCGATACAACCAGAGATCCGTGCACCGTGACGACCGCCGTAGGAAAGAGACCCGCTCTGCTTTGCAGCGTGCTTTTATAGGCATTATTGCCAAAATGGCGGCTAATATCCTACACGGCCTCTCCTGATTTGTGCGTCGTCCTCGACTGCATCAGAAATATCTGGCATGCTTGGCAGTGATGGTACATCGCGAGAACCGGAGGTGCCCGAGGGTCCAGCGACCGGAACCTCGCAAGTAGAGAGTTCGCTTGGCTCATGGTTGTCTGCGGGGGTAACGGTGTCCTCGGAGTTATCGTCATCTGTTTGAAAGGACACATGATTACTATTACATCAAATAACGGTTCTGCCTAAACTCACAAACTTCATCTTTCAAGGCCCTTCTAATAGTAATCGCAATCACTCATAGCTAAACCAACACACTGTTTCATACGAAAATTTATTAAAATTTCACAAACTATATAGCAGCCCAAAACATTAATTAACGCTCATACTTGCTCGCTATATGTCATTCGTCACTCATTTATTCATAGGATCCATACAACATTCACCATGACCGTCATGTAGGGCAAACATCCCGCAGTCTGTTTGCCAATAGGAACGTCCCGCAGTCCGTCCTCTACATGAAAGGTGAGTCAGTCACCCCGCAGTTTGACTGACGCAGAGCCACTCGCATAGCAGGTGACTCCGCCTACGCACACAAATATCCATAAAATGGACAAGGGGCGTCTTCAAAATACTCACGCTCAAAAAATGCAGCGCAAGTTTCGGGACACCATTCCCCTTTCCACGGCACCATGTACTGGGCTGCCGCTTGGGTGGTCTTTCCATAAGATCCACTTAGCAGACACAGCTCGTAACGTCCACTCGGAAGCGCACGCACGACCTTGTAGGGGCCTCGCATGCCAGGATCCAGTTTTCCCGTTGACTGTGAAAACTTAATGACAAATACAAGATCATTTATATTAAAAACCCGAGGTGGACGTCTGTTGCGGTTCACGTATTCATTTTGCTGAGCTTGGTTTCTTCGCAACAACTCAGTAGCACGATGTCTGCGTAGCTCTCTTTGGGCTTCACGGTTTGGCTGAGACCCTTCCAGTGCTATATCTCGTATGAGCGACCGAATAACAGGGGTCGTGGCGTCGACACCAATCATGAGGTTCAAAGCAGAAGTCTGAGTCGTCTTTTGTTTTGTAACATTGAGGGTTAACTGCAACTTCCACAGTGTTTCGGACCAGGCAGCGTCTTTGTGGTTGACTTCAATGCGGATCATGTTGAGGACCGTCCTAGCATACCTTTCGACTTGCCCATTTGAATGGTGCATCTCCGGCGTTATGTGGTGTATATCGGATCCCATCTTTTTTACAAACCCTACAAACTTAGTAGAGTCAAACATACGGCCTTTGTCGGTTATAAATAGTTTTGGAACTCCGAATAGTGAGATAGCATTCGTTACCACTCGTAAAAGTTCTTCTACGTCTTGCCTATAAATGGAATAGAGTAACGTGTACTTTGTAAAGGCATCTACAACTAGGAGCACAAACTTGAAGCCATTCGACTCCGGGAGTGGTCCTAATGCGTCCAAATGTATGACGGAAAAGGGTAATTCCGGTTTCTCCCATGAGGTTATGTTTTGGTGTGGAGCCCGGGGCACTCGTTTTTTTGTTAAGCAAACTAGGCAATGTTCAATGTATTTTTTTACGAATTGTCTGAGGCCAGGGAACCAAAAGTGCTTCAAAATGAGATCTAAAGTTTTGTCAGACCCGATATGTTCATGCTCGTCATGAAAGATGCGGAGCAAGCTAAGGCGATGTCCTTTTGGGATGAAACATAGGAGTCTTGGCTCCTCACCTACAGTAGTGTACTTATAGTACAAAAGGTCATTTTGTTGCACATAACGACTGGAATCTAACTTCCCTTCGTTAAGCTGCTGGATGAGATTTTGAGTTTCTCCATCGGCCGCCTGAGCTATCTGAGCCCAGTTACGGGGCCTGGAAATATTGTTTACTTCGAGAGGGGGATTCCTACTCAAGAAGTCAGCGTGTGATATCATAGTTCCCTTTCTATATTCGATCTCGAAGGTGAAATCCTGGAGATAGATCCACCAGCGTGCTACTCGTGGCAATAGGTCCTTTTTACGCTCCGTGGACTTCAGAGCGTTGCAATCTGTTACTACTTTAAATTGAATTCCGATTAAATAGTGACGAAAGTTTTGCAACGCTTTTACCACTGCCAACGTCTCTAATTCGTAGGAATGGTACCTACTCTCCGCACCTTGTGTGACCTTACTAAAGTATGCCACAACTTTCTTGTCAGCTTTTTCATGGGTTTGTAACAAAACTGCTCCGTAGCCAATACTGCTTGCGTCAGTATGAACTTCCGTTGGAAGTTTGGGGTCAAAAATGGCAAGAACAGGCTCATTCGTTAAAATTGAAATAATTTCTTGACGAACCTGCTCTTGTTTGGAGCCCCAATCGAATGGAGTACCGTTTTTTAACAACTGAGAGATGCAGAACGTTTTCGTTGCATAACCCTTGATGTATTTCCGAAAATATCCGGCTAGACCTAAAAACTGCCTAACCTGTTTAACATTTCTTGGTGCGGGGGAATTTACCAAAGCCTTTATTTTATGAGGGCTCGGCCTGACCTGACCCTGACTTATGATTCGCCCTAAGTACTCGATCTCTGTAGTCAGAAAAACGCATTTACGGAGGTTAATCGAAAAACCCGCCTGAGTCAAAGTGGTAAGAACTTCGCGCAACAAGTGAATGCCTTCCTGGACCGTGGTACTCATCAATAATACGTCATCGATGTACACCAGTATCTTCCCTGCATCAATAAGCTTCCGTAACGTTTTGTTGATGATTCGTTGGTACACGATCGGTGAGTTCGTTAGACCGTAAGGCATTTTGAGAAACTCATAATGACCTTCCGGTGTAACGAAGGCCGTCCGTTGTACTGAGGCGCTATTAATCCTTATCTGGTGGAAGCCAGTGGCCATGTCCAGTGACGAAAACCGCGTTATTTTCCTATCACCAAGTCGATCAATGTGGTCGTCAATGAGAGGAAGCGGGTAGCGGTCTTTTACAGTAATGCGGTTAAGGGCGCGGTAGTCTATGCACATTCTATCCGACCCGTCCTTCTTTTTGACCAGAATGATCGGACTGGCATACTCAGACTCTGATTCCCTAATTATTCCCTTCTCCAGAAGGTCATTCACAATCTCGCGGACCTTCAACTTCTCATTATGCGAAAGCTTATACGGGCGGTACGTAATCGGTACGTCACTAGTTACGTTTATGTGCATTTCGTCCGTAGTCACGGTGGTGGTGGCCGTGCCCGAGATCAAAAATTCAGAGAAGTCGTTTATCACTTTCATCAAGGATTCGCGTTCCGTGCCCTGAAGGGGTGTATTAATTTCCATGGCTATCTTAGTACTAGTCGTAAAAACTTCAGCCTTTTTGATAGGCATACGCGTTAGGAATTGACTATTTTTAGTTCTAACATATGTTATACCGTCCCTATTCAATACATCGGTACCAATTATCATAGGTGTGGACATACATGTCGCTGGAACCACCACGAAATCCGCTTCAAACGAGATGTAGTTTAACTCGACCGTAAGAGTGACGTATGACTTCGCTACAATCTCTTGATTACTTAATCCCTTTAAAGCACAATTAATGGGCTTAATGGTACATGAAAGATATTTAGCAACATCTGAAGATATTAGGGAGACATCATGTGCCCCACTATCAATGAGGACATCAACTGGGATACCCTGCACTACAGCAGTCGTTATATCTCTCTTGCTATCGGTGCCTGTGAGGTCAGAGCAGAAGTTAACATTATGCGTGTTTCGTGGCGCTGACCTCTCCTTAGCGAAGCAGTTATCCTCCGTATGTCCTTTCTTTTTACAAAAAGTGCAAATCTTTACATTAGAACCTACCGGCTTCGGTTTCTTAGGACAGTTATAACTCATGTGGCCATTTTGATTACAGTTAAAACACCGTGACTGTGATGAGGTTGGCCTTTCGCTGAGTCTCTTATTGTGACGGGGTTGAGGCACCGCTGCAACCCTCGAGGTCGCCTTAGTGAGGTTAGATTGAGTAGGCTTCGTATAAATAGCTAAAAACGAAACTAAAGTATCAGAGGTCAATTCTGCGTTTGCAGCCGCGGCCCGGACTTGCGCGTCATTAATTCCGCGGATAACTATTTGTGTCAACAACTCGTCACTAAGTCCTTTGACTATGCGTAGACGTAAAATAGTACGCCGCGCGTATTCAGCATACGAAGAGTACTTGTCGGACGTCGCATTCATAGTTTCAAATAAAATGTTCGCATAGTCTAGTTTCCTTGGACAAAGTGGCCGAAATTCGCGTTTAAAACTAGTCCACGATCTGTCACTGGTTACCCACTCGTTTAACCAGGTTTTCGCGTCACCTTTTAAACACCCTGCCACGCGCGACAAGCACTCTTTATCGGACCAATGATTTGTTAACTGTGCACGGTCTACTTCTTCACACCATGAATCTATGTCGTGAATAGTCGGGTCAAAGTTGGACACGTAATAATTTTGTACACGTCCCGGGTTAATTAGCCGTATCGCATCAACAATAGCCTGGGTAGCGGATGGCACCGAGGCTTCTGAGTCTTTTCCGTGGGTAGTCGTGAAATTATTCTCAATCACTTCTAGTCGCGATAAAATCGTGTCTAAGGTACTATCGCGGGTTGTATGACAGTTTGGCGTTCTATCCCTGTACCGATGCCGTGTAGACGTACGCGATCGCGATCGAGAACGCCTCCGATTACGGGAATTTGTTAGTGAACGATCTGAGGAGCTAGAACGCAACCGACGATGTCGATGCGATCTATTCCGTGATCTACTACGTGAACTACGCTCGTTCGGCATGGCTCACACACTCGTAACACCAAAACAGCACGATGATAGCACAAAAGTTAACACAACACATAAAACGTAAACGCGGGTAGTCTAGATTTCGTTCTTTAGCTTCAAGAAAAACATCTACAATTGGCATATGCTTGGGTTGATATCCCACTTCTGATATTAGATCGGTCGTGAAATTTCAATTAAAAAAAATAAACTTATGAACACTGAACGTTTAATTCAATTAACTCAAAACTAACATAATTCTAAACTTTAATGATTTTAACAAAATAAGACTAAAAGAACGAAATCAACACAAATACAAATGATAAAGAGAATATGGAAAGCGTCTGACGCCGATACAACCAGAGATCCGTGCACCGTGACGACCGCCGTAGGAAAGAGACCCGCTCTGCTTTGCAGCGTGCTTTTATAGGCATTATTGCCAAAATGGCGGCTAATATCCTACAATATATATCCATGCCAAAATACAGCTTTCTAGTACTAAGAGTCTATGAGCCAGGCTGGGGACGGACAGACAGACAGAGGTTCCTTGTTGACTACGGGTTCCTGAAAAAGAAAAGTGTATTCGCTCTTCGATAATTTATTCACTAAAAATAGGGATTCAGCAACAGATTTTTTACTTTAGTAACAATTGAGTATATACCACCTTTTTTTTGGAGAGGATTTGCTGATTGCTTCAGACGCATTTTCAGCTTCACCGGGCATTTTTGGAGGCAGCGAGAAACTTAAAGGGTTCCACAGGCCGTGTGAAACGAAGTACCTTCGGAGGTTTTCTAGAGGGAACGGCTTCACGCCAGACCACCTGCTTCCTGGTTGACATCCAGTAAAAATTTCAATGAGTGTAGGTATATTTTGAAAAAGACTGTTGAAAAAATCCACGAGCGGGATTCGAACCCGCACTCCATGACATGCCGGGTCAGATGCACTACCAACTATCGTGGCTCAATCCTACTCGCCGAAATTAATAAACACTATGTACTCTTACTCTGTAAGCCAAAGGAGCCCTATTCAAAGTCAATACATGTATTACCAAAGAGTAAGTATAATTTAATCGCTCACCAGAAATATTTTTTAGACCCTAAGCCTAAGTACCAAATAAATTAAATGACTGTAAAAATATTACTTTTGCTTCCCAAAATGGATAAAGAATCACCAAATTTTTACACTATTATTCAAATGATTGAGGATACTAGCTGCCCTACTCCTGTAGGTCACGTGATAGGTTAGAAAAAGTTATTTTTTTTATTAGACAACAGAAAGCAAAAATTACCAAATTGAAACTCGAGGCATAAAATATTGGTGTTATCTATTGGGTGACAAAATAACATATTTGGTCTGAAATGCAGTTAAAGGTATTCATATATTTTTATTGCATTTAATAAAAATATAAATTGTATCCTTTTTATAATATTTTAGGAAACACAATTTGGTAACCATTTATCCGTTTTGGCAAGCGTTTTGAATTTTATTGGTAGTAGAATTGATACATTTTTGGTAGGTGTTTAAACACAAGCCATTACCAAACACCCTGTACAATACAACGAAATTAAACATTTTAATTTATTTAATATTAAATTACGCTCTTTTTTGGTATGAAAAAAGATGCCGCGTCCATATCCGCTAGTTCCCGCCAGGTGACACTGTGGCATCGTAAATCGGCGCAGGCGCATTGTGCATTGAGCTGGCTGGCTCTCGTTATCTTCCACTTCCTGATTCTGACTATGAGGTTTTATTATTTGTATTTGTTAAGCGTTTCTCTGTTAAATATTTCTATATCAGTATTTAATTGAATTAATTTACTTTAAGTATTAATTACCGATTTGTGCCAATTACAATGTAATTATGTTAGTAATGGTCCTGCTTTAACAATTTACCTCGAAGAACTTGAATGCGGGCGAAATCGCAAGCGGTCACTAGTTTTGAATAAAAACATAGAACTTAACATATCTATACTTTATTCCACTATGGGTAAGCCCTTGGCTTTAATATAACCTGATACTTAGTGATGAGAAGGTGGTAGGTATAAAGCTAGCCAGGCGGATTTAAAACAAACCCTGCCACCAACTAAATCGATTACAAAGTACTAACGCTGGAAATCGAACCCGGGACCTCGAGTCAAAAATCGGTGATCTAACCACTAGACCATAGAGGCGGTTATACATGAAATAATAAGGCACCGCGCGTGACTGGTAAATACGTGCCTACATTATGTTATACAGAAGTCGTCGACAGAGAACAATGTCGTTTCCCCCGGCTTATTAAAGGATTCCTGTGACAATGAGCACAGGAAGAAAGTGGTAACATCGCTTGGCGACATTCCCGCCAACAACGGCAGGCGAGCAAACCGGTCCGCGTAATTACGCGTCATTAGCCGCAATTACTTACGCGCGTAAAAACGATTCATCGCGCCTTCGTTCGTAACTAGTGTGCGTGTTACCGGGACCGGGTTGTGGACTTATGATTTTTACACTTCAATTTCGTTAGTGGCATGTTGCTTCCTTATTTTCCAAAATAGTTGTATTTTCTTTAGATATAGCCTATATTTCAGTACTAAACCACCATAGTAAGTGGTTAGGGTTGGAACAAGCTTTTACTACCTACTTAGTTACAATTTTTATTAATTTGTCCCATAATATCCCTCCAGGAGTTATGTAGGTAAAACTATCTTGTATCTACTGAGATTGCATGCCAGCCGAGTAAAATGATTGTTACCATTTAAGCAGCGTTTTAGCATTGTTGTGTTCCGGCAGCTAGAGATAAGATAAAGTGCCTCACTAGTTGAGGGTTCCGGGTTTACCCGGACTCACTTTAGTGCGCTTCCACCATTGGCCTCATCATCACTTAACATCAGCTGAGATGAACGCACTGTTCTTTCCCGTAAGATAAATAAATAAAAAATGTAGGGTAAAAAATATTGCCCTAAAATTTTAGGGCATATTTTGTTTTTATATTTTATTTTATCAAATACTTTATCATCACTGTGTTGACTAGGTTAAGCGGTCTTGCAAGTTAAGCAACTTCCGGAATTTAAGCTTTCTGTTGCTGAAGGCAATTTGGGTCTTTGTTTCCGATTGCAGTCGAAAGATGGCAATCGCGAAAATCCACCAACCGAATTCCTCACGTACATTGATAAAAATATAAAACAGCATTAAATAAATACAAAAATAATTCGTAACAGAAATTTCGCTTAACCTTAATTTCCATCAGTTAAAACTCCACCGCGTAAATGGATTATTTTCATTTCATCCGGAGCCTTCGAGTACAAAGGGATGCGCAAATAAATTGTGCACAGCCTGTTCAAAGAGCGAAAATAAACATTTGGATAAAACATCCTTTGACAGTCGGCGCGCGAGCGCTGTAACTGTAATCCAACTAAAGGGAATCAGGTTATCTTTACGGAGAATTCAATTGATAGACGATTACTAAATACTTAAAGGTACTAAATCTTTTCTTTTTTTATAATTATTTTATTGATAATTTATTTGAGAACACTAACAACCACACCACAACATGTGGGTAGGCGCTAATTTGTATGAAAATTAAACGTTTTGCCGTCATTATTGACCGCGTGTTTGATACCGACTACCCCTTTCAGACCGAGACGTTCCTCGGACGGAATCTGGGACTTACTCGCCGGGCTATAGCTTAAAACGAGTGGTGGCTAATATTATGATCATTGTCGATATTTATTTCGTCGGCTTCCAGCTGTCGTCGCTGCTGCCGCTGCCGCGTCGTTCGCTTCGACGCCACCGATTACGGTGATAATCTTGAAGTATTCCGAGTTCCCCCCGTGTGGTGACGGGGGTAAAGATTTGCACCACCCCATCTCTTCCCGTGGGTGTCGTAGAAGGCGACTATGGGACTATTCCAGAAGATGGGCAGCAGCATCTCTCTGTGATTATTTTCACCTTACTGCGATCGCCAACCCGCCTGCCAAGCGTGGCGATTATGGCAAATTCCCCTCAAAAAGGTTTATCTTTGAGGGAGGCCTTTGTCCAGCAGTGGACGTATTTTTGGCTGAGATGATGATGATGGTTCCGAGTTAAAAAGCGAATTTTTTAAGTTAAGGGTCAAATTTGATCGTGGTCGAAGCGCACAATTGTATCAGCTCGTTTTGAAAGGGCTACATTGCAGCCACGTCGCGGCCGTAACGCAACCACCAGCGACACCGCGAAGTAGCGGCCGGACATACTTACTTATCGCAAACATTTTGTAGGTAACATATTAAGGCAACCGTATAAAGGCGCAGCGACACTATTCACACGTTACTACAGCTTGACTTGACCACCTTTTGTCGCGACGGTGTGGTGTGGTTGTGATACGTGTGAAACAAGCTCAAGACCTTAGGTTTGTTGCTACACTTACATACCACCACCACCACCAGTGTTCGAGAGGTACCAGTGATCGTCATTTTTTCATTTAATCATTAACCCCCATATTCATAGAAACTATTTAAGCATAATTTAGTTTATTTATTTATTTATTTAGTTATAGGTACACAGACAGATTACCGTCAATACAATCTATAGTAGTTACGCAAATAAGTTGAGAAGGCTAGACAATAATCCAAAAGAGTGTACACAACATGATTTAAAAAAAATATAACATTATAACTTAAACACTAATAAAATACACAACAAAATATTCTGAACAATGATTTTGAGTTTAAGGAGAAGAAGAGGACTGCTCATTTTTAAAGACGTCCGATACAAACTTTTTGTATCGTGTGAAACTGGCGTTATAAATATCAATGTCTTTGCTACTACGCGCCATTTCATTATAACAACAGCACATTCTTTAATCATTGTTAATCATTGTTTTGTCTCTTTTTCTCAAATTCAAAATGACGTTTGTGTGACGTTGACAAAACAATATTTAACTAAATAATGCTTAAGTAGTTTTTATGAATAAGGGGGTTAGTGCCTTACAAATAAACAAAGAATAAGGTCCGAATAGTTATTCCGTGTTTTGCCTCTGTTACTCTAATTTGAAATGACGTTTACATGACAGGAATAAAACACGGAATAACTATTCGGACCTTATTCTTTGTTTACTTGTAAGGCGCTTAAAGTAAAGATAATTATTTCATTTATTTATTCATTCGTTTACATTTTAATTTACCACCAACAAGATTTGTAGAACACAAAAATAAATTAATGATTTACGTTTTAATTACTTTGAGATTTCTCGTAGTTACTACTTAAAAAAGATCTAGTGGTTAGACAGATAAATCTCTCTCAACACAAAGGACCCACGTTCGATTGCCATCGGCAGTCTTATTACCGTAAAAAGCAACAAATACTAGTTGCGATTGAAAAATTGCTCAATGATCGCTCGCTTATTGTATTTGCGATTCAAATGTGTGTAATAGTTTACATACATTGAGCGAAATTATTAAAAACTGAGTGTTTTTTCGGTAATAATAAGCCTGCCGGTTTACTTATTGTACTCGTTCGGTTGGTCGTAGTGTAAGATGATTTTAAATAATCATATACATTCTAAGCAATGCAATTTAGTAATCTTAGTACATTTTCTTTCAATCAACACAAACAAAGTGAAAACAAAGAAATGATTTATTTTTATTCTGTAGAAACATCCCGCTCTTGTAAACAGATCTCATCAACTCAATCCAATGTTAGTCCTTGTTCCCGGAACATAATCATATTTCCACAATGTTGTTATTATACTGTGTTCGGATAAAACAAGGCTGTCAGTTTATCGAGTCATTTTTCTCCCGAAACAAAATAATGAGTGAAACATTTTCATAGTATCAATTTTTTCCTGTTTATTTCTTTATTTACTAACTGACCCGGCGGACATCGTACCGCTTTGACAGTTTCCATGACAACAAAACAAACAAATCATTTTGTATTGGAAAATTAAATTGTCGTTTTTAATATTTTACTATTTTATATATTTTTTTTTAATAAAAAGTATTATATATCCTACCCAATACCTTTGAGAATATGTGTACAAAGTTTCATGATGATCGGTTTAGTAGTTTCTGCGTGAAAGCGGAACAAACAAACTCACAATCACATTTACAATATTAGTAAGGATTTATTTATTTATTTAAGGACAACCAACATAACAAACGCTGTTCACATTTACGTTGGTTATATTTTAAAACGCTGCGCTGTCATACTTAAAGGTTGCCACGACATGCAATTTAGACTATTAGAAACTACTAACTAAAAATAAACTAAAAACACCCTATCTTTTAAGTACCTATTTAAACCATGCAATATACGCATTCCTATCAAAACTATGGTTTTGATATAAATACGTCTACCAACATTGATTTAAACTTGCGTGGTGAATAAGACATGTTCCGAAACTCTTGAAATAAACTTGTCTCTCATAAAACTCGGAACGGAATCTCAATAAGAATATCTAGATCTAAAAAAAACAAAGCTGACATAATATAACACTAATTATAAGTTGTAGCGACTGCCGCACACCCAATGAACCCGTGCTGGGTTCATTGGGTGTGCGGAGTTCTTCTGCAATCCATACGATTATTCTACTAATTGAATCGGCATACCCTTTCTAGTTTTCTAGTTATTAAAATGCGAAATGTTATAAGTCAACCTTTTCACTAATTTCCTATTCACTAATTCACTACATTAAAGTACAAAATACAGATGCGAAAAAACTGTTACTTTCTGATTAAACAATTACCATTTGAAGAATAACCAATTTCAAATTTAATACGACTATTCAATTTCAAAGACAATAACCGTCTTCATAATAATATCGCATAGAGAATTATAAGTAATCTGTAGCCCAAAATGGCGACTACCATATCCGATGCGCCAAATGGCGCGGCCCCGGTGGGCAATTTACTGTGGACCCTGATTTCACAGTTGTTAATTCCGTATGTTCACTATAATTTCTGAGGGTACAACCTTTGTGGTAGCATTTATCGTTACTAAACATACACAGAATACCAAATACGTGCTCGAGTACTACCTACACCTTACCCCTAAGCAAACAAGGTTGATTTTCGATCTATTTCTTACTAACGCATACAGTTTTTCACCGGTACAAAGATGAGTTGGTGTGCCAGCAAAATTGCTTGCCAGAGAAATTTGTAATTTATTCATGTACGCATTATAACACATATTGAAGTAGCAAAATATGCCGATTAGGGGTAACCGGTGCCCTTTTATTTTGGCGTTTCTTTATTTTTATTGCGAAAGGAAATCTTGTTACACCAAATAAACTTTTTAATGAACGCGCTGGGAAAATTTTGGCGCTACGTTTTGGGGCGGAGCGCGTAATATCAGCAAACACGGCTCAAAGGGAACGTATCGCAAAATAATTGCGTACTTTACTTTTCCGATTTAGGAAACTCTCGTAGACGCTGTATTTATGTTGTGAAGAGAGTTTAAGGTACTTTGCAATATTTTAGCGCAGCTATGGTTTACATGGTTTAGGATTTTTTTTTATTAGCCTATTTTGTGTCTCACAGCTGGGCAAAGGCCTCCTCTCTGCAGCTCCACTCTTCTCTATCATCGGCCACCTCATACCACTCCGTCAAAAAAGTGCTCAACTTGAAAGAGCTAGCGGTGCAGTGGGTTAATAAGGGCATTGAAGTCGGCAGCAGCAAAAGGCTTACAAACCTTCGCTTCGCCGACGACATTGTCTTGTTTGCAACAACAGCTCCAGAACTGCAGGAAATGCTACAAGACCTTAGCAACGCAAGCCTTGAGGTTGGACTGAAGATGAACTGGTTGAAAACTCAGTGTAAGAGTAACAGCGTTGAACGTAGGGTCGAGGTACAATATGTAACAAAAACCCTGTCCTATCCGTAAAAGCGTTATTAGGTATCGCGATTCAGTTCTATTTACGTAATTATTTTAAAGTAATAAGTGAAAAAAAATTACCCCGATAAAAATTTGTTAAATGACAAAACTTACATGGATATACTTTTGTCAGCACTTCGGTAGGTAGGACCTTTGGCGCCGCCGCCATTAATGGAAAGTGTGGTCATATTTATAAAATTAGTATAATTTTGGGGTAATTTGAGCAATTTCGGTACCAAAACCTTTACAGATCTGACAGGGCTTTTGTTACACACGTTTGGGCCAGATAGTCTCCTTCGAAAACAGGCAAAGGTTGGCAAATGACTCTGCTCTACCTGATGTTAATAAGCAGAAGCAGAGTCCCGATGCGAGGTAGTTATTGGAGCAGGATTATGTGTCACTAGCCATCCTCACCTTGCCGAACCAAACTCTGAGGAAGAAGAGTGAAAGGATGGGGTTGCACAAAAAATCCCGATGGGTCGAAGAGCAGCAATCATCATCATCATCATCGGCTCATTATATGTCCCCACTGCTGGGGCACGAGCCTTCCCTTATGGATGGATAGGGAGAACGGGCCATAAACCACCACGCGGGCCCAGTGCGGATTGGTGGTTGTTAACGACTGCTAATGTAGTCGGGACCAACGGCTTTACGTGCCCTCCGAAGCACGGAGGAGCTCGAGATGATATATTTTTGGTCACCCATCCGATGACCGGCCTTTGTGAAAGTTGCTTAACCTCAGCACTCGCAGACCGGGAGCGTTAATCACTGCCGATCCGAAGTGCTAATAGGAGAGGGAAACCTCAGCAGGCCCACTAATAAAAGATAAGATTACTACTCTGTGGAGGTGTAGCCACACTATGAAGAGGTAACATTTGTTCGCACACTGTCTCTTAAATAATAATTAGGTTACTACAAAACGTGCATTACAGGCATTAAGCGGTCTCATTATGCGCCTCGCTCAATCTCCCACAATCTCTCTCAGTCTGCTTCCACTCTGCTACAGATTAAATAATAGTTTTTTATATAGAAGAGCTGTCTTTCTCCGCTCTCCCTGATGTTAAGCAAAAGCAGAGTCTAGATGAGAGGACAGCAGGTGGAACAGGATTATGCCACGCCTTACCGTCCTTACCTTACCGATCTGCAAGTGGCTGCTTCACACCTCGTTTAAACGACCCCTGAGCAAAATTTTAGTGTCAATGCTTCCAATAGAGCCGAAAGGAGTACCATATCCGCGACCATTCTGTAAAGAGAACCAGACTAAGAAGGATTTATGGTTATTGCTTTAAGAAAAGTCCTCAACCTTATAAGGTGTAGCGCTACGACTCTGCTTTGGACGCGTCTAATAAGATATAGCGCTACGACTTTGCTCTTGACGCGACTCATAAGATATAGCGCTACGACTTTACTCTGGACGCGTCTAATAAGATATAGCGCTACGACTTTGCTCTTGTCGCGTCTCATAAGATATAGTGCTACGACTTTGCTCTGGACGAGTCTAATAAGCCGGCAAGCCGCGCCGCTCACTCGCATGCGGCACTTGATTGATAACCGTTAATGTGCTGTCGCTCGGCCTGCCTGCTACACAGATATAGTTATGGCTTATGATTAACCAAACTACTTTATCATCAACCTATAAGCAGTCTACTTCTGCCTTCCCTAATGAAAAATAACACGTGGGGAGATTGAGCCATAATAAACGCGCCAACTAAATGTGGGTGGTGAGAACGACTGTCATCTTACGTCAATAACCGCTTAGAGCATTGCAATAACCGCGATCTTTTAACGTGGATTCTGGATACAGGCGCTCGAGATTTTTTAAATTTTGTCTCCTGTTATGCAGACTTGGTGTTTCGAAAGTTGCTTTTTATTGCAAGAACGCAACCAAAACGCAAGCTATCCACTAAAATGTCTGTTCTGAATTAAGCGATTGAGCATTCCTCTTGAAGTGCACGTCTGTCTTCAGTAACTTGTCATCAAGTAAGAAAAAGAAGAATTGTTTCCCCCGTTGATATATTAAAAATATTTTTTCATCCCCCCATCTCGGAAAGAGTATTTTTACTCTTCGATATCTGAGTGCAAAAGCCGTTTTTATCCGCTAGAGGATAAAGTAAATTGAATTTAGAACATCGTGTGCACTAAGTTTGTGAATTCAAAACATCATTAAACCTATTTACTTCTACCTCCTTGGTGCCGAATTTATCAGTACACAAGTCACTAACACCAACATTACAGTACCTAACAAAAAATTTTACACTCAACTTAAGTAACTGTAGCAATGTTACTTTAAATTCTTCTTAATTATACCTAAGTATTATTTGTTATAATTACTTACCTACCTATCATAATGTAGTAGTTAATACCTAAACTGAAATAAAAGTATCTTGTGATTGTAAATGTTTTTTTTTTGCATTTAGTCATTTCCTCGCTGAGGTGGAATGAAAAGTTACGTGTTGCACTCGAGTGCAAAGATTTTTCACCTTGTGCTCTTTTGATTCTCTCGCTAACGCTCAGGATTCTAATTTTTGAATCACTCGCTGCGCTCGTGATTCAATTTTAGAATCCTTCGCTTGCTCGGTCATCAAAATTGAGCACGCGGTTAAAAAGCAACTTTGCACTCTTGTATAACAAATAACTATTAATTGAACATAAAAATCTTTTATTCCTCTAAAGCACCAGGAACACACTAAGTTATTACTTTAAGTGGACCTAACAGCACGACCTTTTACCCAAACGTGATCGTAAAGCCGTAAAAAGGTCATAAACTCTTTGCAATAACGTAATTCCATTTGTTAGTTCCATTTACGAACTCAGTGGCGCTGTTTCAATTTCCATACAAACTCAATAACACTAATGAGTTTTAGCATGTTTGTTCTGTTAACTTTACGACATGTACATAAGTGCGAGATGGCAGTCGATGACGCTTCAGGATGCAATCTTGAAAGTCAAGTAACTTTCGCAATGTCGGGTCATCGGATTTCTAAAGCTCTAACGACGTTCAGCGATATTTGTAATAATTTATGTATTAAAAACAGATTATTTTTAAGAGATTGCTGATTGCCGCTTGCTTTTCAGCTTCCACTTTTAAATTTTATTAATAACCGGACTTTAAAAAAAAATCATAAATGATGCAATTACATTGATTGAGAGATTGAGGTATGTTTTTTTTATTAAATATTTATTCTTAAATTATGATATGATACAATAGATAAGATAGTTTTTCATGTTAGGTGTTAGATAGGCACTGGCGATATTCTCCGTAAACATTTTTTAAACTTTGAATAAACTCGAGAACATTTTCTGATGATTAGCTAACCTCTTTCAACGACCAAGAAAATATGAATATTCGAAAAAGGAACTATCTTCTTTTATGGCTTGCAGGCCGCCATTGTTTCCCGCGTCTTTTGTCATTGGCCCAATCCACGATCGGTTGACCCCTCGCTTGTCATTCCTGCACCTTTGTTAGTTTATTTTTAGTAGCGCGTGGGAGGGAGGGCTTGGCTCATGTACCGCTGGTCATGGAACCATCGCCTGAAGCGCCCTCTACATGAAGGACTTTAGAGAGCGCGTTTGTGAGGAACGCTATGAACGAACGAATGCTCGAGATATTTCCGATAAATTCCCAGTCTTTGTTAAATACAATTTTTATAGGGAAGGAATAGTTGGAGCGTTTCTAGGACATTATTACCCAAGTTTATGATGTGAATTCCGTTGGATAAAATGTGCTTTTATTGTGGCTTATAATGGCTAACTTATTATGAAAATCCTATGATACAAACTACTCAAAACAAACAGGGAAAAAAGAGAAAATGAGACATAAAGTAAGGCTAAACAGGGCTTCTTAAGTTTGAATACCTACATTAAAATATAAACTTGACAATAAATACTTATAGTTAATTGTGATTATTTACATATAATTCTACGCAAATATTGTTGCGAACAAATTTGGCTTATAAAGTAAAAGTAGATAGTGTTGATTAATTTCGGCGAGTTGGATTGAGCCACGATAGCATAGTGCGGGTTCGAATCCCGCTCGTGGAATTTTTTCGACACTTTGTCTTTTTTCAATTTATAGTTGATTGTAACAAAACACGGGTTTTTAGAATAAGTAATATAGGGTCACATTTTATCAACTGCAAATATTTTAAGGATAAATTCAACGACATAAGTATATAAAATATTTTTATGAAAAAACCTTAAATTTTTATACGCCAGCTTTCAAGAAAAACACCAAAATTTGCAGTTGACAAAAAGTTACCTTATATAGGTACTAATTTATTTATGAAACAAATTTTATTGTTTCATATTATTTATTATGTAAAAAATAATAAAGGGGAGTGGTAGGTGGTATAGGTCGCGCCAAACTTCAGTCCCCTCTGAAGTTGGCGCGATTCGCGTCGCAGTAGTAAAAAATAGGCGTCAGTAGGCCGAAGGCGGGGACGAGCGGTAGGGCCTGACTGTTCAGCTGCGCAACGAAGCAACTTCAGAGGGGACTAGAAGTTTGGCGCGACCTATACCAGTGTTCAACCGAAACCAGTGATCGACATTTGATGATGTGATGTGATTTTATTGACATGATTACTTACAGACCACTGCTTGTTAGTTGTCATGCCGTAAAATTTCAATGAAAATCTATGTTATTTCATCATCAGCTCATCTTATGTCCCTACTGCTGGGGCACGAGCCTTCCTTATAGATGGATAGGGAGAACGGGCCATAAACCACCACGCGGGCCCAGTGCGGATTGGTGGTTGTTAACGCCTGCTAATGCAGCCGGGACCCACGGTTTAACGTACCTTCCGAAGCACGGAGGAGCTCGAGATGATACATTTTTGGTCACCCATCCGATAACCCTTAACTTCAACAATCGCAGACCGAGCGCGTTAACCACTGCGCCATCGAGCTCCTCATGTCATGTTATTTATTGGCGACGAAAGCCGTGTCGAAAACTGGACTTAAACTGAAAGTATCGAACAATGTTGCCACTGTCCTACTTTATTTTAACCGCCTCTGTGGTCTAGTGGTTAAGACCACCGGTTTAGACCCAGAGGTCCCGGGTTCGATTCCCAGTGGTTGGTACATGTTTGTGTACTCGGTTTGGTTGGTGGTAGGGCTTGTTTGCCCGCCTGGCTAGCTACCACCATCTTATCTAAATATGTCGTCATAACATCCATATTTGTAGCATTGTTGTGTTCCGGCAGCTAGAGATAAGATAGCCAGTGCCTCAGTGTTTGAAGATTCCGGGTGAAGTGCGCTTCCACCTTCGGCCTTATCAAAGGCCATATTTAAAAAAATACGTCACAGACTGTTTAGTTACAAGTGGTGTTGAAGATACCTACAAGGGAAACTTATTTGTATCACTGGTTAAGTATAAAACACATACGCGACGGCACATTAAAACGTAACATATGCCATTTATTGTGCGCCAAGATTATCAGCGGTCCCAACGTGATCCCAACGGTGGGAACAAAAGAGGTATTGTGTCCCTCCACCTCATCTTCGGGGTTATTGCGAAAGTTACTATCAGCTGTTGTGGAAGCACAAAATAAATAGGTACAGAAGGGCGGCTGTGGCTAACAGCGATTTTGAGTGCCTACACTCGACGACACGTAGCGATTATGAACGCCTGCAACCTGCAATATTATGTTGTAATATGTGAGAACTTGAAACAAAAGCTACAGAAACTCATTTCTATTTAAGTATTGCTTTTTTTATAGTGCAGCAGTTTTTAAATGAACTGAAATGAAAAAATAACAAAACGTGCATGGCGCATGGCGGTGGCGCTACGGTTGACTTGCGCATGACTTACGGTCACCGATGTAAATAGAAAAAGTATAGTCCAACATACCTACGGCTCCCGGGCCACAATGCGGCCCGCATAAGTCCTTCATCCATCCGGCCCGCGACTAGTTAAAACATTTGAAGACGTCAATAAAATATATTGCGCCAATAGTTAAATAAAAATGTTCCATCGATCGTCAGGTAATTCGATCATCTATCTATCGACTATGAATAGCATGTACATGTTTGTAGGTATGTAACTTCGCGTGTGTATAAAATAAAATATGCCGATCGGTATACGTTAAGCGAGTTTGACGTGAAAATGAGTCAGTAGTTTTCCTACTTATTTTAAATATGTAGGTAAATATAGCGCGCGAGTTGAATCTGTAGGGCAAGCACGAACTTTTAAAGAATTCGTAACGTAAACGTATCGTATCGTATCGTAACAGGATCACCGATAGCCTATGCCAGGATTTTATTGCCTATTTAGTAGTAGTTTAGTTTATATTTATTTATATAGTATTTTATTTTTATTATATTTTAATAGCTAGGAGAGTGCTTACTTCCACCTTTGCTATTGGGCATTTCTTTTGGCCCGCTACCATTAACTAATCTGTGCCGCTACGGTTACAAAAATACAAAACCTGACCCTCCACAAAATTATGTTGGACACCCCTGGTATAGGGTATTGTTTATTCGGTATACATTTTTGTTAGCCAAAACGCAATAAAGTTTTTATTATTATTATAATTATCAGCCATTACTTTCTCACTGCAGGGCAAAGGCCTTCCCTCCCTTCGTTTGTCTCCTAATAAAACAGTTTTGTGGCTCTATTGTAAAATTAACATTTTTGACTTATGCTTTTTTCCCTGAGGTTGCGTTATCTGAGACCATCGTACGAATGCGTGTACTCTCTTGAATGAAACCACCCTTCTGTACCAATATATTTTGTGGTGGAAGTCGGTTCATTTTCCGCACAATAAGGCAGTGAGTTGAGGCGGGCGGCTCCGGGATTGTTCTGACCCAATTTACTTATTACAGAGATAGAGGCTTTATTTTTGTCATGTGTGTGTTCATTTGTTTATTGGTCATTGTGGAGAAGGCTAACAAACCGCTTTGAGAAAGGTTATCTGATAATTATTAGGTACTCTATGGATGCGTTTTCGTATGAATTAGTACCTACTAGGTATATTATTTGGAGGATCGGGATTATACAGCCAACACGCTTATATGCTAGGATATTACATCAAGTGAACACTAATTACATAATACATTATTATTATTAGTAATTAAGGAAAATATTGTATTTTCTTAATAGGATGGGTATACGATCTACAAATATATCCGCATCCTGGACTTTTGTAAGAAAGGAGTTGAGGTGGTAGACCGCCCGAGCGCTGGAACTGTTGCAAGCATGTCGCGTGCGCAGGTCACCTGGAGTCGTGAACAGTTGGTGTCGTCGGCGAAAATTAGTACGGCATTGAAGCAGCGCCTCCTGGCGACATACGAGAAGAGTTAAAATTCTGCCATACTAATTTTCATAAAGGTAATCTAATGAATACGGATAGTAAACAAAACTGTCATAGGCACTCTGTTCCTCGAATATAATTTTGCGGCACGTACAGCAGTAGAGCGTATAGGACCCAAGTAACAAAAGCTTCTATAACCAAGGCACACCAAACAGTAATATAGTAGGCCTATAATGGTAATCATTGTGACTGCTTGTACCATAAAGGTTTTTAACAGAGCGTTTTGCTTCTATAAAATTAATGAGCATTTAAGTTATATAATTTTGCTTTAAGAACGCTTATTGCCCAAGCACTCTACTGCTTTAGGACAGTCCGTCTTGCTGCGTAAAGTAAACAGTAAAGCGCAAAAAGTTGTTCCTTCCGCCTAAGTGGCAATGTATCGAGGCCTAGCATACAGCTACAAACAAAGATGGATACAAGAAGGAATAGAACCCATATAACGAGTCAAGTTCGTACTACAACGCATCCAAACCCCTATCTGAAACTTATCCGCAAGGAACACTGACATTTAACATAAATGCTATCTTAAATTTATCTTCTATATTATATCGAAATTTAAAACAGCCCTTGAAAACACGACTTGCCTCAGATGGGACTCGAATCGAACTTAATTCAGATTTCTAGTTTTGATATAAATATGCATTTTACTTTATATTTTAAGTGCTAATTGCTGCACTTAAGCTGAATTAAATATCTATAAAATACAGTGGAAAAATTAAATGCCTATCCGACCCAGCCAGGAATCGAACCTGGGTCTTCCGCAATCCGGGCGGCTGCACTGACCATTATGCTACCGGGAAGGCTGACGTAAGCACAGATTATTTTGACTGCTTTGATTTTTGACTGCTTTTTAGTGGCAGTAGTGCCATCTTTCCAAAGGTTATTGCAAGATTTCGGATTATGGAAGACCCAGGTTGGATTCCTGGCTGGGTCGGGTAGGCATTTAATTTTTTCACTGTATTTTATAAATATAAATATGTATTTAAAACAACAATTTACTATAAACAAATGTTTCTTCTGAACTGATCAACATTTTGTTTTTAAATATGTTTCTTTTGGATGTTTCTCGCTCTAAACATTTTATGAAATAAGTATTATTAAGTTATTTTAACACTTAGTAGAACAAGCAATATCTCGGTAGCTCAGTTGAAGGAGCTGTCGCTCGGATAGCGAAAGGTCGTGGGTTCTCGTCCTACCTGAGGCAAGCCTTTCTTCAAGTGCCACTTTTAAGTTAACAAGGTATTCATTATAAGTTCCTATACTTTACCACTTAACTGCATCACCACTGCTACCGACCCACATTATCGAGTTCACACCAATTACTTACGTCTAGAGTTTCGACGGCTGCCTTCGGCATTCGTAGCTCACATCACCAGGGTGCCTCAGTATTATTAGCCAATCGCTGATCACGTAACTAAAACTAGAATTTGTGTGGTATGGAAGCAGTAAGTACCTCCTGGTTAAAAACGAGGAGAGTAACAATTTGCCATACAAACTCTTGTTTTCTTTTGTTTCATTATGGACAAGTATTTGACCGCAATCTATACCTACTAATATCATAAAGAGGAAACCTTTGTATTTTTGTATGTATGTATGTATGTATGTATGTATGTATGTATGTATGTAGGTATGTATGTATGTAGGTATGTATGTAGGTATGTATGTATGTATGTATGTATGTATGTATGTATGTATGTATGTATGTATGTATGTTTGCAACGAATAAACTCAAAAACAACTGGAAAGATTTAAAATAATTTTCACCATTAGAATGCTACATCAGCGTTGAGTAACATAGGCTATATTAAATATATGTATAAAATACTAAAAACGACAATTTAATTTTCCAATACAAAATGATTTGTTTGTTTTGTTGTCATGGAAACCATTGATATATATAATGATGGAAACTGTCATTTTTTTATAAAACCTATGTTACTCAGCGCTAATGTAGCATTCAAATAGTGAAAGAATTTTTTAAATCGGTCCAGTACTTTTTGAGTTTATTCGTTGCAAACATACATACATACAAAAAAAAAGCTTTCCTCTTTATAATATTAGTATAGATTCAGTATATTATAATATGATGACGATAATGATTGTTCCGATCGATTTCGGTCATGGCGACCACTTCAACTCCTAAACGATACGACTGAGCTGAAGATGGCTAGCACAGATATAGAGCAATATTTGAAGACGTAAGTAATACTCTCTCTCAAATATTACATTGGTTTGCCACTAATAACCTGCTGCTTAATGCAAAAAAAACGAAATGTGTGAAATTCACGATGCCTAATGTGAAGCAGGTTAATACCAGTATCACTATGAACGATGAAATAGTTGAAATAGTTAACTCGACAGTTTTCCTGGGTATTACCTTGGATCACAAATTACAATGGGGTCCTCATATTGCTGCCTTGGCAGGAAGACTTAGCTCGGCTGCCTATGCGGTTAGAAAAATAAGGTCACTTACTGATGTAGAAACGGCAAGATTAGTTTACTTTAGCTACTTTCACAGCGTCATGTCATATGGTCTTTTATTGTGGGGCTCAGCGGCTGACATTGAAACCATTTTTGTGTTACAGAAAAGAGCCATTCGAGCTATTTATAGCCTTAGACCCCGTGATACGCTGAGAGAGTTATTTAAGCAGATAAATATTTTAACTGTAGCTTCACAGTATATTTATAAAAATATCGTTTATGTTTATAAAAACTTAGATAAATTCGAAAAAAATAGTAATACCCATAATTTTAACACAAGAAATAAAAACAAACTTGCCGTTCCAAAACTTAGACTCAATAAGGTCGGTAATTCATTTGTTGGGAAATGTATAAAAATATACAATAAAGTGCCTGTCACTATAACGGAACTGCCGCTACACAAGTTTAAGACAGAAATAAAACAAGGGCTAATGAAAAAAGGTTACTATAAAATTAATGATTATCTTAATGATAAGAATGTGTGGTCATCTTTGTCTGCTCGCCTGCACATGTTATTTCACAATAATAAAATTTATTCATATAATTTTTATACTGATATATAGTCTTTATAAGCAGTGTCCTACAGATAACAAACAGCGTTGAGTTAAATATATCATTAAGTTTTTATTTAGAGTATCTTGAGTGTGTCATGCTCTCTTTATTGTCTCTGCGGTGGTGGCGTGTGCGTCGGGTCGTTACGTTCCCTAAAATATGGTTGAGCGAAGCGATGGCTGATTCATATGTCATACTCGTGAACGGGTGCCGCCGGTGGAGGCTGGTCTGCTCTTGCATACTTATCTTATTTTTAGTATTATTCACTATAGTTTGACTTTGTTCTTCTAAAATAATTTTTGACTTTTACTAGAATGCTGTAGTGGTACTGTACGACATTGTGGAAATTGAAACTTTTGCCTGATGTAAATTTGTTAACCTAGAATTTTTTTTTTTTTGTTGTGGTTGTCTTCTATAAGTATGTTTTGTGTTTATTTGTAATGGAAAGTGTCCTGCTATGATCAGGCATTTTCCAATATTTTTGACGCTGTAAGGGAGAAAAGATCTGGACACTTACTGAGTTTCTTGCCGGTTCTTCTCAGTACAAGATCTCCCGCCCAGAGTAGACTTACGAACCGATGGCATAGTGACATTCATAAGAGCTACTTGTAGCCTAAACTGAATAAAATGATTTTGAATTTTGAATTTTGAATTTTGACAGCCGACGTTCTCAGTAAACTGGCGTGCGCACTGAGCGCATGTAAGCTTACCATCAGCAATATTATTATACCAAGTATCAAATCAAAACAAAATCAAAAAACTAAATAGTTTATTCCGTTTCAAATAAAAATGAAAATAAAATATAGAAGTGAAACCGAAAAAGATTCCACTCAGCACATGTTGCAGCATTTTGCAACGTCACCTGCAACGCTGACATTCTGCGGAAACCTATTGCAAACCCTCGGCAAAGAAGTGGCTTGTTTTTACCCTTAAGTAGGCACCCGATGCGACCTCGGAGCCGTTAACTGGCAAAAGGCTACAATGGACAGCGAGAAGTGGCGAGTTCTCGTACTGGAGGCCAAGACTTGCTTTGAATCCCTGCGCTATTGGATTAAGTATGTAAGTATTACATCGTTTTTGCTAACCTGATCGAAAGGCAAAAACAAATCTTGTACTAGGCACACGGAAACTATTGTTTGTAAGTAGTAGTTTTTGTGAGCGAAGAAAAAGGTATTATTGCGAAATATAGTCTTCACAATAGCTCCACGATAACGTAGGCGGAGTGTACGCGAGCTGCCGGCGCGTGACTGCGTGATTTTGATCCTGTAATTTGGCTCACGTAGTGTCTTCTCGGCGATACGTGAGCCAAGCGAATGTGGGGCCGAGATAAAAGTGCTAACTACGGTAACTCGACTGGTAATCACTCAGAAACAGAAAAGTGTAGTTTGCCGGTTTGGTTTGATTTTAACTTCAGAGAAGGCGAAACTAATTTCAGAACTTCTTTGTCCTTAAAAAGCACGACATTAAACTTGCCGATTAACAACTTTTCAATTAGTTATTTAATTTCTCAGTTAACAAAGAATTCTGCGAAAAACCGTTTTGTAAACGTAGGGGCACAGATTAGTTAATAGTTACTGTAGGGGCGCCTTATAGAATAAATTCCAAAATAAAAGTTGTTATCAATTTAGCGCGTCTTGAAACTCGAATCCGCGCCTTTCGGCAATCCAGGCTTCCCATGGCTATCGCGGTTTATACTTGGTAGATTTTGCAGTCAACCCGAGCCGTCGTCCTTTAGGGGCACACTCGGGTTGTTCCGCTTTCACCTCTAGAAACCCTCTGAGTTTGTTTCAATTACACGGCTTGCTTGGAACACTTAACTTTAAGTTTCTCACTGCCCACAAATGTCCAGTTACGCTGTAAGAGCACCAGGGTCCATCAGTAATCTGGTTTTAAAAAGAGAAGTTATTTATATATATGAAAAAAGAAAAGTACATTCGCAATAAAAAAACAAAAACAGAAGACAAACTGTGGCCAACTTGACCCCAGCTTCAGCACATGCTACAGCGACATGAGGCCGCTACAACACTGGTATTCTGAAGGGGCCTAATCGGTGACATTTAAAAGCTTCAGAAAAAATAATTAAATAGATAAAAAAAAACGACGGGTTGCACTCTGGGAGTGCCGGCAGAAGTGAAAACTTGAATATTAACGTTGTGCATTTTTGATATTTTGGAATTGTTAGGGAATAATTTTGCACGAATTGCTTTAATTATCAGTATAAAAGTACTCTCATGTATGTGGTAGAATACAATATTTATTTATTGGGCTATCGTACACAAACATGACAATTTATATTACATTAAAAAGTTATATTAAGTTATATTAAAAATTCATATTACGCCGCGCCAGCTGTCTACTCTCCATCCGTCTTACGAATTTTCGATCAGGTCACGTGTCCTGACGGTCACGTGTCCTGACGCGAGTTTAACATTTTTTACCCATTCCAAAAAAAGTGCACAACGCCGCTAAAGAAGTTTTCACTTCAAAAATTATACTTACTTTATTTCACTGTAAGACACTGTGGTAGTATTAATTTCCAACTTATTTTTCTGTATTACCTCCGCCAGGTGACTTCCAGCAGTAGGGGCCGATGATTAATTCCCGCCTCGGGCTGAGCTTGCACCCGGGCGGCTGTTTGTCTAACTGAAATAATTGCTTTCTTGGTCCGCGCGAAAATTACCACCGGCACAGCAGATTATGTGGGAACACTGCTTTGGTTATTTCGACAAGGGCTAAATAACGTAAAAAATTGCTAACGTTACCGCTATCATACGAAGATAACGTTAATAGCAAGGGTAGTAATAATAATAAATAAATTAATAATGTTTAGTTTATTTACATTTTAAAAGAACAATGAACCTAGAACTAAAAACCTTAAAAAATATAATAAAATAACTAAAATAAATTAATAAAGGAGCCCCTTTAGGCAAGGTTCCGAAGATACTGGCAGCGTTCCCCCTTTGAATAGCTAGACTTATTCTTTGTCCGAGGTAGCTGCCAGCTCTTCGGTCTCCTGTGATGTCGACTAACCTTTTTGCTATTTCCTTAAAAAGCCTTATAAAATATATAAATTTTCCTTCACAAAAGTAACATATATGAGGAACATTAAATCGCATCCTTGGCTAGTTTAAATTACTTGTTGTAAAGACTGGTGCTTGAAATGGATTGTGATAATCTGTTATAGAAGACACCGGGTAACTTTATGCTTGGTATTATTACCTGGGATGGCATTAGTAAACGAAAAAGTAACGATACTTAAACTAGATCACGTTAACTGCATTACCGCTGCAGTTAACTTTATAGAAATACTTTGGTAACGTTATTATTAAGCGCTGATTTTGACGCTTCAATCTTTTAAGCTGCCTTTAATTTGGTAACGTTATTATTAAGCCCTGATTATGACGCTTCAATCTTTTAAGCTGCCTTTTTTTTGTTTGGTAGGTAGGTTAGGTTAGTTGTATGTAAACCAAAAGTATTTAACTACGAGGATTGATGCATTATAAATGATTGAATGAGTGATAACTGTTATTATTAGTTAGTAACAATTTATAACTTACTGTAGTATTAAAATTAGAAATATGTATACTGTCCCACTTAAAGCATCCACCATCGAAATCAATTTAAGGAAACCTAATTATTAGTATTGTTACCCAAAGTTGTATAATCAGATATGTAGATATGCTAATAGGTTTGCAAAATCAATTTTAGAAAGTGTGTTTCATAAGTTTACTCAGAGTTTTGAAATTAGGGTGAATACAAACGTTTAGCAATTACTAAAGGGGCATTATACCCCTCAGAGGATGACAGGTTAGAAATTAGTTTCCATTTTCGATTATTATGTAAATTTGTTTATTTTTTATAAGCGAGATGTTAGCAAGTCATTATGATAAAAAGGTGCCTTTGCCTATGTCATGATGGTGCCTTAATTGTTAACCCTTGGTTTGGTGTAAAAGGAAAAGAGGTTGCATAGTTAAGGTACCTACATAATTTATCGAAGTACCTAGTTGAGTTATTTTTTCACGTGACGGTTTCTAAGATAACAAAGGTACTACATTATATACTTAACAATAACAAATAAAAACGGTTTACTAACTAACTAAGTTTTAATAGAAATTATTTTCTTTCTATTTTCATTTAGGAATTTTGTTCAGAAATGTTGGTACCAGTATGGTGCCGGTTGCTTTTTTGTTTAAATAATAATTCTAGGCTACGTCGAATCAAAGAATTTTTGCGCTAATTTTTTGTCACTCGCGGTACGATAATTTTTAGCAAACCAATCATACTCTTTAAGATATATAATATACCTACCAGCTTTTCTGGGAAAACAAAAATAAAACTTTGTCTATGCAAATAAAGGAAACGGAAGTAAAAATGCTGAACAGTCCCCGCCAATCCGCCATTTTGATGAGCCGTGCGTTCAGAAAAGGCGGCAAATCAACACCCGCGAGATTGAAACACGTGCCGTGAATACGTACGCACTCCTGACATTTCGACACACCTAAAATATTCTTACGGTAGGATAACTTACAGTGGGTGTACCGACCATGCTAAAGCTTAGGGCTTTTTTAAGAGATTTTTAAATATTATGATTTTGTGTCGATTACATACAGAACCAAATTATTATATTATGTTTATTTTTTTAGACATTATCATTTAAAACTTATCAGAGTTTGAAACGGCAGTGAAAGCAGCATTGAGAATTCAAGACCTTGTAGTTTGTACCATAAGTAAACTGTGTAAAAATAACCATTACTTAGTAAAAAAAAAATATATTATAAATAAATCGTTAATACAATTTAATTTATGCGATTTGAAATTTTCCATAGTGGTTTCTACTAACTTTCTAGAGATCTCTTTATTTTCGAAAATTATAAAAAATAATTTGAACTTTACAGCAAAGGTTACCAAAATTTACTTATAAATTAAGGATCATATTATGATATACTGTCGCTCTTTGACAATGCTCGCGTTCAGGATCTGTTTTACATAAGAATTCCGGTTCACGGGCCACTGGCCCGGATAATAGTCGTTTGCCAATGAATGCTGGAGGACCACTCGCAGGAAGAGGCAACTATAAAGAAAATCGAATCACGGACGCTCGCGCTCGACCCGGATCAAATGCGAGCCGATGTGTCAGCGATGATGGATTGGTACCTTCCCTTTATAGGACTAGGTGTCAAAGGCGAAGGCGAAGGGTGTGGTTAACGAGCTCAGTTTGCGATTGCTAAGATTAAGCAACTTTCAAAGGCCGGTTATCAAATGGGTGACCAAAAATATATCATCTCGAGCTCCTTCGTGCTTCGGAAGGCACGTAAAGCCATTGGTCTCGGCTGCATTAGCAGTCGTTAACAACCATCAATACTCAATGGGCCCGCGTGGACCACCACGCGGGCCCATTGAGTATTGATGGCGCATTTTCACTTTCCATCTAGATAGACTCGTGTTCCAGCAGTGGGGGACATACAATTAGCTGGTGACGGTGTGACAAATGCAAAGGGGAAGGCTTAGCCTTCGGGCTGCAACTATGTCATAATGACATAGACGTACCTACTACACATGAAATCCTACATCTTCATGGTGAAATCTGAGTCATGGCACAGAATAATATATAGGAGTCATGGCTGAATTTACAGATTTTTAAGGAAGCCTAGCTTAGTAGTGACAACTATTATTGGACTGATTTATCAAACTTATGTTGTGTATTTTGTAAAGATTTTATGTAAAATTTTCTTTTACAATAATTACCGTTTAAGGCCTCTCACAGGTTATTCTTTAACCCTTTTAACCCCATTATGTAATGGATCAAATTTATAATTAACTCATAATTACTTAGTTATGATTTTTAGAAAGGTGTATGAAACTTTCCGCCTATCTTAACACTAGCTTACACGAGCTAACTTTCTGCCGCAATTAAATTACTGTATTTTTTCTCAACAACGGGAAAGCGTTTCCTTCTGGTAATTAAAAAAATTGTGGCATTTAAATGAATGAGTCTTACCTTAGAATATATCTTTACTAATGTTATAAAGATGAAGAGTTTGTTTGTTTGGTTGAACGCGCTAATCTCAGAAACTACTAGTTCGAATTAATAAAATATTTTTATATAGCAATATTACACACTATGACTAATAACCGCGGGGTACAGCTAGTCTACTAATATAAAGTAAAAACACCTAGGTTATTTAAATAAATCCTGGGATTTATTTAAATTTCCTACTAAAATATCTGTTTCAAATGTGAAATAACACAAATTCAATCGAGTCTAGTACCTACTCTAGCAAACAATGAGCCAAAAATAACAATAGCCCGAGAGCCAAACTAATTCGCTATATGGAGACTCAACAATAATTCTATTTCAGTAATTTCTTAACATAAAAAATTAGATTATCTAGTTAATTAAATAATTCATTAGTAATCCACCAATTTTTGTGACAGCGAAATTAAAAAAAAACAAATACAAAGCTATAAAAAATCTATAAAAAATGGGCAAAAATGGTATAAATATTCTTTACTTTACATTTGAATACCTTTATTTATTATCTTTCGTAAAAGTATATAATCCTCCTATATATGTAAATGAAAAACAGATAAACTTAAAAAAACTCTCTACGTAAACTCGAAAGTGGCATTACACCTATGTTAAAAATGCTATCAGATCAGTTTTAAATTACTTTTGTTTCATTTGTTTCCATTAACACGTAATGTACTAATGTACTAAATCCAATTTGAATATATAACGATAATTGAAAATGACTTTAGTGGTGATAAAATACTGGTGAAAAAAATATAGCTGTCAGAAAAACTAAGTAGACTTTTCATAAAGGTCAAATTATATCATTCAAAATTAAAATCCACCGTAAAAACATTAAGAAACAATGTACAAATCGATTTGTCGAAGCAAAGGGTTGCGAGGGGTAGGGAGCGCGCTCGCGGGGAGTGGCAAGGCAACGTCACAGGCTCTGTACGGGGCGCGGGGCGTGTTCATACTTGTTTTGATTACGGAGTCGCGAGCGCACTGTTTACTATTTTTGTCTTAAAAGTGTAAAAAAATCTTAAAGGTACCTGTAGTAGGCACAGAAGTTTAGATGAGAAGATGAGTTCAGAAAAATGCAGAATATGCAATTGTTCAATGTGTTTTGATGTCGTGCTTGTCGGCGAGAAAGGCCTGGAAAGACTATATGAATCAAGTGAAATAAGACTGGATGGATTGTTTGCAAGATCCCAAAATTTAAGCAGTATTAAATTACATAAAAAATGCAGGAAAGCATACACAAACCCGAAATTGCTTGAAGCTGTTGCAAAACGCGTGGCAGCCGGTGAGACACCGCAAACGCCGCCAAATTTTGATTACAAGTCTACATGCTTTTTTTGTTGCGGCGATGCATCTTTGCGGTTTGAGGAAGAAGAAAAAAAGAAATCTATTAAATTGCGCAACAGTGTCTCAAAAGTACAGAGTGAATTAACGAAAAGTAACCTCGTAATAAGATGCACCAATCGTGGAGATGAGTGGAGCTCTGAGGTAAGTACTTAGGCATACTGGGTGCCTATAAGTCTATTTATCTATTTATACTGCCATCGCCATTCCATAAGTTTTACCTAACCAACCAGCTAGGTAGATAGTAAAGATAGGTACCTACCTGATTGCCGGCTTTTGTCATTCATTACCTAGGTACGACTCGTTCAAATCCAGCCAATCATTCATAAGAATTGGAGCAAAGGTCACCTTAACCTACAAGTTAGTACCTACCACAGAGTACTATGTATAAAAAGAAAGTACCTAACTTACCTTACCTTACTTACCTACTTACTCACTACCTACGCTGGCTCAGCGACCCGAAGTGGATTTTGGCCTCCGACACCAAGATTACCTACCTTATGTCTTTGCTGTTTAGGTAGATAAGTTTTACGGTTAAATAGGGTAGGTAAGCAAAAGTAACAAATAATATGCAAGTTCAGGGACGTATTAAGAAAAATCAGTTGAATATTTAGTGTTCGTTCAATAGTCGATAGCTTTGATATGATACGGATTGCTAACTAAGGCGATTAACACACTGCCACTCACCACGTTGCATGTTGCGTGTCGACGCACCTACGTGCTTGTAGATATGTAGGCGCGTAATCTGCGTGGATGCATTTACTGTGTATTGGACTGTGCGTGTTTTCTATATAAACGGAGATACTTACAAGCAACGTTAGAACATGCATTCACGCGCTACGCTGCGTGGTGCGTGGCAGTGTGTTAACTGCCTTAAGGGCATGGCACACTATAACGGTACCGCCACAGTACCGCCGCAACAGTACCGCTCCAACCCAGCATTTAAATGTCAATCAAACTATAAAAAAGCCGACGACGATTTTACGACACAAGATTTAATGCTCTGATTTGAATGACAAGCTATATTCTGGGTTGGAGCCGTGCTGTAGCGGTGCAGTTATAGTGGGCCAAGACCTTTACCCTTCCTACCGGAGACCACTCCAGAACTTGTCAGTTGTCAACGTAGACTACGCGAATATTAATAAGGCTTTATATTATACACTTTCTTCATATCTATAAACAAAAATTAATTGCTGTTCGTTAGTCTCGCTAAAACTCTTTGAGAAAAAAAGTGTATGGTAGGGTGGAGTAGGGTAGGGTAGGTGTAGAGTAGGTGTATAGTAGGTGTAGGGTAGGCGTAGGGTAGAGGTAGGAAAACGGGCAGGACAATGTTTGCTGGTTCAGCAAGTACTTAAATAAAATGTGATTGATTTGAGAGATTTAGACTAAGAAATTACGGTGTATTATTGAACTTGGAGTAGCTTCTGTGTACTACTTATCAATATTTTTTTCAGGTCCTGCAACGTATTCAAAACATCAATTTAATACAAGAAGAGGCTAGATATCACAGAAGATGCCTTGCATTATTTTTTAATCCAGTTAGTAATGCTGGTCAAAAGAGAGGACGACCAACATCTACGGACATACAAGATCAAATGTCACTAGTATACAATTACCTGGAGAATCATGACGACTCACAGCATATAATCGAGGAAATGAAGACGATATTAAATCTTGACCAGATTGACGACAGAACGCTGATGCGGAAACTTCGTGAAAAATACGGCGATAATATAATAATTACCAATACTCGTAGAAAAGTGAGGGTATTGTGTTTCGTATCGACATGCCACGAAATTCTACGGGATAGCTGGTACACAAACAGAAATACAAATAATGAAATTGAAAAGCTACGAATAGTACAGGCAGCGGGCACTATCATAAGAAACGATATTAGGTCACAAGTATATGAATCCGCCACTTATCCAGCACCAAATGATTTTTTAAACGACGTCGAAAATTCTGTACCGAAGAGTTTAACAGTCTTACTTAATTCTTTGACAAATGAAATAGATGGCGGCAGTAATAATTTACAGAAAAAGATTGCCATATCTCATTCAATCATATCACTACTGCGACCTAAAACTTTCAAATCGCCTTTGTTGATAGGGATTGGAATCTTGTTGCATCATAAATATGCGTCTAGATATTTAATAGACCTACTATCTAGTTTCGGATATTGTACAAATTACAAGGAAGTTTTACGTTTCGAAACTTCTGCAATTATCCACCCACAACCACATCATTTGCCAGAGTTTGTTCAGTTTTCTTTTGATAATGCCGATTTTAACGTGCGAACATTAGATGGTCTAAATACTTTTCATGTCATGGGAGGTATACAATGCAATACTCCAATGGCGGAAGATACTTCACAATCAATTGTGCGCGTAAATAAAATTCCAGTAGCTACCGTTATAGGGCATTATGGTCACGTGCCCAAAAATTGTTTTTATAAAAAAAGTGACTCGCAACTCAAGAACAAAATAATTCCAAGTTACTGTTGTAATGATCCTATTTTACCGACTGTCGCGGACTGCTTGTGGCTGCACGCTAAAGCTGCAGAATTTCCTGATATTTCCGGCTGGAGCCATTTCATGGAAAAAGTTACCGAAAGATCAGATTTTTATATGTCTAACATTACGTTCCTTCCTTTCATCAACGCTCCGTCTACAGAGTATGACACGATTTACACTTCGTTAAAAATGGCTGCAGAAAAATCGCGTGAAGCAGGTATGCAGGCATGTATTGTGACTTATGACCAGCCCCTTTACCAAAAGGCACAGGAAATCCTCCACTGCTCGACAGATGACGATCTCAAAAACGTAGTACTAAGACTCGGTGGGTTTCATACGCTCATGTCGTTTATGGGAGCTATAGGTTACATAATGAAGGAAAGTGGTTTGAAAGAACTTTGGGATTGTATATATGCTACGAATTCTATAGACAAAATGCTAGCTGGCCATTCATATTCCAGAGCAGTGCGAGCGCACGTATTAACGAATGCAGCACTGTATAAAATATTGTCCAAAACGTTAGACCTTTCTCTAGATGATAAAATTGACATTGAAACAGCAATACATAACATAGATGAAAAAGATAAATTTCAAACCATTAATTCATTTCCAATTAAAATTGATGAGGCTTTATCCAAGCTTCGGAGCAATGGTCCAACTGCTGAACTTTGGGTTCAATATTTTGAGATGACAACATTGGTCAAGAAATTTATTGAGGCGGAACGTTCAGGAAATTGGGACTTGCACTTGGAAAGTCTTAAGTTAATGTTACCATATTTTAATTCAGCCGGCCATTTTCACTACGCAAAATGTGTATCGATATACTTAGATGATATGTACAATATACATAAAAAAATGTCAATGGAAGAACACCGAAAGTTTACAAATAGCTTTTTTACGATTAGGCGTACAAATAAATTTTGGTCAGGCGTTTGGTCTGATATGACCATTGAGCAAACGCTTATGCGATCAATGAAAAGTACAGGCGGTCTCACTCACGGAAGAGGAGTAAGTGACAGCGTTATATCGAAATGGATATTAAGTTTGCCGGTGGTACAAAAAATAACGGAGAAACTTGAAGAATTCTGCAATGTTGAAGGAAAAACTAGCGAACAACATATGGACTCTTCAAACTCCAGAATCATACGTGATAATTCCGATATTTTAAAGCTATACAACTGGCTCAATACTCGTGATCCGTTCCGTTGTACAGAAAATTTAGTTTGTCTCAGTAAAGGTATTGTCGGGAACAACAAAATAAATTGTCATAAAGCACGTGATGTTGGAAATGGTATAATGCAAGCTAAAGTTGGATCAAACTACAATGACGTTAAATTTTCCCGCAAAGATCGAGTTCTCCCTCTTCAGCATATGACATCATGTATCAAGTTAAACACCAATGAAAAGCTATCAATAGACCCTGAATCAATAATGAGGAGAATATGTTTTACTAAAAAGAGTCAAGAGGAGTTAAAAACTTACTTTTGCCATGAACTTAGCCCATATCCTCTATCGCTTTTTGATGAATATGGTATGAGAAAAACAAGAAAATCTTCACTATATGATTTGTTTCAGCCAATAGATAATGTTCCAGAATCTAATAATAAGAAATATGTTGTTGATGGAGGGTACTTGCTACATAAAGTGGTTTGGCGGAGAGGAATATCTTTTCGAGAGATTTGTGAGACATATATCAATTATGTAAAAAAGCATTTTGGAAATGGAATTGTAGTATTTGATGGCTATGAGAACAAGGAAAATAATACAAAATATGCAGAGCGAGTTCGAAGAACAAGAGCGAACACATATGTCGAAATAACTTTTGACGAAAATACATTGTTAACTGTTCCTCAAGAAAAACTATTAGGTAATGATAAAAATAAGGCATTGCTGATATCAATGCTCCGAGAGCGATTTGATAAAGCTGGAATCAGGACATACCAAAGTGATGACGATGCTGACACATTGATCATATCTACAGCTGCTCAAGAAGCTGCTTTCAATGAAGTTGTCTTTGTGGTGGGAGAAGATATAGACCTTTTAGTTATTTTAACAACGTGTCCACATTCCAATGTATATTTGATGAAACCTAGCAGAGGCAAAATCCCAACAAGATTTTACAACTCAAAAAGTTTCATTGAAGCTTCACTAACAGATAACATATTGTTTTTACATGCGATATCTGGCTGCGATACAACATCAGCGTTGTATCGTGTTGGGAAAAAAAAATGTGTTGGAGTGTTAAAGAGAGACATGGAGTTAAGAGAACTCCTTAAAGTTTATAATAATTCTGCAGCGGATCCCAAAGCAATAGCAGAAGCAGGTGAAATTTTTTTATGTAAATTATACGGTCATTCATCTAAATCATTAAACACAATGCGGTATGATCGCTTCGCACAAGCAACTATAAAAACATCTTTTAATATGGCAAACCTCCCACCGACAAAAGACGCAGCCACTCAACATTGCTACCGAGTATACCATCAAGTTCAAAAATGGCTGGGCAATCACAAGATCCCCACTGAATGGGGATGGGCCTTGCAGGAAGAAATATTGACGCCCATTCAAAAAACGCTAGAAGCAGCCCCAACAGAAATATTAGATATTATTTTTTGCCGATGTAAAAAATCTTGCAGTTATAATTGCACGTGCAAGAAGTGTGGCTTACATTGTACAGACTTATGTGTCAATTGTACAGGTAACGACTGTCATAGACTGTATTCTTACGACAAATCTGATGACTCATCAGATGATGAAGTTATTTTTATAAATATTGAGAATGATGAAGAAGAAAATGATGATACGCAATCTGATGCAGAGTCAGATGTTAATCCAAATGATACACAATCTGACGACGTAGTAGTAGTAATTGAACCATGGGAATCTGGCACTGATGAGTAGTGCTATAAACACACACACTCATATTTACACCTACCTAGTGGCTTTATAAGCCGGCCGATCCCAAGACTTATTGTCGTAGGGCTAGGTAGTACACACTTTTTCTCTCACACACATACTCGTATATCTATCTCCTTACACATACACACACAAACACACCCCCCCCCCCCCACACACACACACACACACACACACACACACACACACACACCTTATCTCCTTTCACGCACAAACACACACGTATACAACGCATCCGACTAGTATGCTTACATTTAGGTTTTGCGTTGAGGTAGGTACAGTGCGAATCAAACTAAATGACGACTGTGAAATTAGCCGCGTTATGCGTAAAAGTATGCCCCGCACCTCTTCTAACCGCTGACACCTAAATTAAGTATCGCGAAGCCACGTGAGCCTAACTTCACAGCCGCCATTTAGTTTGATTTGCACTGTAATTGTTTAAGAGTTTTCGTTACTTTACTTTTTGTTACTTGGTACTTTCGAACTGAATGTCAATACTGAATATTAATATCTATAAATAAGTACGTAAATAAGTAAGTTTGTAGTCCTACATTTAATTTTTTTTATTGATATGTCAAAATAACCAAATGATAAATGTTCCTTTTTATAAGTACATATTATAATTTCTTTGTAATAAAACAAACTTGATTGAAATTACCTATAAGTCTTTTCTTTTTATAGGTACCTAAATCACATGAGTATATTTACTCATGTTCTTAAATATTACCTTCAACATCAACTATCAGAAATAATCTATTTACCTAAATTCATAGGTATGAATTAACTAGTAAACCTATGAAAAATAAAAACCGACTTCAAAATGGTTTAAGTATATGGATAAGAGGTCCATTGAAAGACAATATTATTTTTTTCATTTTGAGTTTTGTTTTTGAAAGTCGGTTTAAATTTTTTGTAAAAAAGGATTTTATTTATTGCTTTTAGTGACTATAGATCAACAAAATAAATATAATTTAAAATTTGCACTGACCATTCATTGACCTTGTTTATTTCAAAAGTAATTATAAATCCCTTCTTCGTGGAAAGCCGGCATTGAAAATGGTTGCGCTCGACAACAGTCACGGTAATAAAATGTACTATTATATTTATTATTATATTACATTATATATACATTATATATACATTACATACATTACATACATATATACATTACATACATACATACATTACATACATACATACATTACATACATATATACATTACATATACATTATTATATTACATTACTATTTATTACACGGTAATATTATATAATATACATATAATAATACCTATAATGTTATTCTAGTACCTACAAGAAGGATCAAAGTACTAAGCCGATTGTAAAGAAATGAATGAGGACCAAACTAAAACCAACGAATTTTCAAAATCGGTTCATAAATGACAGTTATGCGGTAATAAAATTAAAAAAAAACATACAGTCGACTTGAGAACCTCCTCCTTTTTTGGAAGTCGGTTAAAAAAACATAGAGTCGACAAGAGTTACCACCTCGTTTCAAAATACCGTGTCAATTGTATTAAGTACAGAATCCGGCCCTGTATGATTACTTCTCGTACGTAGGTACCGGCAACGGCGGCGCGGCGCGGTGGCAGCGGGCTGGGCAGCGTAAGCGAGCGTTCTAAAATGATACTTACTGTAAAACGCTAAAGTCCAAATCTGTTTACGTACTTTTAGAAATTTAGAAATATCATTAATTTTCGGTGGATTTTAAGTCTCATGGTGTTATCTAAGCTTAATATTAAAAGTCTACCTAAATTTAAAACTGATAGTTTTTTGCTGCCTGTGTAAAAAGGTGAATAAAAATTACCTACTACCCAAATAAAAATAATGTTGGATTTTGAAAAAAAGTTTATTAAAACATTATTTGTTGTAGAAAACAACCTAAAAAAACCTGTTATTATTATTTTCTTTGAGTACATTGTGCAGTTAGTGAAACAACCGACTTTTTCCTAAAGTATTAGTTTCCCGTTTTATATCTTTATGGATTTCGACTTTGGTGCTTTAGATATGGTCAACATAAACACATTTTCACGATAAAATCGGTGATAGCATATTTGCTGTAAAATTGCACCACTTTCGGGGTATAACTTTTTTTTGATACCTTCCAATGTGAGATATTGTTGGATTCAAAAATATAGTCTCTTAAAATTATATTTAATGGCCGTTTACAAAAAATTGGCCTGTTATTGAGTTTTTTACAAAAATATCGGAAAGTTCTTGGGCTATTATTGCGTGTCCCTGAACTCATGTAGATTCTCCGAGGGGTTCAGATTGGATCGGAAGCTGCACAACCCGAGAGCGCCTCTAAAGGCTAGGACTTCGACTCGAGTTGACCGGGTCGTGGGTTTTCTCCGAGAGGTTCGAATCGGATCAGGATTGGCAAGGTG